>VXBJ01007792.1:542719-561359 GCA_013400055.1 Nycticryphes semicollaris | reverse complement strand
ATATATATATATATATGGCAGGCAGGCTCAGGTAGCTTACCTCTACGGCAGTGTGGGACAGTACAGATTGTAGCAGGAGCTGTGTGTGTTTAGCAGTGATTAGCTATTTAAAAAACCCTTTTCTTTATCTGCTGGGGATTTTAATTTTTCCCTCTTATTGCTTTGTTTCTTATTGATTTAAAGAAAAAAAAAAAAAAGGAGCTAAAGCCCTGTTTGGTAATAGAATATTGATGAGAAGGCTGGGAAAAGGGAGAGAGATGGCGGAAGTCTTTGTTCCTGTTTGACAAAAGGTGGAGAATACGGGGCAAGAAACGTGAATGTGTACGGGGAGAAAGGAGGGGGGAGAGAAGAAAGAGTTATTTAAAATCCCAGCTAGGAAATCACTCTTCCAGTCTACGTGGCCGCAGCGAGATCAATTTTCAATTTCAGTTTCCCTGCCTTTTGTGTTTTGAGCCACTTGCATGCAGCTGGAGATGGGGGATCTGCCAGCAACTGTTTGTTTAAAACATTGTCAGTAGGTATTTTTTTCAGATGAACTGCTTCCTGGATCAATTTAACATGCTGTAAGGAGAAAGAGGGGGAGAGCCACGAGGCCCTGCGGTCCTCAAGAGTCGCGTTTACATCAGTGCGACTCCGGCCACGTCCCTGGTTTTACTTCTCACCTTGGTGAGGTGTGAGGAGCGAATCGAGCAGGCCCCTTGTTTCATAGATCCATTTAGTGTCACATCAGGGTGTCGAGTGTGAAAGAGTAAATGCACCAGACACAGTTGAATGGCTTGATTTTAAGCAACCATGCGGTGTCAGTGCTTCGTATCTCTGCAGGATCTTGGATTAACAATAGAGCAGCTCTTTTATCTGTAGCGTGGCGTACGGCGATGCAGGATCAACTGCTATTGATAATCAAACCAAAGACTCCGCTGTGTAAATCGGTGTTGCTCATTTTGTCGAGCACATACGGACGAAGCTTTAGCTCAGAAAGTTTAAATCGTTGCTTGATGCAAATGCTATTATCGTCGCTGCTTCTTCAAACGAATGGTGAATTTGAAAAGCAAGAAGGTGCCCCAATCGATTTCCACAGAAACTTATAAAAAAAAAAAAAAACCCCAAAAAAAACCCCAAAGCCCATACTAGTTTGTGTTGAAATTTGGAGAATGAGGGATAATAATTTGCCCTCCTGACCAATGAAATCTGTTTGTTTTGGTTGCCTTTTTTTTTTTTTTTTCCTAAATTGACCTCATCCTCAAAATCTAAACCTCATGGAAAAAATGCTGGAAAAATTGCAATTTGCTCAACACAATATGGAGAGGTAGATTCAAAGGAAGCTGAGATTACAACACAAAATTATATATTCTGACATTTTGTTTCTTTCAGCACCTTTAATGAAGGCTGTATTTGGAACTAAGTGATTGGGTGCAGTTGTTGTCTTGAAATAAAATGACCGTATATTTTTCGGTCAGTATTCAGATTTTCATGTACAGAGTGGGCAAGTAGTTGCTCCTTATAGTCATAGCAATTGCCAGCACAAGTCACTGCTAAGGTATTCATCTGTCTTTTGCACACAGAGCTGTAGTGATTTGCAGGGACAATTCTGAAAACTTGGGTCTGTAATTGCAGACGCTGAAGTCGGAGTTGTACCTTGGAAGAAATATTGCTATTCGTTTATGTAATCCCATTTTCGAGATAAATTTAAGCAAGAAGCAATAAAAACACCTCATGATTAATGTTTCTATAAATCAGTCCCTTCAGCCTATTCGTCCTTCGTATCCCTCATTTCTGAACTCTTGCTTTTGATATCACATTATCTAATTGGCTTATACTTAATGATGGTATTGTGTGAGTGCAGAACTCCTGGCTGCGTACGGAGGGTGTTTGTGTCCTGCGCAGCTCCAGTCTTTGTGGATGTAGAGAAAGGCTGAGTCTTTAGCCAGTGTGATAGCTCCAGGGCTGGCAGCTCTGTGTCCCCTGGCAGTGCCCGGGAGAGCCAAGCTGGCCTCTGCTGGGGTTCTATTCAGTGCACGTGGGGAGACTAAGAGAGCTATTGCCACAACAGGGTGGCCCTTGCCAGCAGTTGTGTGCTCCTCAGCATCTGCTCCAGTGTCTGGCACTCATGAGAGCAGCAGGCTGTCTTTGCAGGACTTGTCCCTGTCTCTCCATTCTTTGCCTCCTGCCCTTGGGCAGGAACTGCTTAACTCTTTTGAATTTCCATTTTCTCTGTAGTAGTAAGAAGAGTTGGGTTAGGTTCCTGTTACCACTCTCCATGGGCTGCAGGGAGATTGATCAGTCTTTTTGTGCCTACTATCAGAAATGGAGCAGATGTGCCAAAAAGTTACTGAAAGACTAAGCTGTCTGGAGAGAAGATGGCCTTTTTGTTCCTCTTTAACTGGTGCCCTGGCAGGGTACAGGCCAAACAGTATGATAAATGACGTTTTCCCCATCCTTTTATTTTTAGTTTTCAGAAGATGCTGGTGAATTTTTGATGAAAATTCATTTAGCATCTGCCATGGGCCAGGTACAGGTTCTGCAAATCCAATTATTTGCATCTCTGTCAACATATGTCAGACTTTATTTTTACCTCCTCTTGATGTTTTGAGTTCAATGGTACGTGTGTTTCTGCCACTGAGATGCTACCCTAAGCGTTCCCTTTCTGTTCTAGCTTGAGGTGCCCACAGAGCTCTGCTGATGCTTGTCAATGCTCTGCAAGAGGAAAAGGAGAAAGAAATACAATTTGTATCAGTAGTAAATAACAAGAGAAGGTGGAGTAACTTGCACGGAGTTTAAGGAGGCGATAATAGACAGAATAGTAAGAAAATTTTAAAGATGCCATGAGTAAAAAAATCTTATCTCACCTGGCCTCACTAATAAAAATTTCACTTGTTTTGGGATTTACCCAAAGCGGTATGAAAGAATATAGATGAAGTACTCGAGACGTGCATTTTGGAATTCAGTTTTTGACAAGTTTGTGACAAGTGTGAGGGGAATTCACTGTTTCAAAGTGATGGGGAGAGGATCTGTAGATCTTTCTGTCTATAATATGTGATGAACTTGGGTAAAGATGCCTAAATACCTGCAGCTGTTTTGACTGCTTTGGTGTCTTAACCTTCTGCTATCTCTGAGCTGCTTTTGGCTGTGTGCCTTCTCCCCAGCCAACGAGGGTGTTCTTGTCTGATTAGGAGAAAAGGTGTTCGACACGGTTGAATTACTCCTTATTTGAGACTGTCCTTTGTCCATGATAATTTGCAAGCTCTGGATGGCCCTGCTTATTTCTTTCTCTCCCCTTTTCTTACATTCTCGCCTCTCTTGTGTTAATTTCCTTAGGATAAAATGATTCCAGTGCTGCGTTTGAGGGCAAAGTGTTGCCAGGAATGCTGCTCCAACTAGTTAAAACTGATGCTGGGTATGAACCTCGTTAGTATATGGTTTGCTGTTGGGATCTTTTCAGGTCTTTGTGCTGAGGAGCAATGCATTTTTGGTCAGCAGCTGGGTAGGGAACCTCTAAAAAGAGATGGTGTTTCAGGAGAGTGGTTTGAGTTACTTCATGCCAGAAATTTGCTAGAAATCAGTGATAGTTTGGGGAGTTAATAATTATGGACTTGCTCTGCCATGTGTGAGAAACCACCGAGGTCTTGATTTTAGAGGAGCTCAGAAGGTGTGAGCTCCAAAACATTTTTCTGAAGTTAACAAAATGATGAGGTGTAAAAGTTTCACCCGGGGTAGAGCCTGTTCCGTTTCATTACAGGCAGCATGGATGGTAAAGGTGCAGCTGAGACTGAGTTCATGTCTCCCAGCGCCGGCTCTTGCTGTTGGTTTGGAGCTGTGGTTGGGTCACTTTGGGCAGTGTTTCCAGCAGCAGGCACTGATTGTGTTTGGGCAGGTTCCCTCCACATCCTCTCTCACCCCCTTGATAAGTTGAGCCCCAGCAGTTGTCAGCGAAGCCAAAAGAGAACACAACAAGCTGGCAGCAGGAATTGCCTGAGCGAGTAGGGATAGACCTAACAGCAGTAGGTATTGTACCTACGTGGAGGAGCTGTGTAAACCATTTGCAAGGGAAAGATCATTTTAAAACTAAATCTGTGAGGAGGGGAGATAATCACATTGCCAGTGAGTTTTATTGTTCTTCCAGTTGATTACTGTTCATAACAAGGATGAATTAAGGAAGGGAAAACAAGTCACTGTACAGAAAATGTATCGTGCTGGTATGCACCATCCTCTCTGATTTCTGCAGCATCCTGCTCTATGTTTTGGTTATGTATTCTTTGGAACAAAGACTGGCTTTGTGTGTTGTTTGTGTGACGTCTGGCTTATAGCCTGCATCTTGGTAATGCCAAAAGTAGGCAAGGTGTCTGAGTGCGCTGCTGCCACGGGCATGGCCAGGTGTGTGCCAGCTGTATGGTGGGAGCACCTCTATAAATGGAGTGCTCAGGTTTTGTCTCCATAATGGGATAAAGGCTCTAGGAGGGAAAAGACCTGAGCTGACAGGGTCCTCTCTTTTACCATGTTGTTTCTTTAGGGACATGAGGCTCTTAAGTGAGAGATTTAGCGCATAGTTGGCCTGCTGTTCCCATGTTTCATACTCGCTGTCAGCACGGTGCTGGCTGAGTGCCTGGCTCTTCCTCTCACCTTATTTTTTCTTTTCTCCTTGCTGAGCTTACTCATTCTCTTTGTCCTATTTTAAGGAAGTAGTGGCTTGCAGGGAACATCGGTCCCTCACTCAGAGGCTTTCGCTTTGCGACACCCGTGACAGCTCCAAGTTGGCAGGCAGAGGGGAAGGCTTCTCGGCTATGACCTTCAAAATGGCTGACGGCAGCTGGTATGACATATTCCTCCCCTTCCAGTGGCCACTCGCCTCCCTCCTGTGCTCTCCCAGAAGCTACTGAGGCTTGAGAGACGAGAGCTGAGGCTGCTCCTTGCTGTGGGAGTCTCTGGAGAGCAGCGCTGAGGCGGAACCACTGAGCCTGAGCTGGGAGGAAAATGAAGTGAGGGAGCGGAGTCGCAGCCCGCAAAGCAGGCACCGCTGCTGCCGTTTGCTTGCTGGAAAGTAAATAAAGGAGAAAAACAAGGGCAATGGCTTTATGAGAGAGGATGGGAGGGAGAGGGACAGATGGAGAAAATAAAGAATGGGCAGAGAAGGTAAAATTGAGGTAGGGTGGGAGGGCAGAGAAAAGGTGAAGAAAATGGGAATGAAAAGGGAGCATCGGCTCCCTTCTGGGAGACAAGAAGCAAGGACATTTTCAAGAGCTCTTGCAATGGCTATTGGGGAAAATCTGTTGTTGTTCTGTTTATCCAGTAGCTGTTTTCCTCTCTCCCAAAGATGCCATTTTGATTCTGCCTACCTGGGATGAATCCATACTAGCAGCTGCTTAAGGGTTTCTTACCGGCATGGCCTTGCTGCTGCAGTACAGTATGTTCTGTAGAAAACTTAATGACGATGAGGAGGTCCAGTTCCGAGAGTCAATGACTGATGCTCTGATTTGATTAAGTGTGGTGTGATTTTGTGTCATCACAGTTCAGCCTTTTCTTGATGGGTATTTTCTATGAGGGGTCAGGGAGTTCCGTCTTAAGTCAGCTCCTGCCTTTAGTCCTTGCATTTTCGTCATTTGCTCTACAGACAAAGAGTATATTTGCCTTAGAACTGAACTGTGGAGCTAAAAGACTGGTCAGCTAAAAACGTTTTCATCTTGTCTATCTAGTAGCAGGAGAAGGGCAGATGAATGCACATGGGTCAGCTGTTCTGTGTGGTGGCCCCCAGAAAAAGGCCATAAATTTTCTCTTGACTATCATGTGCTACCCAACTGGCTTTGTGTTTATATGCATGTGGGTCAGCTGGATATATTTCACCTTTACGCTTCTTTTTTGGATGACCAGCTACTTATGTTCTGATTTTTGCTTCCCTGCTGCTGTGCTTGTGAGAAGATAGATTATCATATCTTAAACTGTTGACAAATTCTGTTTCTTCATAAAATAGTCAAATAGAATTGGAGAGTGAGTTCATACGTACATTTCTACAGATTAATGTGTTAATCCAAAATGTTAGGCAGAGTGCAGGAAATGGTAGGTGTCTCTAAACACTGGATATTCTTTGTAGATCAGTCATTAATACGGGCATGGGCACTCTTGATGTTTGTCCACAGACTTCCTGTCAGACCTCAGACCAGAAGTAGTAAGTGACTTGGAGTAAGTAGTAAGTTTGGACTTGATCTTCGGTTCCTGCATGGCTTTTTTGTATGTTGAGAGTGCTGTGAAAGTTGAGTCCCAGCTGTCTTCTCTTGGACCACTCTAATACAAAGCATCTAAAGTAAGTATTATATAGGAAAATTTGGTTGACTGTACTCTGTGCTAAGTTCCTTTATCTGTTCAGTGAAAGGAAGGACTCTTCAGCTGGATTAATTGTTTTTCAGACACATTAAGAAGACTAGTTAGATTGGGGTAGACATAGCTGTTTACTAATAGAGCGGGACACATGGTTTAGCATGAGAAGAAATCTGGACATGGCTTGTGGATGGGACATGAGGCTGTACTCTGCAAGATGGTGGTGAGACTGCAAAAGATCATCAAAGAGTGAAAAAGGCATAGATTTGATGGTATTTAAAGGTCAAGTAAGAGAAAATGAATGTTTTTGAAAAACAATCCAAGCAGCACCGCCTGTTCCCCCAACAAAAAGGGACCTGTGCAAGCTAGTGCCTGGTGGAAGACAGGGAATATATTTTATTCCTGTTTTATCTGTCAGTCCGGTGTATTTCTGATAGCATTTTATTAAGACATAACCAGGTGGATAGATGATGGTAAAGCAGTGGATGTGGTCTATCTTGACTTCAGTAAAGCAGTTGATGCCGTCTCCCACAGCTTCCTTGCAGTCAAATTGAGGATGTGTGGCCTGAACAATAGGGTAGTAAGGTGGATTGTGAACTGGCTGAAGGATAGAAGCCAGAGAGTTGTGGTCAATGGGATGGAGTCTAGTTGGAGGCCTGTATCTAGTGGAGTCCCTCAGGGATTGGTGCTGGGCCCAGTATTATTCAGTATATTCATCAACGATTTGGATGAGGGAATAGAGTGCACTGTCAGCAAGTTTGCTGATAATACAAAACTGGGTGAAGTGGCTGACAAGCCAGAAGGCCATGCTGCCATNAGGAAAGATTGAGGGAGCTGGGTCTCTTTAGCTTGGAGAAGAGGAGACTGAGGGGTGACCTCATTAATGTTTATAAATATAGAAAGGGTGAATGTCAGGAGGATGGAGCCAGGCTCTTCTCAGTGACAGGCAATGATAGGACAAGGGGCAATGGGTGTAAGTTGAAACATAGGAGGATTCACTTAAATATGAGAAAAAACCTCTTCACAGTGAGGGTGTCAGAGCACTGGAACGGGCTGCCCAGAGAGGTAGTGGAGTCTCCTTCTCTGGAGATATTCAAAACCCGCCTGGACATGTTTCTGTGTGACCTGATTCCTACTCCAGCAGGGGGATTGGACTAGATGATCTTTCAAGGTCCCTTCCCTGATATTCTGTGATTCTGTGATTTCGGACTTGACAGTTCCCTTTGTATACCCATGTCTGTTTCAGACAGACACTGGGAATGGCAGCAGAAAGTACATGTCAGCAAGTCTGTGTTTCTTTGCTCTCCATGAGAATTCAAGTTAAAGTATTTATTAAGTTTTAGTTAGTGTCTCATCTGCTGACAATACAGGACTCGTGGGGTTTCCTTAGGACTTTTCAGATCTGTATTTTCTACCTGCATGATTCTACATGGAGCAGCAGCTCTTGATGGTATAGTGAAAATAGGGTTAACAGTCTTGAAAATCTCATGTTGTTTGTCTTTTTTTTTCTTGTCAAATTTGTATGCAATACAACTTCCTCTTTGTTTTGTTGGGTTTTTAATTTTGTTTGTTTGTGGGTTTTTGTGTGAAGATGAGCTTTCGTCAGGTAATGATGACTTCAGCCCTGTAGTAGCATTGTCTGGATTTCAACTGCTGATGTAATTGTGTGATCTTCTGTTGCCATTGTTGCTGTTCTGAATTCTTTCTTTCACCTTGATATTAAGATATACCCGAGAATTAAAAATAGTTACCAGATTTCTTAAAAGAATACTTAGAAAACAGACACTAAATAATAAAGACAGAGAATGATAATGGAATAGCAGCTGGCAGAAGGCATGAGAGCAAGTGAGCAAAAAATGGATTTCAGGGAAAAAAATGTTTTTCTTTGTAATAAAAAGAAGTATTTTAAAGTGGGATCAATTACCTGGTATTTTCTCTTCTTCTCTCTTTTTTTTTTTTCTTTTTTTTAAATTTCCTTACAATGCTGCTGTGGGTTAAACTGTCAGTGATTAAGGGGGGCCAGGAGGGTAGAGTCTGTGCTACTCTGAGCGATTTGCTAAGCCTCTTAATGTATTTATTCCTCTCTTCGTGGTCATTAATGGATTCATTATTTGGACAGGGAGATAGGTGCCCAGCCGTTCCTCTAGCCAGTTATTCCTTTTTCATCTGGAAGATAGCATTTTATTAAAACTGTTCTCTGGTGTAGGGGGAAGCCTGGGAGAACCAAGAGACCTGGGGCAGCGACTGCACAGTGAAGAGCAGAGGGTGAGAAAGGTGGCCCAGCAGACACACCAATTAGTTTTTCTTTAAGAAGAAAAGCAACCTCTGATAGCCACCCTGTATTCTTTTTGTGAGAATGGACTTCTTTTTTTTTTGTGACTTGCTTGTCAGATAAAATGAACGTGTGTGTGTGTTGGGGGAGAGACTGAAGTTAATTACTGTCAGCAAATGAAGCATATGGAAACTTGTCTTGATGTTACAGTGGTTGTGAATTAGTGCAGAAGAAACAGTGGAAAAGGAGTGGAACACTATATCTGGATCAGTGCTAGCTGTGTACTGGTTTGTTAATGTNCACTTGTATTTTTTCTTTGCTCCCTTTGGGATTCATGAAATAAAGACAGGGCATCACAGTCCAGGTCATCAGCCAACTGGCAGTCTCCCAGTTGGGTAAGTCATGCCCCAACGTAAATGGCATCATAGAGAGTTTGGGGTAAATGCTCAGCTTCAGAGCTGTGCAAAAGGAAAAAATTCCCAGCAATGTTGATGGCATTGTTATGGTAACATAGGTTTACTAAAACCATCTCAGCATCTCTTCTGCCTCAAAAGGGAGCAGGAGTTAAACACAGGACAATAAAAGCGTAACTTTCTCCTGTTGGAGCAAAAGTCAGAGCTGCGACTAATTTCAGGGAAGTAGAATGGGGGCTAATGGGATAAAGATTATGGGAGATCATTTCTGAGAGCTACTTGGCTGCTGTGGGCCTCCTGAAATCCTTGTCGACTTTAATGCAAGTTGTATAGTCTTAGCAAACCAAGGGCTTGAATGTTGCACCTGGAGCAACTGTTTGTCCCAATTAGAAAGATACTTAACTAGCGTAAGCCTGCTGAGGTCTGGAGTTAACATTATGCATTGGCAGGTCTTAGCAAAATTTCCTTAACAGAAGCATTTTGTCCCCATTGAGCAGAATTAATGTCTCTGTTAAACAGTAGTTATTGCCATTTAAGTATTACTGGCTTAGATCAGTTCCTTGTGGAATCCAGTAGGTAAACATGCTTCCTTGGGGAAGCATGTCCCAGTTAAGTGGATTACAGAGCAAATTATATCCAGTCTAATGCTGTAGTGAACCTGAAGCAGCTTTTGCTGATGCATTTACAGGGTTTCAGCCTCATGTCATCTGAACTGAAAACTCAGGGGCTACACTGGAACGATGGGGATTGTTTTAGTTAAAGGAGTCAGCAGTTGCAAAACAGTCACACAAGCAAACTTTCGTACCTGGATTATTAATCCTGATGCACCTGTTGCATTTTGTGTAATCAAAGGTTAGATCCTGTTCTGATCATAATTTTTGACGTTGCAGAATCGAAGGCTTTGCCGTTACCAAGTCTTGAAAAATGCATCTGTCAAAAGCCAAGGCAAAACCAATTTTCACAAACGGCTTGCAATAAGGTATCGGAGGCAGGAAGGTTTCAGTGACTTACTTTCATCCTGATGTAAAACTGAGCTCTCTGATTTAAACAGCATCACTTCTTTAATAGCAATTATATGCTTTTCTGTCCTGGGCTAAAACTGCACCTTTAGCACCTCCCTGTCTTGGTGCTTCCCTGCCCTCCTTCTCCACTCTCTCTACAGCACCCTTCTGCTCTGCCACGCTCTGAACTCTTAGGTACTGTAGCTGTGCAGCTACTGTGTTTCACAGCAGGTGGAAAAGGTTGTACTTGCTGATAGTGAAGCGTTATATCAATTTCAAAAGGCCTCAGAATCCACCAGAGTAGAAGAAGTTACAGAAGTACAAATGACCCTTTTTCCTCAGCCTCTGTGTTAGATTGAGCAGAACGTACTATTCGGAGCTTCTGGAGTTCAGTAGTGTGTGCCTGACCACTAAGGGCTGAAGAGTCAGTGTCACCTCATCGTTTGCCTGCAGGATGATCCTGCATTCAAACTGTCTCGCCTTCCTTCCTTTACTAACATATTTTTGGGTGGAAGGGAGGGAATGGCAAGTCCCTCAAAACACTCACTGTCTCATGGCTTTACTTTTGACTTTGCTTCTGACCGTGGGGGGAAATTATGCCTGAATCTCTGAAACACCCACGTTTCTGCTGTGGGAAAATGTAAAGCAGATGTGGGTGTGTTTTGGGGGAAGAAGTGGCAGAGAGAAGCCGAGCTTCCTCAAAATTCTAAACTGGCCAAATTTCTTGTCTTGCAATCCCAGGTGGCAGGATTGAGGTTGTAAAGCATGAGGGGGGAGGAGGCTGGTTGTGCAGGTTTACAGCTCTCCTGTGGATAAGGTGCCTCTCTGTAAACCAGTATGAGGAACCGAAATATTAAATAAATATTAGACTAAGAGCCACTCCTTTTTAAAAACAAGCCACTTGGCTCCAGTCTCTTGCAGTATAATTTATGTGCTATCCAGTACAGGGAGGCCTGGTTTTAGCAAGTGGCTTTTCACGGCATCACTGTCTCTGCAGACACAACCATCTAGATGGGAAGGCAAGGCAGTTCTGGCTGCATGGAGTGGCTGTCCTGTGGGCCACTGGTGATTCTTTTCCCAGGGTGAAGAGGGAAGTGCTACTTGTCATTCAAGCACATTACCTTTGGAAGAAAAGTTCCTCCTAAGTGACAGGGTTTAAAATTGCAAGTGTGCATAGAGGGAGTCTTGAAGGGGGCAATAGAAACCACTAACCAGGATCATCTAGTTCCTTGTCACCTGGTTACCAGCTCTCTCACAGCTAGAGGAAGGGAGGCTACCTGGCTCTGACTAAGGTTCCTCATCTCTGCAGTGGGCATAATAATATTGGCTGACCGGCCACAGGAGGTGGGAGATTTTGAAGCAAGTGCATGCGAAATGTTGCGACTTGTCTGGAAATACTCCATTTGATTCAAGTCATACAACATCGAGCTGCATATCTTTAGATGATGACTGCTCAGAAATTAAATAGAGTGTGATACACTGCTGGGAGATGATAAATGCCAGGAATTCAGCCCTGGGTAGGTGAGGACAGGTGGATGAAAGTGGGATGAAGTCGCTGATAAAAGCTATGTTATCTCTGGAAGCCTTGCTGGGCAGGGTTATCAGAGGAATACGAGTGAATATATTAATCTGTGGCTGGAGGGCAACAGCAGGAGCAAGAGAGAGGAAGGGGTCTCCCACTTAGAGGAAACTAAACCACAACATATTCTAGAATAAACTGGTGGATGACAGGTTCCTGATCTTCTTGAAACTTCTGTGGGACTGGGCTACTCCCGCAGTACTGGAATTCCTTAGTGTCCCAGCTGCTGTTTCAAGCTCTGCACACAGTTCCTTCCTCAAAGTCCCAGCCTCTTTGTGAAAGCCCTGATTATGCAGCATTGGTGTTGGCTGTAAATTCCCATAGTGTGAATACGGTCTTGTACTGTACTCCTGTAAGTTTATAAGCATCTTGATAAAATGCCTTTCCTAGAATCTTTCTGCATTAGCAATCCCCTCTGTGCTGCTTTAAGGATGCAAAAGCTTTTTTAATAATTCTTGATGGCCTTTGGTTTATTTGATTTATGGGTTCTGAGTATTTGTTCTGCCTTAAAATCTCCAATAAGCTGAACTCCTTAGTTAATTGACTTAACTCTTAATATTGCAGAGAACCCTTACAGACTGAAATGCAAATGTTACGTATGTGGTAGTGAAAACTACTAACTTGAGTGATGCTTCTCAGGATGAACTTTTTCAGCTGATCTACTTTAGTGAAAAATGGACAAAAACATTTTATAGAGCAAGATTTGCAATGGGAAGTGCAGGAAGAACAGTGTCTGCAGCTTGATCTGAATATGATTTGAGCATCCCAAGCACTTGGGTCTCAAGCTTAGCTCAGTGTAAATCCAAAAATCCTTTTTCTCTGCGAAGAGCTTGAGCCAGGCTTCCCCTAGGGGGAAGGATATTCTGAATGCAACATTTTAATACTTCCTTTCCTAGCAGGAGACCTGAGGTAGAGAGCTGATGTGAGGAAAGGGGTGTTAATGATACTTTTCTTAATCTCTTGAAAGCATTGCTGTTGGTTTCCTTTCACTCCTGGAAAGGCATGCAGCCCTCTCTTTTCCTATCCAGTTCAGCAGACCTGAGGGGCAGCTTACTCAGGTGCTGTATCTCTCTTTGATACGTTTGCAAACAAACCCCAAATCATACAGTCATTGCCTAGTTTTGCGATTTGTAGTCCTTTTTCAGCGGGTGGTTGTCTGAATTCAGAAGTGTTTTCTGGGCACTTGGCCTGACTCTCAGTTTTGCATCCAAATTGGGTGGAATTCGTCGCCCCTTTGTTCTAGTGTGAAACTTGGCCATTGCAGCAGTTTTGCTGTGAGTTCTGGAGCCTATGTTGTGTTTTGACTGGAAGGAATTAGTCTGATTAAGCTGATTCTTTATTCATGCAAACACACAAAATTGCCACCGCTCCTACCAATCAATTACCAGTTTGTTTATCTGCCCATCACCATTGTGTTACTGTGTGCAAGTGGTACAGGCTTTGCTTTTTTCCTCCCTTCTGTGCAGCTGCCCACAGCAGTGCCCTACCCCTGCTTTGACCAGGTAAAAATGACACTGCAAGCCTTTCATCAAGGGAGAATGGAGCTTCGCTTCTTCCCTTGCTTGGCTTTTCTTGCCCACTCTCCCTGGAGCGTGTGCAGGCACGTGTAACACCACAACCTTGCTACCGTGCTATTAATTCTGCAGCAGCTGCTGGTTTGACCCAGCAAACTCTTCATCTTGGAGGCTGTGACCCTCCCCACCTCTTGGATGTGGAGGGGTCACCAGTACCACATCTCCCAGGGTGTGCTTGAAAATGGGTAGAGCCTTGAAAAAACCAGCGGCAAAGGCTTTCTCCATTCCCAGCAACATTTTGCCTTCCTTCCTCCCCACAGCAAACAAATTGTATTGACAGACAAAAGCAGGATTATGGTGAGGAGATTTGCAAGACAACAGGATTATGGAAGCTAAAACAAGCAAACATTGAGATTATGTTCGGGAGTGAGCAGGATGGAGTTGGGGGAGGAAGGGGACAGCACGGGAGCAGTAACTGGGCTGTCGTACTGCTCTGACGCAGTGGTGGTGAGGCAGCAGGAAAGAGGATTTAAGGTATTTTAGGACAATAGCGAGCAAAGTCATTTCTCCCCATAAACTCCTGTGGATGGAAACCTAGTAGATTTGCATTACTGTTGTCAATTTTTGCTTTTTGGGAGTATGGACAAAGAGGTAGAGTGGAGAGGCTGCCTAAACCTGTGAGTCCTGAAAGCCCCCCTGCTCACCAGGGCAGGATAGGCACCAGCTGTCAGCTGATCTGAGCTGAGATCAGCTGTGACCTAATTATTGGCCTCTTAAACTGGCATTATTCCTTTCATTTTCCAGCTCATTGACGTTGTATGGAGAGAGGGTGAAAGAAGGTAGAAAAAAAGAGTTATTGATAATTCACTTCCTATGTGTCTGCCACTCAGCCAGGGTCATGGCTGGATGGCCTCCATCAAAGAGAATGAGGGTGGGCTTTTAACCCCTTCTGCTCCCCTCTGGGGGAAAGACAGCTTTGTGCATTTGAGGAATGGAAGCTTATAAAACAACTTGAAATGAAACATCGGTGTGCTCTGGGTCAGAAAGATCTTGTAGTTCTTGTTTGCTCAGAGGAGAGAGAGAGTAGTTGAGGACCTATGAAAGGAAGGAATGATCAGAAAACTCTCATCTCACCCCCTTTCGTACATGGGCAAGTAGAGGTATGCCTCATGGGTTTATAATCCTATTGCTTGGGGGGAGACATCACGCATGTGTGTTTTGTAGCATTCAGTAGACAAAGCACTTGCATTGCAAAGGCACGTTTTAGCCTTTTTAAGGTTGACAAGGGTGTATGAGAATGCTTTGCTTGGGCAGCAGGAAGGTACCAACCCAGTTAGAGTGACTTGGATACAAATAACGTACTGGCTCACAACCTTTCAGTGTACCTGGCAGCCTTGCTTTACCCATCGAGGATGTGATACCCACTGTTACCGCTGGCCTTATGAATAATTAAAACAATCAGTTGGAAGAACTGGAAAAGACCCAGTACTGGTGGTTAAGATGATACTGGGCTGGGTGTTTGGCACGGTGTGGTGGCACTGGAGGAGCAGCAAGGCTCTGCTTTCTGTCTACAATGCGGGGCCTGGGGAAGGCAAACATCATGGCTCTGGCAGGTCAATACAGAAGGAAAGAGGGAGATGGTGAGGGATGAACACATTGTGCAAAACTGTCAATTATTCTGTACAAATCCACTTTCCAACTGCCTAATCTCCGTGCATCTTCCTCCAATAACTGATAATTCCCACCAAACTACCTTCTTGGTGATTAAAACTTGCTGATTTGTCACCAACCCAGTACTTCAGGCTTTTAAGCCCTCCTGCAAAGCTTGCTAGTTAGCATGTGTTCTCCAAGGCTGTACTTGCCAAGATCCACTCACAAATGCTTCTTTGCTGCTTTATTCAACAATATAGGTGCCCTGCACTCTCTACTGTTTCTGATGGTCAAACCTGCTGCTGATGAAGGGAGGATGGGGAGACTGAGTGAGGAGAAACTCCCCTATTGTATTTTACTCTCTAATCCACCAAATTCCTGAGACTGGCTGTAAATTGCTTGGATAATTGACCTTCAGTCTTTTGAAATACACTTCTGGGAGTGAAATACATTTTACTTTTTTTTTTTATTATTATTTGTGTGTTGTTTTTTGAATCCTCTTGAAGCTTTTCCAAAACATCTTCTCCCAAATTTTAATCAATAACTTAGTCAGTGGTAAGCCTGAGCCTATCACATCTATTACCTTGATGGCAGTGGAAGCCCTTATTCCTTTGCTTTCAACATCAAAGCTAGCAGCATGGAAAGAAAGGGAAAAACAAACCAGAGAGATTAGAGTTAAAGTTGAATTGAGATGGTCTTAAAAAGCGAGCACTTTCAAGCCTGATCAAATCTATTGCAGTTACTTATTACTGACTGACTCCTCATGGCATGTGTAGGACTGGAGGAGATGTACAGCAGCTCCAGTGACTATCTCTGGAGCCTCAGCTCTTAGGTCAGAGTTGCGCGCTGTAAGTCAAGAGGGTGCAGCATGTGCCGAGAGTGCAGGTGTTGTGTTGTCAGGTACTAACTGCTTGAGAGGGCACTTGTGCCATGAGCATTTCTTGTCTGTCAATATATATGCATCGTTCTTTACTGAGGCCCTCTTGGTGATATTTCAGTTGTGACCATTGCCTATTGCTCATGCCTTAATGAAGAGTGTAAATCTCTTGGTAAAGTGACCTGCATATGTAAAATAATCTCCTAAGAGAAATTATTTAAAAAAAAAAAAAACAAAAAACTCAAAATAACAAAAGTGCTTTGCATAAGGGATGTGGTGGGAGATGCATTTCTTATGCATTGGACGGGAATTCAGTCAGTATCTATTCCTGAGCTTTCTATTATTAACTAGTGGTTTTTGTTTGTAACAGCAAAGGCAGCAGTGGTGTTGCTTATTTTCCTTGGGGTGTTTGTAAACTAAATGATTCTGACACTAAATGGCTATAAGACCTTAGCCAAGTTGCTTGCCATCCCTGTGCCTCAGTTTCATGGATAATGGTTTACAAAACTGCTGTGAGATCTTCAGAGTGTGCTCCTTGTTAATTCTTCTTGGCTCAAGGATATATTGAGGAATAATCTAATAGATCCAGACCCTGGAGCGACTGAAGAATCTTTTTCTCATTCCCATTTTGTGACTTACACTGTTTTGGATTTGGGTGAATTATTTTGTTACACAAGGAAAGGAAAGCCAGTACAATGATGCTGCTAAAAAGCATTCTGAGATTCCTAAGTGAAAAATGCAGTGTGAATGCCAAATGGTAGCGTTTCTGTAACCCATGATGGAGAAACAGGCAGCCCTGAGTGAGTTCTCTTCTTGCTGGCTAAGCCAATGTGTTGTGATAACGGCAAACAGTGTTGCTCAGTTGGAAATACTTGTGTGACCCTCATGGAGCCAGCCAGACTGGTGGTGGTGTGGGATGGACCCCTCAAGGAGGAGACTGGCCTGTGAATACAGACTGAAACGAGACTTCATTCCAGCATGAGCCTGTAGAGAGTTGGCATGCGTCGATAGACATACAGCATGAGTCTATAGATGTTCCTGGCGATACCCCTGGGAGAGGAGAAGGCTTTGAAGAGGGTTTTAGCAGTTACAGCTTGTCAGGCTGCTGTGCATTGTCCTGGTCCTAACGCAGTGCAGCTCCCGAAGGGGTCAACTGTTTGCATAACAAGAAGTCTCCTGAGTCTGTTGCATAGGAGGTGCTATTTATCACCCCAGCTGCAAGCAGCAGCAACCTCTAATACAATGGAATGATGCCTCAGGCCAGTCTATACATTTATAAGCACATTAATAAATCATCATAAAAATAAAACACATTTATTGCCATTAAAAATTTACATGGAACATTTGTCATCTGTAAACCCCTTTCTGTCCTCCTCCTTACCCTCTCACCACTACTGACGTGGATTAAACACCACAGACAGGGGTATGAGAGAGAGACAGTATGTACAACAGGTAAGGACTCCAGGGATGGGATCAGGCAGCAGCTCAAATCGATGCCTGTTTGCCAGTTCATCCATGTGATACGCTTGGGATAGCTTTTTTCCAGCATTCAGCAGGACACTGTACATCCCAGTCTTTTCTGAAAATCAGAGGGAATGGGCCAGGGCACCGCTACCCTCATGTTTCCATTTCAGAGGGTACTGGGGACAGAGGCGGGTAACGAGACAGTTGTGGCTGTCCTTGGGAGAAGGTGGGACAGTGCAGTGTTTCTGCTTCTGGGCTACTGCAAGACTACATGCCGAGCCACAGGGTTAGCGTAGCAGCGGGTGATGCAGACCTGCTTCTGAGTGGGCCTGCCACCTTGAAAGCAAGGTGCCATTTGGCTGGTTGAGTTGCTCAGTCACACAGCTGTGGCTTCAGGTCTTCTTCACAGCCTGCCTGCAGTCACGTTCGTGCCAGGATCTGCACAACTGCCATTTGCTTCAGTAACTTCCCTGGTGGCCCTGGGTCGCTGTGTTGGGTGCGGGCAGTCTCGATGTGTTGTCCAGGCATGTGATATTGTTGCAGGGACTGGGTGCTTCTGAAGTGCTGGGTGACCTTTGATAGGTACTGAATTGCTTTCTGGGTTGCTGGACTGTCTCAAAAGTGCAGGCGTTGGGACAGGTCAGAGAGCACATCTGAGGTGTGACTTCTCACTCATTTGAAAAAGAGGGTGAGAGCGCTTGTTGTCTGACTTTTCCAGCTGGATTTTTAGCTGCCTCTGAGTCCAGTAACTTAAACTAATGGATCCTAGTTAGCTTTTCAGGCTGCAACTGGCATAGCAAAGGTTTTGGACTGGCTTTAAGAGCAGTCTCTCATTTGTTCCCTTGTCCTGTTGTTGTTTTATGGGGGAAGCCGCCTGGGAGTTACAAGTCTCCCAAAGAATCCAGCTGTGATTTATGAATTGGCCATCAACAGTTATTATGCCAGCCACTGCATGCATCCATTCTAATAAATTTCCTGCATCTTCCTTAGCAGCTTGTTTTACTCCCGTTTATTGATACCATGGTCTTAACAAAAGCAGCACATCAATTACAGTAATTGCATTCAGCACTGCTGGAGATGTGGTCTGGGGACAGGTTGTGGAGCCTGGGTTAGGGGGATTAAGGGCTATTGAGAGGACCTAAAGAGAGGAGAAGAGAGGTGGAGTTGATGCCCAGGTGGATTTCCCTTGCCACTTTTGTAGTCCTTTAACTTTAATGTCTATCTAAGAAAGAAAAGGAGGCGGGATTCATTGCAAATGTGGATCTTGCCTACTGAGCTATCCCAGTTGTATATTATTTTAAAATAAGAGATATTAATCAGGATTTTGTACAACTTCTAATTGCTTTTTTTTCCCCCAGTTTTATTTTTAAAAGTCTTTTGGTAATTGAAGCAGTGAATGTGGATTTGATGGATGGATTATTCAATGGATAAGGATCTGGCTGGATGACCACATCCAAAGAGTTGCAGTCAATGACTCAATGTCCAAATGGAGATCAGTAACAAGCAGTGTCTCTCAGGTGTCTGTATTGGGACTGGTACTGTTCAATATCTTTTTTTTTTTTTT
>VXBJ01007792.1:426742-542704 GCA_013400055.1 Nycticryphes semicollaris | reverse complement strand
ATTGAGTGCACCCTCAGCCACTTTGCAGATGACACCAGGCTGAGTGGAGTAGTTGATTCACTACAGGGAAGGGATGTCTTGCAGAGGGACCTTGACAGGTTTGAGGAGTGGGCCCATGTGAGCCTCGTGAAGTTCAACCAGGCCAAATGCAAGGTCCTGCACCTGGGCTGAGGCAATCCCCAATATCAATACCAAGTGGGGAATGGATGGATTGAGAGCAGCCCTGCGGAGAAGGGCCTGGGGATAGTGGGCATGGTTAAAGAGAAGTGCAGCCAAGAGGTCAAGGGAGGTGATTCTTCTCTGTTCTGCTCTGATGATACCCCACACGGAGTACTGCATCCAGCTCTGGGCTCCTCGGTACAAGACAGGTATGGATCTGTAAGAGCAGGTCCAGAAGAGGGCCACAAACATAGTCAGAGGGCTGGAATACCTCTCCTATGAAAAAAAAAAAAAGGCTGAGAGAATTGTGGTTCTTCAGCTCAGGGAAAAGTGGGAGACCTTAGTGTGATCTTTCAGTACTTAAAGGTGGCTTATAAGAAAGATGGAGAAAGAACTTTTACCAGTGACAGGACAAAAGTAACAGTTTTAAACTAAAAGAGGGTATATTTAGTTTTTTTCAAAGATTTTTTCAAAGATTTTTTTTTTTAGATACAGATTTTTAGATTTTTAGATATAGGGAAGAATTTTTTTATGATAAGGGTAGTGAGTCATCGGAAGAGTTTTCCCAGGGAAGTTGTGGATGCCCCACCATTAGAAGTAATCAAGGGCAGGTTGGATGGGGCTTTAAGCAACATCATCTAGTGGAAGATGTCCCTGCCCATGGCAGGAGCATTTGGCCAGATGATATTTAAAGGTCCCTTCCAGCCTAAAACTTTCTAACATTCTGTGATAACTGAGGAGCAGGTCTCCCAGCTCTCCATTCTGGTTCAGGAATGAGTTTGTGCATTAGTGCTTAAAGCACAGGATTTGAAGCTGCTGGTTCTTCCACTGGGTCACCCTCATCTCAGGCAAGCTTGTTACCCAGTCATTCAGTTTTCTCACACTCAAGTAGGGTAAGGCTGGTATTCCCCAACTTTGTAGAGCCTATTGAGATTTCCTGGGTGATGCTGATTAAATTCTAGTCTCTTTACTACTTGTTTTTTTTCCAAACAGGATGAAGTTTTTGTATATCTATAGGTAGAAGGGTGAAAATGTCCATATCCTGTATTACTGGCGTGGAAAGACTGTTAGGATTTGTGTGTCCCTGTTTGACTCTTGATACCATATTTGCAGAAGATAATTTTGTATCTGCATTACTTAGGGATCTTTTTCAGATGAAGAAGTGTATATATTTAATTGTACATAGATGTTTAATAGGCCTTTCCTCTGCCTTCTCTACAGCCTAAACTGAGTTTTGTTCACCTTCCTAAAGTAAAAGTTTTGCTTCATGTGTAAGAGAGTTATTTCTTACTTATTTCTTTCTTTTAATGGTAGACATTACAGAATTCTGTAGAAGATACGGCTGTGCTGATGTTTCATCCATTTTTTTTCTTGATTGGAAGTGGTGCTGGTATAATTTGAGATGTATCAGTGTGGTTTTTGCTACTGGGCACTCTCTTTCTTCCTAACCAGGGGCCTTGTCCTATCAAAGTTGCTATTAACTATAGATGTGACCAAAGGTTGGAATTGTCATTTCTTTTCTTTCATTAGTCATTATGGCAAATAGCAAATACATGTTGGTTTTAAGCTGCATTTAGGATTCCAGCTCGTATGTCCATGAGCTGAGTTTTTCTTTATACTTTTTCTATGCTACCTTACATTGTTACCTTCCCTTGCATACAGTATGGTAGTTTCCATATGCGTGTTGCTTATTAATCTTCTGTCACCCATCTGTCATGTGTTTCTTTGTTACTTGATCTGTGTGCCAAGCATGCACAAAGGCTGCAGTGAGCTTTGCATGTTTGGTTTGTGAATTAAGCGGTGTATCTTCAAAGGCTGTATCTGAACACTTTCTAGCCTGCCCATCCTTACCGTGTGACAGCCTTTCCTTGGCTGACAGAAGTCAGGCTACTGCCGTTCCTGTTTCCTTAGCCCTGAGCTGTTACTCATTTCAGTCACAATTTCCAGCATCCCATCCTTCAGCTGTAAGAGTTAACCACTTCTCCAAGGTTCCCGAGCATCTTAGCTCAGTTATATCCAAGTTAGGTCACAGCTGAGAGAAGTTTGCCAGAGCTGAGCACTCTGTAGCATTGCATGGTCCCTGTAGTAGATCTGTGCGCAGAAGTGAAGCATGGAATAACAGGAGGTTGCAAATGGGATTCCAGTTCACTAGTGGAGATGTGAGGGGACACACATGAGAGAAGCAGAAGATGCTATGGGAATTTAAAAACACGATACGCATACATACTCACACATGAGTGTATGCACATGCATGGAAAACTGTTCTTGATGAAAACCATTGGTCTGGGTTAGCCCTGCTGTACAGTGAGTCTAAATACTATTTGTTTTGCAGCAATACTGTTATTCCTCCAGGTGACTGAAGTAATAAATAGTGCTCTCCATAATATTCATTTCTGGATTAGAGCCCCAGCACTACAACTGTAGCCCTTCTGCTTTTATTCTTTATTCCTGGATTTATTCCCAGTTTTGTCTATGAAATGATCATTTAGTACATGAGCAATATGCTGATTTCCCCTTACGGTTATTGCATTTTCTGTTCATAAATCAGGAATTAATTTGTCTTTTTTGGGTCCCTTGGTCCCTTTATGCTTAATAGCCAAGTATATTTGCTCTCTGTTATCTAAAGAAAAATAAGAATAATAGTGAAAAGTGATGTCCCCAGCAACCTCTCATCCCCCTTGGAACCTGGGGGACCCTCTTTTTCTCCTTTTTCCATCCCGGAGACCCACTTGCTTCTGTCACTTGCTGATAAGGGACTCCTGTGCTGTTTGGTAGTTAAGAGATAGGCCAGGGCTGGAGGGGAGGAGGGTTTAGTTGTCAGTCACCTGGGATCCCTCTGCAGCCCTGCCACTAAATTGTTCCATGACCTTCACCTCGTTGCAGAGCAGAATAATTGAAATCAGATATAAAATAACTCGAACTGCCCCAGTCAGTCCGTTTAACTGCCAGTTCCATTTCACATTGCCGTGCTGTAATGCATATGCATTTTGCTTTGTTAAGTTTGAAATGTCTTAACTGCTTTTCTTTTTGTGAAGCCGAGTGCAAGTCCGTGTTGAGAAGATTACAGCAAACGTGTGCTGCAAGAGCAGCGTAAAGGGCATGGTTCTTTCATCCCCAGTACTGTTTGTTTTGGAGATTACCAGCCAGAGATGCTCCTGCTGCATGAAGCACACTCTTTTCTTTCCCTTGAGCAAAGCAACTCTTCTTCATGCAGCATTCGCATCCCTGGCCGATCCAGGGCACGGAAAGCTGGTGGCTTGATTCTGAACTCATTTTCCTGGGTCTTGCTCTTTTACCCTCACTGCTGTTACTTTAGAGAGAAGAATTCAGTCCCAGAACTGTAAATCCTGGATGGTCTCCAGCAAGGTAGGACAGAGAGGGGGAAAAAAAAAAGAAATCCTGAATTTTGAAGCTTTCTGTTTGAAGCTTCTCAGGGGGGAGCAGTTCTCTTCAGGAAGGTGAAGGAAAGTACATAGCTGCACAAGGAGGGAATGCACCCAACACCAGGTTGCTCAGGAATGGTGATGGTAAGTGCAGTCTGGGATGCAAATGCTGGAATTGCTGGCAGATAAACCCCCAAGCACAGCTAAGGAGGGGAACAACTGTGGAAAACCCAGTGCTGTTGCCCTCACTTCACGGTGAGGGTTTTTCCTCCTCTTGAAAATATTTAGTCCTTTGGAGGGTGAAAGATGGGGAGAGACCTCCTGACTCTTTTCCTGCTGAGTTCCAGTGCTGATACACAAGCCCTGGCAGATGAGAGGCCAGCAGGGATGCTTTTTGTGTGTGAGGTTGTGCTTTCCAGAGAACATTTAATGCTGGGAATGCAGTGCTGTTTTCTGTGTTTTTGGGGTATGTTTGACATTTGTTTCTTGCTGTGTCATCTCCAGTCACTTTTAGAAGATTTGAATTTTCCGGTTTGAGGAGTGCGTGGTGGGCTACAGGAGCTAAATGGTTAACCCTGCAGTGGTCCGGGTTTCCCTTGCTAGCCAGAGGGGAAGACAAAACAACAGCCTAAACCATTAGGAAACAGTTGTGAGATTCTCATTCAATCGAGCTTACCCCTGTGTCCATCCTTGTGATCATCCTTGAGCTCTCAGAAGTCACATCTCACCCTCTGGCTACTTTTCCCCCCAAGGAGGCGGCTTTTACAGTGTTGTCTGTGCTGCGTTGGGGATGGGGAGGATGGAGGGAGGAGACAGGCACAGAAACAGAGCTGCCTTTCCCCCCTTGCTGGAGGGCATTATTGTCTAATAGGCAGTTTAGTCAGATGTTTGCTAGATGAGAGTCGGGGGATCTTGCGGTCTCTAGGGAGAATTCATGCAAAGCTGGAGACTATAAAAATGACCCCGAGCGAGTGGGTTTCTAGAGATAACACTGTCAGTTTTATTGGGAAATTAAAAATTAAAAGCCAGATAGATCATGCTGCCTAAATATTCCCTGCCATTTGTCCCTCTCGGCCTTATAGACAATTTAAAGAGAAAATACTAAACCACAAAAGCTACCCAAAGAACCTTTCACAATATTTGTTTAAGGTCTGTATTTCAGTAGCTGCAGACACCTGTCCTTTGTTCCTGGTTCATTCAGTTGTTGATCTATTTTCTGTAGTAGTTCAAGATATTATTTTGCCTGAGCATCAAAAAATAAAGCAATATATCTATAATTTACACTATTTACATTCCCATGTCTTTCTGAGGGGTAAACGTGGTTGTTACTTTAATGCAAACTCAGTGCTATTTTTTTCAGTGGAAGCTAGAATAAACAAACAGAATTACGTACTTCCATGATTTAAATGTATTCTATATTTAAAATTGAAGCATGCTTTTGGAGCTAATATTTATAGTTAGCATTAGGTAGCCCTTGTAAGCCCCAGCCACTTGGCAACTGTTGAATCTGGATTTCTGAAATGTGGGTGTGATTAAATTAGTCTTTGCATTCAATTTTGCACATGTAGGATGCAAATTGCATGATCTGTCTTGAAGCAATGAAGTTCGGAAGCAGTTTTCAAACTAGTACATATTTGCATATATTGTGTATGGGAAAGGCCTTAGTATGTTTGAGGAGACAGTAGAACTGGAAACTGATTGGGTTTAAAAATACGATAGTATTTGTTTCACAAATATTCATAGGTTTGTAAGGAAATGCCTCATACAGAGCCAAAAAAAAAGTTAATAAAATAATCATACCATGCACGCAGGAAGCATCCTGACTGCTTGTTGCCTGCAATCACCTTTCATAGTGTTAGGAGCTGCTTGCTTTTGAGTGTGATCCAAAAGCTCCCTCATATACACTTTGTGGCATTTTCCAGCCCCCAGACCAAGTATCTTTTCCAATTTACAAGCACTTCTCAGGCAATAGCAGCTTTATGCTGCAGGAAGATGGCAATGAGGATAATCCCAATCGGGCACCATCTCTTGTGGTGACAGTGAGCAAGCATGTCAGCTCAGAGAGGTCTGGGGGGACACAGAGCTGTTCCTCTCCCTCCAGCCCAGATTGCTGCTGTTTTACAGCCTCTCTGACGCAGGACAACACAATTACCCCATGCTTACAGCCTTATGGGATTTTTGATTTGCTGGCAGGGAAAGTGCTGATGCTACAGGTTGGTTGTGGTGTATGTGGTAGGAGGAAAATACCTTATTTAAAGAAACAACTATTTTTGTTATAAACAAGCCTGTCACGCTCAAACAAGCAGTGTTGTCACTGAATCCCTCCACTAGTTGCCTGCTAGAGGCCACAGGGAAAGGGTGTCAAGATTCAGGGGTATTAGCAGTCAGATATTTTTGCCGCATTTTAAGTGGTAATGCCTTGAAGTATCTTGTGTCAAACCTGACTGGCTTAGTGGTCTCTTCTGACTCTGAGCTATACGTCCTGTCCTTGCTGCTCTTTGATAGCGTAATATTACATCACCAGTAATGTGATAAAGTATTTCAAAGTCTGAGTGTCACTGCTAGGGAAGGCAGTTATGTCATTATCCTCATTTTGAAAGTGAGACATAAGAGTTGAGATGACATAGCAAGGGTTTTGGGGTAGCTGTGGGACATAGGACAGAATGCAGACCTCCTTGTTCCTAGGCATATAGTGTCGTTTGGTTTTGTGCTCTTATGGTAATAACTTAAAATTCATCCATGGCAACAGGTCGCAAAATAGTTCTTTTCCAGCCTTGATGCAAGGAGAAATGGTGAAGAGGCTGTCGCTGCTGCATGACCGGGAGGTGCAGTAACTCTGTGTCGGTGTATTTAAGTCATGACCATGTGTGACATCAGACGTACTATATCTGATAACCCTATGTCTGAATTAGTTTCTCTTTTCTGCCTTAGAAGAAAATGGTTGCCATAAACATGATTATAGCTATCTTAAAAAAAAAAAAAAAAAAATCACCATTACATAGAGCAGATAGACTGAGAGAGTTCACGCCTCTGATGGTGCTGTGTGGAGCTGCCCCTACCTGGCTGCAAGGCAGAGGGAGGACGAAGTCAGGCTCATATCCGGGGAGACGTGTCATCTCACTGCAACCATGTGCTGGAAGTCCCAAAGAGGTACATGAAGGCTAGATGTCTACGCATCCATGTAGAAATTTGAGCCAAGATTTGCACATTCACTAGTATGTACTCCTAGTTGCAAAAGTTATGTTTCTTTCTGTTTTTAACAGCCCTTTCTACAGTGATTTCATTAGTTTACTCTCGGCTAGCACTGAACTGTGTGTAATATGCCATTTTGTAATATTGAAATTAGTAATAGTGAGACTTGGTTTGCCTAATACTTACGGAGAAGATTATGTGATTTTTAAAGTCTGGAAAGATAGTCTTGGGTGTTTTTCTTTAGGAGAAGGGAAAAATAAATAGAACAAACATTAGAAAATATCTTATCTTGTTTATAAGCAAATAAACATAATAGCAGAACACTGTGAATAGAAAAGTAGTTTCTTTCCATCTCCCAGCTCCATAATCTGAGGACAATGGAGAACTTCAGAGAAGAAACAAAAGTATCTTTTGCTGGTAAACATGAATAACAATATGGGTAAATGATTAAAATACAGGACTGGAGCTAGAGAAAAAGTTCTCATTTTTATTCCATTGCAGGTATAATATATGACCTTGGGAAAATCCGTTGTCACGTCATGTGCCTCAACTTCCCAGTCTCTAAAGAAGACGTTTGCCCGAGTGGAACAAAACCAAAACCTTTATTTTATTTTGAGTCTTCACTCATTTATGTTTGTAAATTATTTTAAAGTTATGGCAGGATTATAGAAGGAGAGAATTTTTTTAGAAATACATGGAGTTAGCTTTAGAAGCGTGTTGTAGAACAAAATTTGTGACAGTACTGTCACAAGCTTTAGAAATATATGATGACTATGGGTGTACTTCACAGCTGTGGTCATAGAAAGCTAATTTCAGGCCCTAACAAGCATGAGGAAGTTCGGTTACATTTATAATTAAATGCTGGTACATTTTATCTCTTTGTAAGAAATTGTCAATATCAAACAGGCTAGTCTGCGGAGAACGATGAAGCATTGA
The DNA here is from genome assembly GCA_013400055.1 of Nycticryphes semicollaris. Classification (NCBI taxonomy): domain Eukaryota; kingdom Metazoa; phylum Chordata; class Aves; order Charadriiformes; family Rostratulidae; genus Nycticryphes; species Nycticryphes semicollaris. The sequence continues at coordinate 535,034 of VXBJ01007792.1, read as the reverse complement.
TCTTTTGGGACTTACCAAATCTGCCAACTAGAGTTGGGTGGGATGGAAGGGTTTCTTTATTAATGAACAGCAACAAAGGTTTGTTTATATTTCTGCTATGACCAAGACAGATCATCTCTTTTCTGTTTTAATCAGAAGAGTAAAAATCCTACCTGAAACAAGCATCTGAAAATATAGTGTGGGGCAACCTTCTGCCAAACGGGACCAGGCTGGGGAAGGATTTTTGCTGGAATGAGCACATGGACTATCCAAGTGCTTTGTTCTGTGCTCAGTGCTGAGAGATCGGGATCTTTAATTCCTTTGCTTATTTATTTTAGTGCGTGAAATGCTGCAATTTACTTTTTCTTTCCTATGTTAGTATTGCCCTCTGCTGGATGAAATCAAAACTGCCTACCTGTGTTGCAAACCTGAGGTTGTTAGCATCATCTCCTTTCACTGCTCTTTTGGGCCTTGGGCTGACAGAACAGGGACATCAGAAGCCAGTCCCGCCATTGACAGGAGCCATGGCTGGCCAGGGTATCCAGGGTTGAGCTCCTAAATGGCTGCATGTTTGCTGTACAACCAACCCATTTCCTCAGTGTTGGCAGCCTGGGCTACATGAGGAATTGTAATTATTTCTCAAGGGTAACATTGCTCTTGTGCAGTGAGGAGAGCAACTTGCAGCTGGTTAGAGTGAGATTTGGCAAGTGAGGCTGCTCGGGCTGAGTCAGAGGCTTAGGATGAAGCAGGTCCTCAATGGCCAAGTTTGAAAAATGAGAGCTGCTGAGAGCAGTGCAAGCTGATGAGACTCCTGAATGTTATCTTCTACAGCAGCCTTGCTTTTGGGACCTCGTCAGGGAGCTTAGGGTGAGATGTCTCAATCTCTTGGAAGACTTAACACTGGCCTTATGTAGTTTAGATGTGAGTTGCTGCACAGATGATCGCTCCTAACTCATCACTAGCCTAGCAGAAGATCTGAAAAAAGCCCAGATCTCCAGTGCTGGGGTGAGCCAGATTTGCATGCAGACCAAACCTAAATGTTACAGCCTGCAGTATGGAAAAAAACAAACTGGTTCTGGCCTGAGGAGCGTGGAGCTTCCAGGAAAGAAAGAAAGGTGACACAGGGAAGCAGCAATTCCACAGAGTTCAACCTAGAAAGGTGTTCAAGCTTAACCACAACTTGCAGATGGAAGTCTGTATTCCCAAATTCTCGGACATTTTTGCAAACGTATTCTTTTGGGATTTTATCTCTTGGAAATCTGCTTTGTAGGTGTTCATTGGGCCTGACGCATTACTTGGCTTTTCACAGGGATGAGAAACAAAGGAGTCCAGAGAAAGAGCCGGAGGCTGAGTGTATTCAGTGAAAAGCACATTTGGATATGTCTCCATACAAGGGGAAGGCTCATCACGGTCCCTCAGTAAATATGCTTACTGTGGCTAAGTTCCTTTTTCTGATGTTTCAGTTGGAGGAGCCTCAGTTCTCCCACCAGTGTCCTGCACAGGCTGTTTGGTGTGTCTACAGGAGATAGAACAGCAAAGCTTTGCATTGCCCCATTCTAGCGTTGGGGCAGGGAACCTCTGCAGGGTTTCCCAGAGCACCTCCGTTGGCAGTATCCATAACGATTACGTTTAGCAAACTGCTCTGTCTGCTCACTGCTGGGGCTGGGCACCAGTTCTTTGTAGAGAAGTGTGTGCTTTTACAGGTCCCTTGGTAGGGAATACCCTTGGTTTTACAAAAGTGCAGAGGATTTGCCTGTATTAGTTTAGGAGAATGCAGCGTTTAATTTTACAAGTCATCAAATTACTAGAACATCGAGACAATGTACATTCGTATTTTAATTTAATATTAGTTTGCTGTAATTTTGGCCTTGGGTAGCCTGAAGATTTGGGTAATGTGTGTTACCAGTGCCCCCTCCCGGATGAGACCAGGCTTGTTCACAGCTGTCTGGCTCCTCCGGCGCTTCCCCTGAAGCACAACCACGCTGAGCCATTGCTTGTGGAAAAACCTCGGCTTCTGCTTTCTCTGCCTGTTGCCAGGTGACCCTGCCACACAGTGACACAATCCCAGGAATGATGCTTGATCGTTTTGATCAAGAGGGAATTTTCATAAATGTGAGCTTTTTTAATTTGGCCTCCTGTATAGAGGAGGCAAGCCAAGTGTCTGCTGCATTTATTCTGATTTTGCTGCTCACAAGCTAGGTAATAAAAAGGCCAAATGGTGCCTCATGTGATATGAAAACCTGGAATTGTCATAATTCTTAGCTCTCTAAGGAAAAAGAGACTTACTTTTCTATGATAGACAATGCTTCATAAATTGTGCTGTGTGCCTCTGCTCTCTGGGCAGTGAAACCTGGGCATGGGGAGAGAAATTGGCTTTGCCAGGTCTACCAGCAGATCTGCGGGAACAGACCTTGGCTCCTTTCCCCCCACCCCCCCTGTGCCCTATGGACTGAATCCTGCAGCTTCAGCTTAGAAAAAATTCCAAACAGAAAGATAACGGAGATGGTTGGGATTTTGTCAAAGGTTTGAGTTTGTTGAATCCTGTTCTCATACCCGATTGCCATATAATTTTCAGCCTATTACAGGTCTGTCTTTGCCCATGCCAGATGAATACTTGTCCCTATATGTTTTTTCCTGTCCTTCTTTCTCTCCTGTTCCCTCTCCGTAGGATGTAATTCTTACTAGGATTTGGTTGCTTTTCATCGGCAGTAATAACTCCGGTCCTGGTGTGACAGCTGTTGAGCTGTGAAGTCTTTGTTTCCCTTGATAGGTGCCCAGATTGGGTCGTTTGCTGTTTGTTGTGTTTGGACAAATTTTATTTCTTGCATGTCTTACTGTTCAATAAATTGCAGCTACAGATTTCTGTCTTTAACAGGGCAATAAAGAATCCTTCACTCTCTGCAAGGCTATCTCCCATCATGGTCTTCTGTGGAAAAATCTTTAGAGCTTATATGTGCTTCATGCCTCAGAGGGAGCTATCAAACAAGACTTGGGGCTGTGCTCTTGAAGGGGTTTATTAACATGACTGATGTGAATGAAGGCTGCAAGGTACTAAGGGACTTAACTACTGAGGGTGGAGAGACTCTGTAGATAAGACCTGCTTATGGAAGGACAATTCAGCAACAGGCTGATAAAGTTCCAACCATTTCACTCCCTAGTGAGTAATGGAACAACAAAAAATTGCCGTAGGAAAGTTCAGTTATGGCCTAGGTTTCAGGAGCAGATTCTGGGGATCCTGCTTCAGGATGACAGTTTATGGTTCAGTAGGTTATTTAGAGCTGTTGGTTGAAGTTCTACCCTAGAGCTGTAAATAAGCCCTCCATCTGACAGCTGCAAACTAATAGTAGTGGGGGCAGATGAGAATTTCCTGGGGAATCCCTCGCATGCTTGCCAGCCTTAGATGAGGTGTCTATATATATATATATACCCACATATATAACTTTCTCATAATAATGGAGACTGTGGTTTTTTCAATGTGTCTTCTGTGGTATCTGATCTACCAGCAGATGGGAGTCTGTCAGCACAGCTCCTGCCACAGTGGTTAAAAGCAGATGAGTCTCAGGGATACTTGATTTCCTTTCATCATAGCAGGTCACAAGAGACAACGTTCGTATTTTCAAAGTGACTGGCTGTTTTAATCTGTTTGCCAATTGCTGTTCATTCTCTCTTCTATGTTAGTGGAGTTCAGGAACCATACTCTCTGGCAAATGCATTGTTCATTTTTAATTTTATTTTTATTTTATTGTATTTTTATTTTTCATTTTGTTACCTTTATTTTATTTTATTTATTTCAATTTCCTTCTCATTTTTTCCCTTTTTTCCCTTTGTTTTCTTTTTCCTTTTATTCCCTGATGCCTCTAGTAAAAGAAAAGCTCCCCGAAGAATATAACAGATTATCAACAGAGATGTAGATAAGCTAATGGACTACTTCATCTCTGAGGTGCTGGGCTTCACAAGCTTTCATTAAATACAAGGTTGCGCTTCCAATGTTTTTTGGAATGTGCGTTTTGGAAAGTTCCAATGTGCATTGCTGCGTAGTTCAGCTGTTGGTGGATGCCCAGGTTTCAGGTGCCTGCACTGTGCTAATAGCAGGGATGGTTAAGTTCAAGATTGAGAGCTGTAAGAGAGAGCTTAATTATCCAAGGCTCAAAGAATGGGTCAGGTTTGGGTGCATTGGCAAAGCACTTTCTAGAGTTATAAGTTCAAACCAAAATGGCCTTTTGCTGTGCTGATCTCAGTTACTTTCCTCTAATTGGTCCCCCATCAGCTGCCCTACCAAGACATATCTTCAGAAATTCTGCTTACTTTGACTACTGTAGTTTTATATTGAGAGCATCACAGCATCTCTGCCTTGTAAAATGCTGCTGCTTGCCTCTGCTTTTAACATAAATTTCATTCTTAAAGGAAAGATACCTCTAATTTCTATTTTTCCATTAGAAGGAATAAATTCTTGGGTAGTCAGGGGGAATTATTGTATGTCCCCATGAGAGAACTGAATTTACTTTTTCTGCATCCAGCTATTTTTGCTACTGTACCTATTTCTAGATTATTTTCTGCTGTCTTTGTTTCACCCCGCCCCAGGTTTGTTTTGGTCTTTTTCCATCAGAGTTGAGAGACTGGGACAAGGCTGCAGTGTCTACTTTTGTCCACTCCATCCAATTGTGGTAGGAGAGAGAGCAGAGGCATCTTCCCTGTCATCACTCTCTGATTTTTCAGGATTAACACTGCTGCTTTGTCCAGCCCTTGGAGTGCTGTACGGCTTGTCCTGGTGTGTGGGGCACCACGATGGCTAACGAGGAAACTTGGGGGTCACCTTGGGGAGGGGACACACACACATTGGTAACATGGACTGGGTCTTCTCTCCTCCTTTCTCAGTGTGTTGGAAGAGAAGTGTGTGTCTGGGCTGAGGACTCTAATTGCAATGAGCAGAATTTCTTCTGCCCCCAGCCAGGTGTCCGGCCTGTCAGAGCAAATTCAGTGCGGGCTGGCATGAAGGATTGGAAGGAGAAGCCAAGGTTTGCGGGTGTGCAGCCGCACAGCCCCATCACTGGGGCTGAAGAGAAAGCCCAACAGGCCACTAGGGCTGATCGAGGGAGACCACGGCACCCAGTTAATCTTCATTCTGTGGGAAAAGACCAAACAGCAGCAGCTTCAGTGAAGAGGTGAGTAAGCAGAGGTGATGTGCAGAGCTGAGGTGATACCACGTGTGCTGTGAATCATTGAGGTAAGCATTGTTCTTACAAAGTAAGGGTGAAAAGAACATATGCGTGTGAGCAAATAACTGAGGTTCCGACCTTGGAGCAGGAAGAGAGGGAAGAACTGAGAAGCTAAGGAATTGAATACCAAAGTTAATCTCTTTCCTTTCTAATAGCTTTGCACAGTGCCTGTCACCAGGCCCAACAGAGATTTATAGCTTCCCTTGCATTATTGGTTTACTTTGCTATTTAGAATCTAAACAAGGCTGGGGAAGGTATGTGGCACTTTTCCCTATTGCTGGCAAGCTTGTATCAATCAATTTAATTGAAGTTGTTGAAAGAACCATTTATGTCAGGTAGTTTCCCTTTCCTTTTTTCCCTCTTCCTTCTCACAGCCCTCACTTACTGGGACTAATAATTATGTTCTCAGTGTCAGTTTGGGGAGTCTAAATCTGGGGATGGATCCTGAAGGCGGTCCTGAGGTTAGGTGGGTGTTGCTGCTGGTCCTGGCCGAAGCTGCTTTTTGCGTTTGGCACTTAAATGCCCTATCCACAGAAGAAAGATTTGGTAGTGATTTATGGCTTGAGCTGAACTGTAGCCTCTACTGAACATGCAAAGAAGGATCTGCCTGTATTTGCTTTTAGACGCAAAGCACAAAAAGCAGGTTTTAGAAGAGAAGGTGGAGAGACTATGAGCTGGAGGGTACGTGGTGGGAAGGACCATAGGTGACCTGAATGGCAGATCAGTTTGGAAAGGATAAGCAGCAGTCGTGAGGAGTTCAGAGGTGAAATCCAGAGCTAAGTGTGGTGTGTCTAAACACGAGTGCTCTCTGTAAGTTGGAAACATCCTGTTCCAGAGCTTATGGCTTAGTATGTAAGAGGTCTGACACCTGTGGCGATAGCTAGACATGATTTGCCATCCCTGTGCACATGCCTATGGAGTCAATGTAGATTGACTTTATAGTTCATTTCAACTACCAGTGCTTCTAGACTGTTTTTTGTTTGGTTGGTTTTTTTTTTTTTTCTTTTTTTTTTCCACGGGCCCTGTAAAACTGATGGTGGAATGATTTCTTTTGAATGAGTTGGGTGGATTGTTATTTGGTCCATCGAATTATTTAATTAATTGAGCCATTTTTGCAGCGTGTGAATAATGTACAAACTTTGTCTGGTTTGAGTTGATTCATAATTATTTGAAAAAGATTGTTTATTTCAGCCTGCAGGATGTGTATAGTTGTTCACTTAGACTCTGTGTTATCCATAGTGTGGTGGGTCCTATGAATAGCAAGATATTTCATGCTCTGATTTTTAATGTCTGTGGGTCTGTATTGACAAGTTAAGCAAATGCCAAATGTGTATACTCTGTAGATATGTTTCCTAGCTTCGCAGCTCTGGTGCTTAGCATATAGTGATCTTTTCCCAACAGTTACAGATGTAAGCCCACTTAGAAGGCCATTGGAAAAAAAACCTGTGGATGAATGCTTTCAGTATATAAGAAAAGTACAGCCCAAACCAGGCAAATTCAAGGTAGGAGACTGAAGAAGAATATTGTATAACTTGATGAGAGTTCTTCAGTGCATGCTGGTGGGCTCTTCAGCCATCTCTAAATGACTTGGAGGAGAGGTGTAACAAACAAGTGAAGCTGTCATGGGAACAGCAGGTTTCTGGGCAGTAGCATGTTTGGAAAAAACAGTTATGTTTCTGTGCTTGGCAATAACCTCATCCATTTGTGACCTATGTTTTCCCCAGCACCTGGCATTCCTGCTTGTCACCCACCTGAGTGCAGCTTCTATCAGAACCTGAGCTTTTTGGTATGTTGTTGTCCGGCTTCATAGTCCTGCTTCATCTAGCCTAAGAGGACCCTACCACATTTCTAAAAACTTCCCCTACTTAGCTTCATGCAGGTCCATCCCATGACATTTATCACTTCTTCAGAACATAAAATGATTGAGAGAGAAATACCGAGGGAGAGAGGAAATAAGGACGTGGAGTGTTGGTAGTGGGGAGGGGGAGTTGGGATACTTGTTCCTGATTATGTTTAAAGAGGAATCGTGAGTCTGATGATCTTTGCATTCTCTAGGCTTCTAATCCGCTTGCTCTAATCCTCTTACAGCATCTGCTCTATTGGACTTTTATCTGATCTCTCTGTCTCTCAAACAATCTGTCGAAGCTTCCCATGTTGGAGTCACTTTTGGTCCTTTCCTAGGGAGCTGTCTCGTATCCTCTTGCCCAAATGGGGTCAATGAATTCAGTTTATTTTGGGGTCCTTGAGTCTAGTATGAAATCATTTAAGACATGCCTTGGCTATTACGTTGAATCATCTGGATTTGATGCAGTGCCAGCAATGGGAACTCTGGAACTCCTAGTTGTTTCTGCAATATAACAAAATTTACATTTGTGGAAAGCCCAATTTTGGAGATTTGAAACTGCAAAGAATGAGCTGCAAGTGTGATGGATCATTTGGGGTTTGATTTTTTTAATTTTTTTTTTTAAGTGGTGATTAAAAGTAACACCTCTGGAGAGAATTGGTTTGGCTGAGGCTTCTCTGTGTATTAAGCCACATAATGCAATTCAAGTGGTTGAACTACCCTCTTTCCCAAATTCATATTCTCTTGCAGAAAGAATCATCAATGACTAGTAAAACACAGTATCATCATGTCAAGAAATGAACTTGAGTGTTTTTAGCAGGAGAACTTTTAAAGGGAAACTCCAATGGCATCTGTAGTGAACCCTTCCAAAGAAAAAAGGACCACATCATAACTTTTAGAACCTGCATGCCTCCCAGCTTTGGAGTCAACATCCCTGGAGGTATTTAAGAAACGTATAGACGTGGCTCTTCAGGGCATGCTGTAGTGGCCAAGATTATTGGTTTGTGGTGGGGTGTTGTGCGTGGGGTTGTGGGTGTGGGGTTTAGTTGGTGGGTGGCTTTTTTGGTTTTGTTTGTTTGGTTTTGGGTGGGGTTTTTTTTTTTGTGTTTTTGGTTTTTTGGTTTTTTTTGTTTGTTTGTTTGTTTGTTTTTTTGTTTTTTTCATGTGGTTGGACTTGATGATCTCAAAGGTCCCTTCCAACCACTAAGATTCTGTGATTCTGTGACTCCTGGAGATTTTAGCTCGGTCTCAATTATGGGGTAAGATCTGGCCAGGTAGAAACAGCTGGGATGAGTATGTGCAATTGGAATAGAAACAGAGTTTTCTCTTTATCTTTGAGCGTGAGGGACCATGTCCTGTGCTTTTGCATGGGAGAGGCTAATTCCATGCCACAAAGAAGATGGAGTCTCCTATGCCTCCCAAAAAGCCGTCTTCCCCAGGTGTTGGAACACCAAAGACACTCTTTCTGTGAAGTATGGAAGAAAAACATTTTAACTGGACAGTTGGTGATCCTGAAGGAAAGCAATCAGCATCTTCTGGAAATGATTTAACTCTTTAGAGTCACATGAGGACCAAAACAGTTGTCAGTACGTTGATCTTTATCTGTCTCCACTCTGCAAAACAGTGGAGAATAGGCTCCAGCAGTAAGCTGTTTGGTGTAGTAAAATGTTCCAGGACCTTGTGTTTGTGTTTTGGTGTGTGAGTTTTGGTTTGTTTTTATTTTATTTTATTTTTGACTGCATGCAATGAGGCAGAAGCTCTGCAGTTTGTCAGAGAATACAAAATCTACTCAGATATTGCTATTTTTGAGGACAAAAGCCTCACATGCCCAACATACACACAAGCGGCGGGACACAGATCCTGCTGGCTCTCAATAGCTTCTCCTTCTGGTCCCGCTGCCTCTCTGCCGGAGTGCCAATCCACTGACTTAATGAAGGCTAACAGTATAATTAATCACACACACCCGCAACACAGCGGTTCATGAAACCTGAGTAAATGTGACAGCTGCTCTGAGGGAGAAAGGGGGGAAAAAAAAAAGCCCATAGTGATGACAAGAAGGAAAACAAGGTCTTTGGTGAAAAGAAACAGTCAGACTAAAAAGGAGAGAGATCAGCAAGGAGAGGGGCTGGGAGCCTTTATGAGAAAGGCAGAAAACAGCCTGCCCCGGCTGTACTGTTGCAAAGGGTGTGAGACCCAGGATCCCACCCTGTCTTCAGATGTTACTGTTTTTAACTTCTCCTTCCTTTTCTTGTTCTTTTTCTGCACTTGGCTTCTAGTTTCTTCTAATTATGCTTGATGGATTTTTCTAATTTTTCTCTTCAATCCCTTCCTTTTTTCTTTCTCTCACTTTTTAGGGTGGTTGTGCTCTTTGGTATTTCTCCAGGTAGTGCATGGTCCTCTGGTTCTTTTAGATCTGATGGACAATGTAAGAAAGCTTTGGTAACAAGTGCTACTTATCGTTGGGATAGGTTTGAGTGTAACTAGTTTAGTTTGGAGCTTATCAAAGTGCTATCTTTTGTTTTCTAAGACAGGTGTACAGTTGTAGAATGCTGTACATTGTTCTTGTCCCGGAATCTTATTCCCCCAATATCCCTCTTTATTACTTGTGCCTGTAGTCTTTCTTTTGTATCTCCCATGAACCTTGATTCTTTTCTGAGGACGATGGCATAGGAAAATTCCTTTTTTGCCCTTTTGTACAGTACAGAGGCCTGTGGTGTGGTCCAAGTGGCCTTTTGAGATCCCATGTGGTGGATGTGTTTTTTGCTAGAGGCGTGGAAATATCCTCAAGCTCTAGACATAGAGTTAGAAGGGGAAGATCTGAGGTAACTGGTGGTGTAAATAAAAATTGCAAGGCTTTCTTGTTTCTCTCCTTCTCCCTGCAATATAATTTTGTACCTTCTTGGATTAAAACTGTAGGGGTTAAGAAATTTTATGCACAACTAAAATGTTACTTGTGGCATGTTAGGTTCCATGGCAAGTAGGTGGTCTGGATATTTTTTTGGATGCAAGATGCACATAGGTATTTTGGGTCAGAAAAAGGCAGGAGAGAAGATGCACAAAAAGATTGTCTCTGCTGGCCAGAATAGGGGTTGAAAGATATTAGCTGTATTTCTGATTTCACCTATAACTGTCTGTATGAATTTGAGCAGATCACTTCATATCATCTCAGCTGGGGGTAAGGAGAGAGACTCTCTGTTGGAGGTTAACCTTATACTCTGTGCTGTTCTGGGAATTCCCTGTAATGCTGTGTCAAGGGATGACTTCTGTTTCTCTCTCAACCTCAGGGTGAGAGCAGGTGAGAGACAGGAAGGTGTAATGCATTCTGCTGTGGAGGACTTGGGCTTTACTTATTCTTGCTTTATGTTAAGGGATGTCTAGAATCTTGAGTACAAAAAAATTACATACATACGCCTGTGTTAGGAGATGCATCCAGGGATTCCTATGCAGTCTTATAATTTTTTTTGTGTGCTTTGTGACAAACCTCAGCAAATAAGACTTTGAGCTATATCCACAAAATAAAACGTTGTGACCTGGTGCCATCCAGCTGTCTCTCAGGTGCTCAAATCCTCAATAGCTCTTCTCAGTTGCTTTGGGGTGCTTTTCCCCCACTGCTGCCTGATGCTGGAGGTCGTTAGGCTGCTGTGTTGTCCCTTTCCTGAAGTGCCTAAAGCTCTGTGCAGAGTTATTTCTCTTGACAGTGCTGCTCAGCACCAGTGTCTAGCTTGTGTCTGTCGGGATCCATAATCGTGGCACTTAGACTAATAGCTGTTCTCAGGAGAACAGTACCAGACTGCACATGGCAGCGATGGGAGCCTCCCTTTTTGTCTGGCATCCTGGTGGCTGCAGCACATGCCCTGCCTGTGGGAGCCACTGGTTATGTAGCATTTCTCAGTCTGCTGTAGCCAGCAGATCATTTTGCAGTACAAGGTATAACTCTTTCTGCCCGTTACTGGAGGCTCTCTTCACTGCTCGAAGTAATTAAATATTCATGATGTTTAGGAGTAGAGTGAGAGCAAAGCAAGCATACGGGCAAGTGAACATAGCTCTGTGGTTTAGTGTTTTGGATGCTCACTGGGGAGGACTTCTCCCCACAGTGAGGAATCTCATAATGTCTGAATGCAGCAGATTGACCCTTTCGCACTCGGTTCTTTCTGTCCAGCCTTGGCAGTGCCTAATTTCAGGGCTGTGGTTTTCAGTGGATGGCAGAGAGCTGAAGAGTGAGGGTTTGCAGCACCGAGTTGTCTGGATCTGTAGCTTCCACTTAGGACACCACTGACTGTTTGGAGAGATGATTGGAAGTCAGATTGGGTTGCAGGCAGTGAATATAACTGTAGGAAAGCCCTGGTTTATCTGAGATTGCACTGTGGTCCCATTTCAGTAGCTCCCAGAGGGGACTTGACGGTTCTTTTTGTAAGAGATGAATGCTGCTCTCAAATATTTACCTGATGACACCCATGGTGGGAAGGATGGTTTAACTCTTATTTGACTTTCTTTTCCTTGCAAGGTATTATTAGTTCTATTTTTTCCCCTTGATTTTCCTTTTTCCTTTTAAATGAAGCTTGGTAATTAGCTACAAATTTTGCAGTGATAACAAAGAGTAAGAGGGTTCAAGGGAAGGAGGTCGGTTGCTGATCTCTCCAGAACATCTGCCGGCCTATTAATTTAATTAGAGCTGCACTGTATAAATATTGAACTAATTTTAATTTCTTTTGCAGTTTCTTTTGGTTTTCAAAGAGCTCCCAGCTCCTGATTATCCTTTTTGCTCTTCTGTATATTTAAAAAAAGATTGAATTGAAAAAAAAAATTAAAAACCTTGTCTCCTAAATGTAACCAAATGGAAGAGCCATTGTTTCTTGCCTTCCTGCCTACCCTCTTCATCAAATGAGCTTCTCTCAGGCCCTCTGCCATGATATGAAAGAAGATTGTCTCTGTGGTTCCAGGGATGCCTCTTCCCATTCTGCTGCCTTTGAATCTTGATGCTGGTGAGAACCGACTTGGTGCAGGACTGCATGGAGGATTAGCAGAGTGCTGCTTAGAAAAGCAGGAGGGGTGCCTTTGCCCGTGGGTTTATTGCAGAAGTATGACAGGAAGCCCCTTTGACACACAGACTAGAGGAAGGGTGCTCAGAAACAAAACGGGCATATTAATGAGGAGGTCTAGTGTGGGCAAAAATAAATACAGGCCAGATACCAGAGAAGTTTTTGGGAGCTGCTGTTTGACAAATTGCCTGTTGAAGACAGATATCTGCCTAAAGCATGGGCATGGAGGGTCAGAGCAAGACATGGGGCTGTTTTTATCCTGATGCTTTTCCATAGAACTGGTTATTGAACCATTGCCTCAGTCCCCCTCAGTATGATGTAGCGACAGTAGCTCATGGTGCCTGCTCTTGGGACTGGGGGCTTTAAGAGTTCAGTGGTGTGTGGTCAAAGAAGATAACTATTTCTTGTGCAGTACCCTTGATGCTGTGCTGTACCTGGTTGGGCTGAGGTGACTCTTGAAGGATTGATGATGTGAACTTCCATGGGCTCCCCAGCCCGAGGCCTGTCAGACAGCCTTCAGTGCTGAACTCCCATGGTCCTCCTGTCTCTGTGCATTATTAGGCTCTCTAGTTCACCCAGTGGGCCCCACTCGCTTTGCCTACTCTGAGGTGACAGCCCACCACCCAGTCCATGGCTGTGGGCTCCAGCATCACGGTCTGCAGTGACAGCATGGAAATGACGTGATGGACATGGGAGTTGTCAGGATTTGGAGACCAAAGAGTGTAACTGAGGAAGTACCTGGGCTTTGTTCTTAATGCAATGCAGCTCTTTGACACCGACTTTCCTGCAGTTGTTTGGAGGTGGTGAGACTGATACCATCCCTTTGGTGCAGGGGGAGGTGGAAGGGTCTGGTGCTGATGGCTACCTTGTCAGCGAAGCACTGAGAGGATTTTATTCTCTAAGACTGGGCACCAGCAAGGAGTTCCCAGAAAAAGCACAAATGTTGTCTGAACGGCAAAGGAAATAAAGCCTTTTTTTTGGGTGAATTAAGCTTTTGATTACAGTGTCTGCTATCAGAGGCTTTTTTACCTGTGTATCTATAAAACAAGGGGAAACAAAAAATAGCACAGTATTACATTGACTGTCATTTCTGTTATTCCAGTCCTAAAGATGATCCAGCCCATCCTTATGATATTCTGGTTGTCCTTTGTATTAACGGTACCTCCTACGTGGACACCAGTTTAGCATATTCCTGTCCTGTGCCTACTCAGATTAATGGAATTATTAAGTGAGATGTGCTCGCAAGCTGAATCCTGAGCAATGTTCTTATGGACTTGTTCCAACCCAAGAGCTCTCCTGCCAGCCACTTTGTTGTCATCACTGTTTTAACAAGGTTCCTACTTAGCTTTGGTTCTTCTGCAAATGCCCGTCTCTTCTGATTTAACTAAGAATGACTTTGATAAGAGAATACGTGTACTTGAATATCTTTTTAACAACTACACTCATTGCTTTCTCAGCGTTTGGCATTGCCTTTTAGTTCATTTCAAGACATACACAGGGTGGCTGAAGTTTGCATAGTGGTTGTAGCTCAGAAGGATCTTTAGGTTGCACTTGGGCATTGTATGTGCCTGTAACTGCGCCACTTTGGTTAAGGAAGACAAGAAGGGAAGTGGCAAAATTAGGGTTTGAAGGCATGTTTACATCTCTGCTTGTGTTAACTTACGAGTTGGGATTTCTGATACTGTGTGGAAGTGTAGTTTTTTGCAAATGTGAGAATAAACCTTTCAATGTGGATGGCTGATTTTCATGAAGAGTTTATAAGAATGTGAAGCTCTGTGGAAGAATATGCTTGTCAGCACATGTAGCTATATATGCTTATGACAGGAGACTTAGGGGGTGCAATTTCATGCACTCGTGTGTTATCCATAAGCTTAAATTCCTGCACAGATAGGAATGGTTTGCTTTTGAATGTCACTTTTTGTGACCAGCTGGTACAGCCATGAAAGCAGTGGTTGGCCAGGCTAAGTATTTACACAGCTTAATGAGAATGGCTCAAACAAGACCAACCAGCTTAAAATGCTATTTAGTGGACATTGGAAGCAGAGAGCTGGAGAGCAAAGATCTCTGCTGCTTTGAGGCTAAGGGAATGAGGAAGGGCTGCATGCCCAGTTACAGGAGCATTGTGTTTCCTTCAACATGACAAATGGTACAGTGCCCTGCACTGAGCCCATTGGAACTGAAGATGCTCATAGAGTTTCCCAAACACTTCTTGGATTTCCCTGCAATACTGAAGCTGTCATCTGTTTTCAGCCTCAGGCTCTTGCAGAGCTGGGGTTGTAATGTTCCTGTCACAGTTTGCTATGAAAGCCAGGATCACTGTTGCGGTGGCCCAAATCAGAACAAGGCGGGTTGCAATGCTCCCATTTATGCTTGTTGCTTCAGGTGAGGAATGGGATCAGACTTTGCTAAAAGGAGAGAGAAGATGAGGGCAGCTGACAATCATGAGATGAATATATTGAACATACTGGCTTGGAGCAAGTATCGATCTCCAACAGCATCCAGAAGCAGATGTCTGTGGGAGAGAATTAAAAAAAAAAAAAAAAAGCAGGCTATATTACACATTTTAATATACTTTCTGGCCAACACTCTCCCAGCCTTCAGTCAAATGTTGGATGGAGGAGGTCACGTATTGTCCTCCTTCCCCTACACAGTAGGGTCCGGGGGACTAGATACCAGAAGAATCTCTTCTCTGCTCCTTTGTGCTTGCTCCTCTAAAAGCCTCTGGTGTTTTGCTGAGGAAAGGACACTATTATCAGAGAAGAAATGTTTGTCATACATCCAGCTTTCCTGCCCTGCCTGTTATTGCTGTCTGAGGGACTCTTTGCAAGGGGTAAAAATGGGAGACAAAACATGAACATTATCTTTTGTTATAGTCTTGGTCGCCACTGGCACGTGGTGTAACTGTGTCAGGAGCAGAAGTCCATGAGCAGAGGCTCCGTCATGGAAGCTATCATGGGAGTTGAAGCACTGAACCCAGGAGGGAACCTGGATGTGCAGAGAGCAGCCTGCAGGTGTCTTTCCATCCATGGCTGATGCGAGGGAATGAACTGCTCAGGGTGTGTGTGCCCGTACACATGGCAGTGGTGGAAGCTTGCAGGCTGACTATGCAGAAGACTTTAGGTGGTCAACAAGGGAGGATTCAGCTCAGAGTGCTGGTCTTTGGGCTGGGCTCTCTGGGGTAAGAGTATTTAGGAAGGCTGATGAGCTGAAGAAGGACTATTCATTTCTGCCTTGTGAACTCAGTCACCCTTGCTTAATCTTTCTTATAGCTTTGACAATACGGAGACTGCTCAAACTGATTTACGGCTCTGCATCTAGTGATAATACACCGAGGCCTAAGAGAAGTCTGAACTAGCCTTGATGACCTGCTGTGTAATTTGCTTCTTGCAAAAGCTGCTGAGACTCATCACTGTAACTAATATATTAATAGGTTCGACAGCACGGTCTCTTTTGACAGGCTGATGTGTGTTCAATTTTGGGAAGGAACTTGATGTATTTCTTGTAACAAACCTAATGGGACCGTAACTAATAACGGAAGGCAGTAAAGGATAGGTTTTTTTTAGTAGGTCTTTTATTCAAACAATGGAGAGATACCCAGCATGAATGGGGGTCTGCAGGTTCAGTGGGAACTGAATGCTGACTTACTGCTGAGGGTATAAGCTGATGTGAATAACAGAAGATTCAAAACTGTTACGGGATTTTCTTTTTTGTATATACCTTCACTCTCTCTTGCTGCTTGAGGAAGAGCCTAGAAGAACTTCAGACATGTTAGCAGTAGACTTAAAGGATCACAAACAAGAAAGGATGAGATTTGTCATTTTTTCTGGATGATACCCTGTTTACTCAGATGACAGAGAAGTCTTACACATGCAGTGTTTTATAATGTAACAACAGCAACAGTTTACTACTTAATGTTGTATCAGATTTCCTGAGTTATGTAAGTTTGGAGAGCTGGATGCTATTTCAAACTGGGATTCTTCTGAGATTGAGAGTTCTCCTTAGCGTATACTTCATGATGTGAAACAAAGCCTTTATTTCTTGAAAAAATTGCTGAGGTCGTAGGGTCATCTATCTATTATTAAAATTGAAATATTCCTTTTGAATAGCCACTCAAAAATATTAAGTAAACTGAGCCCTCAATGTAGTTGTCTGAGAAGATGGGAAACTGCTGCTGCAAGCCCAGAAGGTGGAGACATCGGTATCTGGTGGGCTTGACGAGTCTTCACTAGAAGATGTCTGGCCACAGTTCCTTTGTGAACTATGCTTCAAACATGTTTTTGAAAAAGTAAATCTTTTTAAATGCATCAACTAACAGCGTTCACTGCAACTTTGTATTTCAAAATTTATATCTTTCTAGCGTTGTTTTATGTGAGAGATTTATTCTTACTTTTTAAGAGGAAAACTCTAAAGAGAGGAAAGTGCTTTAGTTACAAGTAAACCATGGCAATCCTTAAGCAGCAGCTGTTTTTTAAGATGACTGGACAAAAGCTGTGAACAGATCAGTATAAGATCTTAAATTCTTAATATACCATGATTAGAGGAAAGCATGTTGGCAAGTCTTAAGACAAAGGGTCGATACACTGTAGAGATCTTGAGGCTGTTCCAGTGCAGGCAGTAATTTGGGATGCTGTGAAGGTGGGCAACAAGCAGAGTGCAGGATGTAAACAAACAGCTCTGCCCTGCACAGACACCTGTTGTTGCCTAAATCAACCCAAATTCTTCTAAACTAAGCAGACTTTCATTGTCCTTCCTTCCTTTTTTTTTTTTTTTTTTTTTCAGCAGCAGTGGGGGTATGTTTAATTCAAGCAAGTTAAAGACCGAAAAAAATCCAGGTGTGGGGGAGCTGGTGATCTGGAAGGAGAGGGAATTTTGGAGTGTGTCAGTATGGTGAGCAGTGGCACAGGTAGCGGGGAAGCACATCAGAGTCACCTTGGCTTACCCTGTGTGTCTTTTGCTGAGCAGCAGGCTTTTTCTTAAAGGAGTTTCTTTGGATCTGAGGTGAACCAAACGATGTGGGCCATATCCTTTAATGCATTGATCAGTGATGCCAGAGCTACTTTTTCCTAACTGCTAAAGTCCATAGTGTTTGGTGTCAAATGGATAGCAGAGGCTAATGACCTGCTTTCTAGGTTATATTTAGGTGGGGGAAAGGCTGCTCTGATGTGAAAATTACCATTCCCTTCCTAAATTTGATTTGGTTTTCCAAAGGAGTCTCTCCTCCCTTTCATACTTGGGCCTTTCCACCACATACTTTCTTCTGTTTCTTCTTTCTTGTTGCAAGATTGTTTTGTATCAGTAGTTTCCATGGTTTGATTTGGGCACAGGCATATATTGACTAGACGGGGTGAAGAGTCTGGATGTAGGTTGGAGAGGTGAAGTGTCAGAGAAAAATGTTTTATAAAATTACTGATTTAAAGCCACAAAGGGCCTGTGAGATCATTCTGGCTTCTGGCCCTCTATATATTGTGAGCTGTAGATTTTTACTGACTTATCCTTGAATTGAATCAAACCACCCCTGTGCATTTAACCCATTTGTTCCCATTTTGATTTGAAAATGAGGTTGTATGTCTTATAATAATTATAGGTGGTGAGATATTCTTTACTAGTTCTTGATTAAAAAGCCTTATTCCCTTTTTTTTTTTTTTTTTTTTTTTTTAAATTGGAAAGACTATAAAGTCACAGAAAGCTGTTGTGGTTGGAGCAGCTCTGCAGGAAACTGGCACGTGGTGAGAGATGCAACCAGCACCTTGTGGTGGAGGATTAGCAGAGAGATGTTCCTGCCCCATTCTGCCCGTGTTTGCTTCCTGTGCGAGCGTTACACAGCCATGGCCTGGTGTGGCAGGAGGGAGAGAGGGTGCCTGTTGGGCTCGAGTGCTGCGGATGCTTTGTAACATTTGGGCTCTTTGTTCTGTCTGAATAGAGCAAATAAGGCAGTCAGGCTAATTTGAGACGATATTCAATTAGGCATGGAGTGTTTAATATTCTCTCTTGGTCCCTAGCTGCTGTTGAGCCTCCATTTTGCCTTCCCAGAGCTCCAAATGGAGCCTGCTGCTTTCCCGCTGCAGAAATCCTGAGCTAGATGTGATATTTGGTGACAGACGGGCTGAAACAATGAAGTTACACAAGCAGGTTCTCTGGTGAATCCTCCTGCAAAACGCTTGTCTTCCCAGGACAGCCTGCGACGTGATGTTGCTGGCTAGCAGGCAGCCGAGGAGTCCGTGAGGACGGTTAGCATCTGGCATCAACCAAGCCAGAGGCAATGGTTTGTCAATTAACATGTCAATTAATTGCAGTGAGCCCTTTGGTGTGTTACCCCTTCCAGTTAAGTGGCCTTGCTGAAAAAACAAGGATTATCGTGCTCTGAGTTTTCAACCACCTCTGTAGTTTTTGCGGTAGGTGAGTAGCTTGCTGACTTTGGTGCACATTGGTGATAAGGATTCAAAACGCCAGGCTGGTCGCCTCCTCTGAGGGCCAGAGCCTCTTCTTCCAACCACAGTGGCTGTCAGTCTTCTTGCGCTGCAGGTCCCCAACACGGCTGCCACCCACTTCTCCTGCTTTGACCTTCCATGCCTCTCCGAAAACGGGAGTAACCGTTGTTCTACAGGAGGGCTATGCAATGTTTAATGTTTGCTTTGAGATCCTTAGGAGTGTCTAGGAGCAGCTCTCTATCGAGTTGTAAATGCTTGTGGTAAGTATGCTAGTAAATATGTAAGAGTCTGTTGGTTTTGTGAGACCTGGAAAGCTTACTGTTTTGCACAGCAAGCATCCTTCTTCAGATGTTCTTTTTATTTCTTTAATAAAGAACATGTTGAAGTACATCATATTTCACACTGAAGTACCTCATGTTTGAGTGGAGTAGAGGGAGAGAAGGAAAAAAGTGAATTTTGAAATAGATTTATTTTTCCTTATAATTAGGAAATAAGTTTTTCCCCATGCTTAAGATTACACCTTTCAAATGTGACACTTGTTACTGCATATGTCCTAGTGGCAGAGTCCATAATGGAAGACATTTTCACTGTCTATTTTTACAGATAAGAAAGAGCTTTGATCAGTTCTGGAAATTTCCCTTGTAGGCTGTTCTGTCCAGGGTGTTTTGCAGTGCCCTTTCATTGCCTGTAGCATTGCTGATCTTACTTTTAGGCACACTTAACTGGCATCTTCCATTCACTATTCAGTTCATTGAAAAATGTAGCTGTATGAAATAGGTATGTGTGCACTTGCACCCACGAACAGGCTTGCACACTGAGGGAACTTATGGTCTTTATTTTAAATAGTGATACGTGCAAACATTGTCAGACCCATTTATTTCTCTTTTTATAAGTAAAGCCTATCTAATCATTTTGAACAAATTTAATAATTGTGTAATGACTGCATTAGGGCTGTAATTTCAGGAAAAAGAGTTGATTCCTTGAAATATTTGTCTTATCATTTAATTGAAAAGTAACTTCTTTTCTCCTCCTACATAGGCTAAATGAGCCCTATGTACTATCTCAGCCTCCTTGAAGTTAAGTGTCCTGTAGACACTGCACTTGCTAAGATTGGAAAATGAATTAGAAGCGAGCTAGAGGAGGCTAGCAGCATTATTTTTGGCATTCCTATCCTGTAAGTAGGCAGCCATGACGATAGCTGAATTTTCAGAGTGCAGGAACATCTGGAGCTTTGCTATTGATGATCTTCAAAAACTGTTTGGGCACGTAGTTTTTAAAAATGTTTGTACTGTTCCTTTCCTCTGCAGTGTTACTTCATACTACCCTCTCTATAAATTACAAATATAATAATTGCATAGACATAACTTGGCAGGTACTCACTGCAAAGAATTTTTATTTAGTTCTGTCATGCTGTCTGGATATATTGCTTATTGGAAAGGCTGGGGTTTTAGTCACCACTTCTACTCCCAATATTATGAAGAAGTATTAAAGATTCATCTACCTTTTTCTTCTTGCTAAGAAGTTAGTGTAATGATAATTATAGAGGAGAGACCTGAAAAATCCTTTCTCATCTTCCTGCTGAGCCCTGCTCTGGGTGCTGGCCTGGACACCAGGATCCAGCTGGAGCTACCTCATGAGTTGAACCTGTGCCCAGCCCTGGAATGGATGTGGAAGTGTTCTCTCTCTTAAGCAGATCATAAATGCTTGACTCTGTAAGGCACTGTCCTGTCAGGGGGAGATTTTAACTTGTTTTATTGCCCCATTCCTTGTGTAGTGATTGGATACCTTCCTGTCTTCATTACATGCTCCCTTCTCCCCCTTTCCAAGGATTCTGGCAACTCTTCCTCCCATGCAGCCTGGAGTCTTCCTTTCAACATCGTCCCATGGGTTATCTCCCTTCCTTGCTGTGCTGCATTGTCTCCACTGTTCATTTTCACACGCTGCTCCTGTCCTATAAAATCAGAGCTTCCATCTGTTTTATTATTCTGGGCGGTCAAGTCCTCAAAACCTGAAACAACAAAATGCAGCGCTGCATTTCCCGAGGGAAGTGATGACGTGCATGTTCACGCTGCTGCATGAGCTTCTCAGCCTTCCAGAAGAAGCTCCAAAGAAACTTGTCATTTCTTAGCAGTTCTACCTTTTGATGTATGAAGTTAGCTAGGGACAACCTTGAACCTTCACCTCAGGGTTTCTCTAAAGTTCCAACTTTTACTGGAGACTTTGTCTCCTGACAGCCAGGATGCTTATTACTGGGAGCCATTTGGTTTGTCTGTCTGCACAGCTAGTAGCTCACTTAGTAGAGCTGAGTTTGACAGCGTTCATTAGACCCTTATGGACCTAAGAAAGATCTGGTGGCATGAAACAGGATTGGAAACCCTACAGTGGCACACAGTTATCAGTTGTCCTTCATCTGCAGCTGTTTGGAACCCTGTAAAGACTTAGTGACTTAGGGAGGGGGTCTTTGATGATGAACTGGCTGATGCATGAAATCACTGTAGTATGTCCAGCAATAAGGCCAAAAACTGATCTTCTCTGCACACTGCTCCGGTGAACCTCTAGTTGTCCTCCAGATACAGACTAATCACAAAGTCATAGCATGTTTGGTTTTTAATTTTAGTAGTATTTAGGCAGAAAAGGGAAATAAGGAGAGGTTAAATGTTACTGTATATGTCTTTAGCCAAGTTGGGAATAAAGGCTCCTTTCCTAGCACACAGGGTTTAGAGGAAGGCCACGGATGTACAAACCACTTGTCAGACTTCCGTTGGAACAGCGGTTCCTTTAAATAATCTCTGAATTTGTTGAACTGATCTCAGCCATTCACTAACTTCACTAGCTTTGGCTCACTGACAGATGCTGCTGAGATTAAAATATAGGTGAAAAAGGCTGATGGTGAGAAGAGAGAGGTGGTGAGAGGGCAGGAGGACCCTGCCTGGCCATGGGCTTCACAAAGAGGTGTAGGGGAATGATATGTAATGAATGGCCAAAGCTTCACTTGCAAATCTTCTTCCTGTAGACAGGAGGTTATTGGGGAGGAGGAAGAATAACCTGCCAAGCCTGGCAGTCACGACTGCGTGAGCTGGTGTTTATTTAGCAGCTCCACGTGGGTGGAGAGGCAGGGAAGTGCCTCAAAAAGCTGGTGTCCTCATGCTGTTTTACCTGCTGCTGCTTTCTCAGTCTCCTGGTAAAAGGCAGGTTGTACCTGGTTTTACATTTAGGCCCAGGCCAAACTGGGTGTCACGAGCCAATGATGGCTATGCATTAAAGTGGATAGAAGGAGATGAGAACCGGGCACAAGCTTCATCATGCTTTCTGTCCTTAAACAAATCATCCCTCATCCCCATTAAGGAGCTAAGACATCCCTAAGCCTTAGTGTGATAACATGTGAACAGGCACAGCTTGCTATGCAAAAGCAGACCCATAAGCATAAACGACATCCTACAATAAACAAGCCTAGCTTAAAGGTGAGGACAGAAACATCCCTAGAATATCAGAAAACTTGCACTGAGTCCTCCATAGTGGAAGAAAAGCCTGGATGACAGGAGGAGCTCTAAAGTTGCTGGTGAAGGTCTAGCCTCCTGGGCTGGGTCTGTTCTGCTTCACCTGCTGCCGTGGCCACAATACAATGCAGTTGCGTATTTGTTCTGACTGGCAGCACCATGTAATTGCATTTGTGTTCAGTGACTATCAGTGTTTCCAACGTGTTTTTCTGAAAGGTCATCTCATGCCAGAAGAGACTTAATGCCATGGCCGTCTCAGGTCTGTTGATTCTTTCTCGATGCTTCTTAGCCTTTCAGTAGGAGAGAACAGAAAGCCAATCTTCCCACTTTTTTCCTCAAACGATGATGTGACGCAACCTTGCAGTGGTGCTGACCTCTGCTTACTAGTTGCTTTTTTGCTGCTGGCTGCAAGAGATGAGCAATCCGTACATTGTAGTGGTGAGGTTGATTCACTCAGAAACATGCTTGCTTTGATTGTTATCCCATATTATTCAAACAAACAACTACCAGCCCTATCAATTGTTTCTTAGTATCCCCTTGTGGCTCCTTCTTATAGGAAGGATATTGCAGGATAGTCTGACATTACAGGGCTTCCGTGGTTCTTGTGGAGTGCCTGGTAATTCCCCAGTTCCCTTCCTTCCTCAGTTGCACTGTTTCTATTAGTGGTCTCCCATAGTGATTCACTGAATGCACTTAAAGTTAATTTGCTAGGGTGTGCTTTGCGTAGACCTAAAATGACTCTCACAGCTGGGAGAATCTCCAACATCCCGTGAAGTGAAGGCAATGAAAGGGCTGATACTAGTCAAACTGAAAATACTAAAAAAGAAGTCTCTGTAAGGGTGATTAGGAAGCAGAGTACAGATATGTGGAAACAGTGAGAATTCGTGGATAATGGAGGCCAATCCCGAATTGCTTTAGGCTATCTTGATATACAGGGCTGCTCACTTCTTCAATGGGATTGTAAGTCTGCAGGCGAGAGGAAGCTCCCTCTCCAGGAGAGCTGCTTTCTTCAAAGTACTCTGGCAAGCTCATTTTAATTGTCCAGTCTATCTCTAGAGCTGCAGAAATCTAAAATGGTCTCACTGGGGAGGACTTCAGTTAGTAGAAGGGAAAAAAAAAAAAGCATGTAGCATGTAGCTGTGATTAATCCTCTCCTTTTTCCCTCCATTTGCCTTTCCTTCTTGCCAATATCAATCAGCACTTCCAAAAAAAAGAAGAAGAGCTGGAAGCTACTGAAAAATAAGGTGGAGAAGTTTATGCAGCACAGTGCACGTGTTTGCCTGTTTGCCCCACACACTCTTTCCCTACTTCCCCTTGCAATTAACAGAGAGAGAACATAAAACTAGGTGATATTTTTCTGGCCAGCTCCACTGCAGTTTGAAATAGCTGCTGAGATCACCCGAATTTGAAGTGGTCCTAGGGGATGCAGAGTCAAGGAGGGGGTGCAGAAAGTAAGCTATACTTCATACTGGTTCCTTAAATGTGGTTGTCTTCATGTTCCTATAGAGGGACCTGCCTTGTGGGCACTTTAAAACCATTCCTAAAATAACAGTAATTTATGGGAACGTGACTGGCAAAGGGGTTTTTTATTCATTTAAAATAGAAGAACAAAGGCAAGGGATGAATGGGAGAGATTAAAGAGATTAAGGTGTGATTTTACTTCTATCTTTGTTTATAGGATGCCCAAGAGCACGGACTGGAGTACTGAGGATGTGAACTTGTGCCTCAGTGAAGCCCCAGCAGTAATTTGAGCAATAACTCACTGTAGGACTAGAGGCTTTTCAAATTTAAATAGGATGAATTCAACACTTGTAGAAGTGAAAAGCTTGTACTATTAACTGCAGATAGGGGAAAGCATAGGCAGGCTGTCATGCTCAGGTGTATGCTCCTTCCCCACCTCTCTCACCATTCCCTTGGGTCCTGCATACCCTGCTATGCTACTGTACCTTGTTCCTGATGGATGACTACTCTGGAGTCAATTTAGGACTCTGTCACTGTATGTGAACCCCAGTCTTATCCCTTCCTTGTCTTCCAGTTGTGTAACCACACTTGGGTCTCCGAGATACTGCTATCACACTTCCTAGTACTTCTGCCCCTGTAGGTGAGCTGTCCAAGGCAAGTAGCTTGAGGTAATCTAAGGAGTATTTTCTCTCCAGACTTGGCCAATGCCACTGCACTCACTTTGTTTCTTTCTTGTGTCAGATTCCCTGTGTAATCACTGTCATTCCTGCGTCTGGATCTTAAGCTGAAGGTCTCTGGAGAGAGAGGTTTTCTAGTCTTGCAGTGTCTTCCATGTGGTGTTGGGTTATGGTGGCAGAAATTGATGCTGAAGGAGGGCTGGTATTGGCAAGGTGTCTTCTAACAGGGATCTCAAACCTCATAATATTGTACTGGGACATGTGGAGCACCCCTTGTCCCTCATTCTCATTCCCTGATTTTGAAATAGCCCAGTGTGTCCTGGCAGTACATCCAAAGGCTGTGAACCACAGAGCAGAGATGGATTTTTTTTGTTCGGGGGTACTTCAGTTGGGAGTGTGAAGGAGGGTAGGAGAAGAAAGGCGATTCTAGTGGGGCTGGGCTCTCCAAGGTGGCCATAGACAGTGGTGTAGACAGTCCCGTCCTTCCAGCAGGTGCATGTAAGGGGTCAGCTGAACGGACGTTCTCCTTGCTGCACTGGTAATGTACTCAGCCTGCAGTGCAGTTGTTATCCTGCTTCTTCAGAACAGATCAGTGGTTGCTCTCTGAAAGCAATGTGCACTCCAGCAAATCCCCTTTAAAGTCCAAACTGTGAAATGAGGCATTTAAAAGTTTCCTATTTTGGAGGGTTTTTTCAATTTTTTTCCTTTTCCTTTTCTTTTTCTTTTTTTTTTTTTTTTTCTTTCCAAAGAACACAATGTGAATACTGATTGAGGAACAATTAGCTTATAGGGGAAGGAGCCTTCAGTTGTTACCTCTGTTAACTTTGTGTACGCTTTCAGTTGAGATTTGTTTTTCACCCCCATTCCTCTCAAGTTACAGCAATAAGATGTGACCTGAAATCTCACCATTTGATATTTATGAAATTTGTTGTTGTTGTCTTTACAGTTATTTGTATCTGTCTATTTCCTGGTGACTCTGGTTATGCTCTGTCCCATACTCTGCACACAGAATGGTGCCAAGAGCTTATCCCAAAGCTCAGTGATTATCTAGAGGGAGAGAAACCAGTTCATTAGACACACAAACCTTCACAAAGTTGTGTTGTGTTTGGGTTTTTTTGACATGTATGTTTTTTGGGTTTTTTTTAAGTCCTGGAAATGAAAGGCATTAAAGTAGGGTGGAATATATTCCACAAACTCATCTCCAAACTGGTTTTATGTAAAGGCACAGCTGTTTAATGTTCATAATTTAAGGTAGAGCAGGACCTTCTCACTTGGTAGTAGGTGCTGGGCAGTGCCGCTTTGCCCGCTGAGGAGCAACTATTTATAGCTTCAGGTAAAAGTCTGCTGAGTCTTTTGGTTAACCAGTGCACCTTTCCGCACTGTCTATCTTCTCTTTGACTGAAAGGAACCTCCTTCTTTGCCCCATCCTGTTTCAGGAAAGTAAGGAGTTACCAGCTGCAGCTGTATGGAAAAAAAAAATACTGGTCGATAACCCAAACCCAAAAATCTAAATATTAAACCTATATATAATTAACTTCTCATGGGCTAGGATTTCCCATTTTGCTCAAGACTGGTGATCAGTATGCTGGGTGGACAGTCTGATGGCTCAGAAACTCTGCTTCTCAGCATGGTTTCTGATGGCTTTTTCCAAAACAGCTTTTTCACTGGAGGTGTTCCTTCAACGACACTGGGGATGTTTCACTGAACAGCACAAGATGCCTGGCTGTGATCTGCATCCCAGTCTTTGCCCTGCTATCCTGGTATAGAAAAAGACCCAACATAATTGAAATAACTAATTGGAGCTCTTTTAATGAACTGTAACTCCCTAATGAAGCCCTTGCTTGAAGTGCAGTTGGTGTTGCCTGTGCATTTATGGAATCTGCTGGATTTACTTCTCCTGCTGCTTGTCCACACCACCAGATCAGGTGGCTCAAAGGCATCAGTGCTCCTTCTAAGGCAGCAAAAGCATGAACAGCCAAACACTTTGGAATTTCACTTGTGCACCAAGGGGTTTTTCTCAGCTCTGGTATTCTGGCACCATTGCTGGATTCTCTTCCAGTTGAGAAAGAGGTTCCCAGCTTATCTTCTTGGAGGCCAGCAGGCAGAAGCAGTTGAGGGTGCACAGGCTGCCATGCAGGGTTAGGCAGGAGGAGAGCCTGGAATTTGACATGTTGATGTGGCAGGAAGGAAACAAGTTTTTGCACAGGAGGAATGGGAAGAGGGAGAAAAAGCTGCTTAGTGCAGGGCTGCATGATTTGCAGGAGCAAACAACTACACGAGACCATAGCAACCCTGAATATTTTTGTGGGGGGTGGTATTACTGGTGACATCAGGGAAGGGGTTAATTGTTTGCTGTGTCTGTCAGAGCTGGGGAGAGGGAAGGGGTGAAGAGGAGAAAGCTTCAGTTCTCTGAAAGTGGCTTTCTGCTTTGAGGCAGCAACAGTGATATTTCATGTCTTGTTTGGTGTCTCCTGCTTTTAAATGTCAGTCTCTGCAGCCAGCCTTATCTCCTGTAGCACATTTCAATTAGGTATTCCAAATCGTGCTCTGTTCTTCCAGGACAAATATGCCAGAGGTGATATTTACTGTTGCAGCAGCATTTTAAATAGTCCCTGCTTTCTTGTGATTTTTTTTTTTTAAAGCCAAGTGAATGGCAGTTGTTCTCTTAATAAGAATTTTATTATTAATAATAATAGCAGAGAGAAGAATTTTTGGGGCAGCACTGACAGCTAAGTGATTTTAATGGAGAGGTTTTCTTTTCCTGTGCTTTAGTTCAGTTTTGAAAGCTATTAAGGTTACCTCTTCATTGAAGCACTCCAGTACCTTGTGTTTTCATGGCAGTGTAAATGTCACTGTATGTTTCCAGCCTTGTACAGAGGCTGCTTGGGTGACAAAGTTGACAGGACAAATACAACTAGACTTTTTTCTCTAATTTAGTAATGCAGGCCTCTCCCTTTGAAATGAGGGCCCTTAAAAATGGGGTTAAGCAGAGATGGGGGTACTGAATTTTTGGACATCTAGGAATCCAGGGTGTGAAGATACAGGAAGGTGATGGTGAGATTTGGCGGTTTGACCATATCGATGCTTTAAACCTTGTAGCGGGGCCTGTGCTAATCATGCTACACTTCTGAAGAGAATTCCCAGGGTTGTTTATAGCCACTTAAGGATTCTGAGGCACACATGCAGCCCTGTGGAATCACAGGGACCTGCTCAGTCCTGTCCTGTTGCCCTCTGCCAGGGCCTCAGGGTTTTATGTCAGGGGTGCTTGTTCTTCTGCTGCCTTCAGACTCACCATGCCCCGTGGGTAGGGTGCCTTGGAAAGGAGGCAGCAGCTTCTTGTGGAGGAGGAGCCAGGTCTGGGATGAACAGAGAGGGACTGGTATGAAAGGAAGAGCTACCTGTGTCCCATCAAGAACCTGGGCATTCTTGTGGAGTACCTAGAAGAGCATCACCAACTTGAAATCCTCTGCTTCTGTCACATGTCACAATTCATGATTTCCTTTCCTGGCTGCGTGCAGAACTTGGCTTTTCCTAATCTGTGAACTTCAGCAAGCATTACAAAATTGCACACCTGTAGCTCTGGGTGTTCCATCCACAGCACAGGGCTGCTGTACGCACCAGGAGGAACGCTACAGCATCACTGTTATTGTTTTTTTTTTCCTCTTTTCTAATTTTTGCATATATTTAATGCATATATCTTCCATGCTCCTTTTACTACCCAGAGCAACACACACAAACCCAAGATGCTTTGTCAGGTATTTTCATCCTGGGCTCTGCCCTTTTTTGTTGTCTAGCTGTGGAAATACCTCAGATGTTTCCCCAGATTCTCCACTGTAAATGCTGCAGAGAACTAAGTGGGCAGCAAGACTGTTGTTCCATTAAATTTGTTTGAAATTTCAAAAATGTTCCCACACAGCATTATTGCAAAGGGAAGGATTTATATAAAGTTTCATGAGAAGTGAGAGACAAGCAGACATACTGTCTGTGATGAAGTAGTGAGGCACAGACATGTGCTGCAGACCTCAAAAAAGCAACCTGCGCTGTAATGATTCTGACATGGAGCATGGAAGCCTTGCATGATTTAGGGAAGGGATTGGTCCTCAGTCCTCACTGTACTGAAAGAGCATTCTAAGCATTGGACTTGAAATCTGTTTGTGAGATTTCACATTGCATTTAACAGGATCCGAAGGTTAATTAGTTCATGGCAGCCTTGTAGCTGCCAGATCCTCTACAGAGGAGGAAGGCAGAGATGATGGTCAAACCTACAAGGAGTAACTTTTGGCAACAGTCTGAATGAAATGCTAACTCAATTTTTCTCTCTGGTCTAAGAAGATATTTAATAACTAATTTTTTTGGGCAAGGCTGTGAGAGCTCCATCCTAGAGCACAGCTACTGAGCATTAATAGCATTATTATTATACTAGTGTAATACTCACCAAGAAGGTTTTTTTCTAATACAAGACCTTGGCTTACAAAATGCGTCCTGGATATCTGTGCTGTGCATCTACAAGATGCACAGTTCAGTTCAAGAAGGCCCATCAGTTCAAGAAGGACAGGGAACTGCTTGAGAGAGTCCAGGGAAGGGCTACAAAGATGATTAAGGGAGTGGGGTGTCTCCCATATGAGGAAAGGCTGAGGGAGCTGGGTCTCTTTAGCTTGGAGAAGAGGAGACTGAGGGGTGACCTCATGAATGTTTATAAATATGTAAAGGGTAAACGTCAGGAGGATGGAGCCAGGCTCTTCTCAGTGACAGGGAATGATAGGACAAGGGGCAACAGGTCCAAGCGGGAACATAAGCTGGAACACAAGCTGGAACACCCTCACCCTCACGGTGAGGATGACAGAAAACTGGAACAGGCTGCCCAGAGAGGTTGTGGAGTCTCCTTCTCTGGAGACATTCAAAACCCGCCTGGAGTGTTCCTGTGTGACCTGATCTAGGTGTTCTTGCTCTGGCAGGGGGGTCGTACTAGATGATCTTTCAAGGTCCCTTCCAATCCCTGATATCCCGTGATTCTGTGAAGATGTGTCCTGGGTACCTGTGCTATGCATCTGCTACATTCAGGTTCTTCTTCCAAAGCGTGAAAGACTGAGAGCTTCCTCACAGAAAACTGTAGAACCTGCCAAGTTGTGTTTTCGTGGCTTGGCAAACTGAGAAATGACAGAGAGTAGGTTCTCATAACGTGAGGGATTGTGCAACCACAGTCCTGGGTAGCTGATAATTCCTTTGCCTCTCTGAGCTGCTGTTTGGGCTCATAGCGGAAAGTAGTGAGCTCGTGATTTGTGGTGTGCTAAAGCCAAGCTACAGGGGATGAACAGAAACTGTTGTATGGTAATAGCAGCTCAGTGTGTGGGAGCTGTTTTGGCAGCTCTCAAACTTTCTAATTAGGTCCAACTAAGGCAAGGAGAGAGGGGGGAAACAGGGCAAGCCTGTGTGATCTGTGGTGGTGCTCTCTAAACACAGCAGATACACATTTCTACCAGTTGCGATGTCTTTTCACCGTCCTTGTCAAATGCTGTGGATAACATCTTCCATGCTGTATTAAATTTTTAAGCAGGCCTCAGTGATACAGGTTTCCCAATGGAATGATTCTTATTTATACAAAGACTGTTTTACCAATTCCTGAGAACTGTTAAATAGCTATCTAAGTTAAATGCAACTCCTACATTAGTGACTCCAGGGGTTATTTCACCTGCATAAGAATCCTGAATATAGTGTTCTATGTTTAAGTGGCCACATAATATTTTGGTTTTGCTGTGTGTGTTTTGTCACAAACCTTTTTGGAGTTCAGTGGCAAGGTGCCTGACTATTCTGTTTGGCTTCTCTAGATCTTATGTCCTACCGTCTTTAGGTTAAATTGCATATATCTTTTGCTCAGTCCCACTGAAGCCTTGAAGAAATAATTTTTGTTCATACTTAGAAAAGGAAGAGAGAGATTTGAGAAAGACAGCATAGGCAAGGGCTACAGCAGTAGAACCGAGTTCTGCCACTGCTGGTCTGAGACGAATCATTATGCTTTACGTTTTCTGCTTTGTATAAAAAGTTAATGGTGCTGGTTTCTTTCATAAAACACCATGAGGTCTATGGATGCGGAATAATGCAGACAATTGAGTGTTGGCATTTTTTTCCATGGGCAGGTATATTTTTAGTGAAAAAAACATGTAGGCTGTAAATAAACATCAATAAACTGGCTGTGCAGAGTACCTGAGCTATTGCTCCGCTGTTAATTCAGGTCTGCTTCATAGTCTAGCAGCCCCTGCACTTTCCAGCTAGTTGTAGACTGGGTTTTCAAACAAGCAGCGGTGATAAAACAGAACTGCTCATTATTTGCATAACTCCTGCCTGCCTTTTTTTCAGTCTCTTTGTTCGCATGTCAGTCCTAGTTTGTAAAACATGAACAGAGTTTGGAGGGGGGGGAGAAAAAAAGTAATTACACTTCACATCTGCCTTTTCTCCTGACACAGAGCTGTACTCGCTGAATCCCACTGAAGGTGGCTCACTTTATTCTGTATTTTTTCAGATATATGTGTGGGTTTCTTTTGTGGTTTCCTGATGGAAATCTTTTGTTCTAGTAGAAGATACTGTTTGTGGTCTTCCTCTCGTCTTCCTGAAGATGCCGGTTGTGCCCAGTCCGTCAGGCACAGTAAATACTTCTGCAGATTTCCAACCAAGAGCCAACATGCTGCGCCCCGTGACTTGTTGAACTCTGTAGCCTCAACCTGCATTGATTGCAGCGTTACAGGAGCAAACGCCACAGCATTAATTAGCAAAGCTAAATCTCAACAACTTGCTGGGAAGAAAAATAAAGCTGCGTCTCTGGCAGGGCTTTGGTGGAAGTAGGAAATAGTTTAGGCTCTGCCATTGGCCTCTTGGATTATTGTAGGGAAACTACTTTCCCTTTCCAGGCTTCAGATATAATATTTCCTGTCTCTCAGGGTGATTATTAATCACAATTTGTGATTTATTTCCAAAAAAAATCAAGATTGGGTAAGGTGTGCAATATGTTTGTGCTTAATCTTTTTTCAGTAGAAGCCCTTCGTGGCTTTTTGTAAAAGCAGAAATGTAATGTCCAGTGCCCTGCACAGCTTAAATCTTTGATAAAGCTTTACTACCTCTTTAAATTGCCTTTGTTCAACAGAATTTGGGACCTTTTCCCCTCCTGTCCTTGAGAGTTGGAACAACTGACCCACAGGACATGGTGTAGCCTTGCTACAATAGAAGTCAATGCTTCAGCCCAGGGGACAGAAGAGAAAGCGTGTGACTAAGTTACAAAGTAGAAAAACAAAGTGTAAGAGAGGCACTCTGGGTTAAACCAAGCATTTCCAGAGGTTAGCTTGGTTTTTGGACAAGGCTCTGAGGGTTGAGTTCATTATTCAGCAGAGGAAATGTCTTTAGTTAGATCACTATGTAGGAAATAGTGTTATCTAAATCTTTTGTGGAATTTTATTTTTTTTTTTTTTGCTGGTTGTTCCAAGCATGTCCATCCTAGTAGAGGAATTAGGAAACCTAGTCCTTGTCCACAGATCTTCAAAGGTCTGAAGCCTGATGACTCCTCAGAGATGCTGAGCATCTTTAGTTCCTGTTGCATGCCTCTGAAAGCATAGAAATAACATTACTGTGAGTAAGCAGGAAACTCATTTTCTTTTCAGTACAAACCAGCAAACTTGGAATGAATTGAGATCACTAGGCGTCTTGATGGATCATGCTTTAGATTTGGCCAGCATGCAGAACCTCAAATAGTAGCATATCCTCTTTCTGAGAGGTACAGAATTTACTGACCGCTTTCAGAGATGTATGTGGTGTAGCTCCCGAGATAGACCAGAAGCCCAGCCTCAGTGGTTCAGAAAATCCATGTACTGTGGAGTTACAAATGTGTGGCCACTAGGATCGCCTGTTGAATTTTTTTTTGCTTCTGTTCCTTGTCTTTGTTAAGTTAATTCCTAATGTGCTGGGGAACAGTGGTCTTAGAACCTCCTGAAGGAAACTGCTCTTTTTCACCAGATAAACTTCCACCCCTCTCCCTCCCAACCACCCCCACCCCCCTACCTACAACTGCAAAAGCACAAATAAACCCACAAATAAAGCAAGACAGAACCCAGAGATAGTCTGGGACCAGAATGATCCACCAGCCTCTCCCAATGCGTCAGAACCTCACACCTAAAAGCTGTTTAAGTTTAACATAGGCCAAAGCAGTAATACCATCACAAACAGGAAGATTTTTGGGAACTTGAGCTAATGGCATTTGAGATTTTAGAGAAATTTATTTTACAATGGAAAAATGTAAAAATGTTCACTGTTGACCTAATATATTTTTTGTTGAAAAAGCAACAAAACCAATTTTTCATGGAAAATCTGATTTCATTCCTTCAAAAAATAAATAATTATTGACTAGTAATGCAGACACCGCAGTGCAAAGCAGCAGCTATTTGGTGGCTGCCTGTCTTAGTGCTCTGTGACTGGCAGCCAGACAGCCATCTCTCTGATGCCCGGTGGCCAGTAGCTCCCAGTCTGCACTACCTCTCTAGCCTGGAGGAGAGACTTAGATGTATTGTGAAATATACGCTTTGGGAGTCTGTCTTTAAGACTGAGTTTTTAAGGATGTGATTTCCAATGATTTCTTCTGGCAGCAAATGGTAATATAAATATGTCAGTATTATAATTTTTGCCAAAAAGTCATTTTCTGCAGCTTAAAAATTCTATTTTCTGACAGGCTGTATGTGCACCATTAAGGTATTATCCTAAATCCATATAACTTTAGCTGCTCTTATGTGTGCTCCAGCTCCATCTAGTAACTCTGCCAGATAATTCACTACTGAATGAATGTAAAAATGTGAAAATTACTTTTCAGGAATGCTTAGAAATATTAATCTGAAGAGATGTGGTTATTTAGGACTTGCTTAGCGTGGTCCATAGTGCTATCTGGCGCTACTTTGCGTGGGCATAGAT
Source organism: Nycticryphes semicollaris (assembly GCA_013400055.1). Lineage (NCBI taxonomy): Eukaryota > Metazoa > Chordata > Aves > Charadriiformes > Rostratulidae > Nycticryphes > Nycticryphes semicollaris. Next base: position 501,951 of record VXBJ01007792.1, on the reverse strand, counting down.
GACTGGGGGCCCAAGCTCAGAGAGGTTTGATCTACCCAGGAAGACAGGAGTGGATGGTTTCTGCAAATTATGAAAGGGATACAAAAAACTTAAAAGAGCCCAAACAAACAAATCAAAAAACAAACCAACCCTAAAAAAAAAAGTAATTGCATTCACTCACCTTTGACTAAATAAGGCACCTATCAATCAGTGCCTTAGAGTGGAGTTGCTGTTTTTCAGCGCTGAACTCTGCTGGAATCAGGCTGGATCAAGCTCATATAGATTTCTGCTGTCATCAGACAGAAAACCATAATTGGGACTTCAGAATTTCTGCTGGGAATTATGCTCAGAGAGAGCCGTTTGAGCATTTCTAAACATGAGTAAATGTTTTTTAAGGGAAGGTGGAGTGATTAGTGGCAAAACTAAGAATAGAAATGGTGTATTGTCCTCTCTGCTTACCAGGTTCTGCAGCGGTGAGAGCACTCTCCCCAATCAATGCAGGTGAATAACATAATCTGGAGATCCTGGTCTCCATTCCTTCAGGATTACAATAATTTTTAAGGATGAGCTAGTCAATTGGGAAATGATTAGGTGACTTTCGTTCACATTTTCCTTCTGAGCAAGTAACGACGTTGTAGGAAAAGCTGTGAAGATAAGGGCATGGAGCTTGCAGGAAAAGGGAGAGAGATGTGGAGTGGGCAATGGCAGAGCTGAACTCAAGTGCTGCAAGGGTTAGTGGTGGTTCAGACCCCTCAGAGCTGGCAGACCCTCCCAGTGCAGCAAAAAAGCTAAATACATTAACTTCTGTACCACTTGTTGTTATCTCTCTGTGATCTCACTTTGCATAGTAATTAACAAGGACACCCTTCCCTTTAAGCCAGGAAGTAACAGGGAGCCAAAACAGGCGTGCTGCTGTGACCTGACATTCTCATTTGTCATACGAAGGAATATACAATAAATGTCAGTAGCAAAGGTAACGTTCAGAAAAGAAAAATGTCGGTTTTTAATTTGGCGTGAAGACCATCAGATGTGGTGCTGTTCAGACAGACTGGCTATCAGAATTAATATATTAGTAAAGCTGCTGCAATTGACATCTAAAAGGGGAGCTAAAGATAGAGGTTCTCACTCCCAGCTACCACATCTCCACTGACAGTCGTCTTTTCTGACTTAGTACTTCTGCACATGTTTTAGAGGATTTATGTGTATTTTCTAGAAACACATAAACACAGATTAATAAGTACATGCTGTGACTGCGGCAGTTTCCGTTATCTGCTTAAATGCCTGGTCTTATTTTGCATGCTGCTGTGCCTCTGGCACTTGGTGTTACCCTGTGGCAGTGAGTTCCACAGGTTATTATTCATCCTGTTAAAAATATTCTAATTTTCTTATTCCCACTAATGCACGTGTGATGGATATAGGCTGTGTAATGCTTCATTGTTTCTTGTGCCTCTACCTTACCCTTTATTTTGGATTAAAAAAAAAAAATATTTTCTATATGGAAGTAATCTTTTCTCTCCCTTTCCCTTTCTTCCCTTTCCCTGTTTCTCCTGGTGCCTTTTAAAATTGAGTGACCAGATACTGAGCATAATTTGAAAGAAACCATTCTGTCGGTTGCTGGGATTCGGGTAGGGTTCTGTGTGTGGTGTACTGGATGAGCCTGGGTGAAGGATTTTTAACACTTCAGGGTGAAAGCTTTCCTGTTCTTTTGTAGTGACAATGTGAATGGACAAGATCAATATTCATTTATTCAGCCAGCTGCATAAAAGATACAGTATCACAGAGTTAAATGTTTTATTATCGGAAGACCTGATGTTCCTGAAAAACTCGTGTTTGTGAGCAAAAAAGAAATCAGGTTGCTGGGTCTCAGCTGGTGTATATTAGAAAACCTGTCAGACTTTTCCTCACAGTCTCACATCAGAGAAAATAGCGCTGGGATGGAGGTCAGGACCACAGAGCGCGGGCAGAAGAACTGTGTGTAAGAAGCCTTCACCCGGCCTTATACAGTGTGAGATGGCTCAGAAATACCATCAATGGGTAACACGAGGAGAGGGTGCTCTTTTGTATTAGTTTTGTCTGAAGTGCTTGTTCTCTCCTGAGTGATCACTGCCGTATTGCTTCCACGATGAAGAGCCAGCCAAGCAGCTCAGTGAGGTCCAAACACCTGATGTCCCCGAGGGGATGTAGTGTGTCTGCAACAGAAATGGGTGAGAACTCAGGAGAACGTGCTTGCATGCACGTGCACACAGGCACACACACACACACAGAGCTGCTGTTTCAGTTTGCTGTGAAGCAGTGCAGGTTTGGTGTATTATGGATTCCTGGACTGTGTATTTCTTCCTAGAAAATTCCCAGAGCACTTCTATCCTGCTTTTAGGGCCAAGCCCAGAGTGCATGTTAAAACCCATTTATTTTGTGCTGTTTTGGGCTTTTGACTCCTTGTACAGTGCAGAGCTCTGGGCTTTGCACATGTAGAGGCTTAACAGACAACAGGATTGATTCATACACAGAAACTACAGGAGTATGCACACCCCCGCAAACACAGTGACTCAATATATAATTTAATGTAGCTCTAAAATATGATAACCCCTTTAAATAATCAGTGTGTTTTATCTGCTAAATCACATTAGAGTATCCCAGCAGATGCAGTATGAGAGTGGCATACATAATTTATTGCAGGCTTGATACGTATTGTATGTAATCGTATTAATTATTTATAACTTGCCTCTACCTACAGATGTATGTGCAATGAAGTTCCACTGCAGTGAAAGACATTTAATATAGGAAATACGATATTATTTGATTAATCCTTCCTGAGAAGGACCAAACTGCATCTAAGGATAGTCTTGCAGTTAAAGCACATTCTGGGGCATGGAGAGATTTTCCTTTATTCTGACTGTGTTGAAAGAGTATCTCCTTATGGTTTTGGGCAAATCACTGCCTTTATATATTCCTTTTGCTTTATGTGTGAATACTTTTACTGACCTTCAATAGCCCATGGGTAGTGTAAATTGTATGAAACTAGATTAATGAATATTTTAAAGCACATACAATATTCCAGTTGGAAGGTGCTGTTGAAAGGCAGACACCTTCAGAGAAAAAATGGGTTCACTTTTAGCTAACTCCTCATAATCTGTCACATGAGATTAGGTAGCTTATTCCTTTTCTACTCCCCAAAAGGTAGCATTTTTTCTAGAAGAGTTTTCATGCTCCAGGTGCTCTTTTAGCTCTAGGGGAATATTTGAAACTATGGATCTTTTTCTAGCAATTGAAATGCCAGGAGAAATCAACTTGCATAGATAGTGGAAAGAATAGGAAAGCACAAATGATTAATACCTGCATTTCTCTGTTAAGGTTTAATGGTCTTTATTTAAGGGGGAGGAGCAGAGTGCAATTTAGGTGGTAAAATAAGCAGTATCCTAAGATATACTGGGTGAAGATGATGCCAGCAGGAGGTTTTTGTATTAGTGGTGAATTCAGCCATCAGGCAATTTCTTCCTTTTGTTAGAAAAACATAATTCTAGTGGGTATTGCATGAATGTTTCAATCTGAAATGCAATTGTAAGTGTATTATGAAGGCACACGCGTCAGGTACCGGCTTCTGGCAAACTCTGTAAACTCTCAGCAGCATGGATTTCTGAGTTCCTAACGAGTATGTAGTCTGGGTTAAGGGTTCTGGCAAAAGGTTCCAGTGGTGGTAATTAAAAGAGAATCTCAGTGGTCCTAGCAGATTTAGGAATGGGCAGCATGGACTGTTTGTTGCCTGTGGGTGCTGGGAAGGAAAAACACCATGGTAGCCTTTTTTGGAGGGCAAGCTTCAGCAGGTGATTATGTACCTGAGATGAAGATGGTTTGGATAAACATTGCCTGCCATCTTTGAAACTCCCCTTCTCTTGTTGTTTTTGAAGTATTTGCTTCTTGGGGATGTTATCACCCAGCTTTTCAAAATAAATGGCCCAATTAAAACTCAGCAGTAGCTACTTTTGCTGAAAAGTGGGAACCAGTAGCTGTCAGTCACTCAGCTAATGGCAGGCATAAAGCACACATACATATTTTTTGTGACATTTACCTTGTTATAAGCTAGCTATATTCAACTCTCTGCAAATGTCTAGAGAGAATAACGTCATTTAGGTAAGGAGAGAAAATATCTGAGCTGATGCTTGTGTTTCATTGTTGCTTCTCGTAGGGTAGAACTGCAGTCTTGTGTGCCATAATCCTTGTGTTGCTGATTATTAGGGAGATGCTCCTTCTTCATAAGCAGTGTCAGTGTCAAGCTTGTGGATGTTATTTCTGCCCCCACAGTTGCCCTAGGTTTCCAAATGCTTACAGTGTGTAGTATTGATGAAATTCACTCAAATCCAAATGATGAAATCTTTAGGAGTTGTAATTTTGTTAATACGTTTCTCAGAATACTTGGAAGATACTGAGAGTCAACAGGAGAGGATGAGAACTGCTCTCAGGTCAGTCCCCGAAACAGATCCTTGAAACAAGTCAAGAAAAATCAGATGCACAAATCTGATATTTGGATTTATTTGGGATTATTTTGTTTCTGTAGTATATGCCATGTTAATATGTGACTGTACTTTGCCATCCAAATACTCAGTTATTAATTTTTCTGTACTTCATAAACATTTTCTCCTTATTCACTCCACTTTGGTTTTTAAAGACGTTCTCTCTTGGACATCAGCTGCTGAAGCTTGTGTCAGTATTTGGGTAACTATATATAACTGAGGTACAGATGCCTTACTGGTCACTGAACTGTGCGAAGATCTGATATCGGCATTCTTGGCTTTTGGTCAGCAATTCAATATTCTTATACAAATTACCTGACTTTCTTTGCCTCATTTCCCCTGCTTTGTTATCCCTTTGACCTCAGGCCAAACATTTACAAGATATCTGTTGATAGAAATCTCTTGTGTGAAATGAGAAAAGAGCAGAAGATACCTCTGAAGCAGATGTACTCAAAATTTGTTAATTTGACTGTGTTTTCTGTGGCGTTTTTCCAGCTCTGCTTTTTGGATGACATTCATTCTTAGTGCTGGCGCTGCTGAACTGGGATATCAGGGCACTTTCTGTGTTATGACACGGAGCAGCAGTTGGCACAGCTTTATTTCAAGACACATGTCCTTTCCAGGAATGCTCTGGCTGCCAACATGTGTGTTTGCTAAACACTTGGCACACAGAGCATGTTGTAATGTACCAGATTTACTAGTGGAGGCAAGAAAGCAGCCATATGTCACAACACAGACAATGATGTGCTGGCGCTGTCAAAGGAAGGTGTGGTGGAGAAGGCTCCCAGCTTGTATCAGGAATAGCATGGCCAGCAGGAGTAGGGAAGTGATCGTGCCTCTGTACTTGGCACTGGTGCAGCCTCACCTTGAGTACTCTGTTCAGTTCTGAGCCCCTCACTACAAGAAGGACAGAGGCATAACCTGGAACGTAGGAAGTTTCAGTCAAATATGAGTAAAAACTTCTTTCTGGTGAGGGTGACAGAGCACTGGAACAGGCTGCCCAGGGAGGATATGGAGTCCTCTTCTCTGGAGACCTTCAAGACCTGCCTGGATGCCGTCCTGAGTAATGTGGTTTAGGCAATCCTGCTTTAGCAGGGGAGTTGGACTAGATAAGCTCTAGAGGTCCCTTCCAACTCTGACAATTGTGTGAAGTGCTGGAGTTATCCAGAGAAGAGCTACCAAGCTGGTGAGGGGTCTAGAGAACAATTCATATGAGGAGAGGCTGAGGGAACTGGACATGTTTAGTTTGGAGAAGAGGAGGCTGAGGGGAGACCTCATTGCCCTCTACAGCTACCTGAAAGGATGTTGTAGAGAGGTGAGTGCTGGCCTCTTCTCCCAAGTGACAAATGACCAGAGGAAATGAACTGAGGTTGTGGCAGGGGAGGTTGAGATTAGATATTTGGAAGAATTACTTTACTGAAAGAACGGTCAGGCACTGGAACAGCCTGCCCAGGGAGGTGGTTGAGTCACCATCCCTGGAGGTATTTAAGAAACATGTAGATGTGGCACTTCAGGGCATGCTCTAGTGGCCGAGATTGTAGAGCGGGGGTTGTGTGTGTATGGTTGGGTTTGGTGGTCTCAGCAGTCCTCTACAACCCTGATGATTCTGTGTCTATGCAGCAGGAGTCCTAAGCAGTGCATAGTTGACTAGCCAGGAGGGGGGCACCAGCGAAGCCTGGCGAACTGGGCAGCAGGAGCTGTCAGAGACCACAGGCAGCTCTGGGCTTGGACAGAAGCAGCAGGATGTGTTGCCCCCTTCCAGTCTCTGTAAAGCACAGTCACGTTAAGGATTGAGAGGATTTTGCTACTGCCTTTTGCCTCAGAGAAGCTACAGGCCCGTTGGTATAGCTGAATGACCTAGTGCATGATGATGATTAAACTACACAAATTTGGAAAAGTCTGAGAAGATTGAAAGGGAACTGATGCATAAAAATAACATGAATATCCTGCATATTTACATATGTTTTTTGATGACTGAAAATAATCAGTTCAGAGTTTAAAGTCAGATCCAGCATTTTGGGGTTATGAATAAAACCTTCGTAGTGATACATAATTCTGTGTGTAACTTCTTGGAAATCCTTTTGTCTCCCGCAACATGGGCTGCTCATCAGGACAACTGGCACCCAGGCAGAGGGAGGCTGAGATGACCATGCCAGCAGCTGGATGCTGCAGTGGGTTTGCAGCTCAGATGCTGTACGATGGCATTGTTAAAGCACAGCTTTTGAGACAGACAGAGGTCGTAGCGGTTCTGTCAGCTGAGGAATCTGACCATTTCAGAGCTGGTTTCAGCAGAAAGTTGCTCTTTGCAGAGTTCAGTCTCGGGGCCTCTCTCGTTTCCTGCACAGCTGTGACTCTCTAGTGAGCCACAGTCCTGTATCGTTCATTTCATTAGTATTGCTTGCATTTTTCTGACCATCTCTAAAAACAAAAGGTAAACTGGTCCTAGATGTCCGCAGTGCTTTAAACAATATGTGCACACTGCAAATTTGTGGAGTCATCACTGCTAAGGGATCACTGTGTTTGTGCTGAATACCTTATGAAGATTTATAATGGCTTCTATATTTTTTTAAAGGACTACAACAGCAGTATTCACTGTACCTTGAGCAGAAACTCTAAGTAAGATAACATCTGTAAGAAATGGAGGCCCTCTAAGACTGATGAGGTGATAAATATTTGAAGATCTCTGAAAAAAAGTCAGTTTTCATGTATGAGGCTAAATATTTGAGATTTCCAAGCTGAAGAAGGGCAAAGGAGTTGGAATTGGTTCTTGCAGTCTTGGTTTTGTACCCACTTGTGTGAGAGGCCTTGCCCTTGTGTCTGAAACACCATTGCTTGTGTTGCTGTTCAGAATTGCTCTCCTGAAAAGCTTCCTCTGAGACAGGAGGGTCACCTTATTCCTGACTGTTGTAACTGGGCGGTGAAATCAGGAAAACCTACTTACCAGGACATAACTTTCTTGCTATGTAGTGTGTGACTGTTGCTCTGTCTTGATCTTTAAGTTTTGGAGGCAGAAGATACTCATGTCAAGCCTACCCCTTCTTTAAGTTGTGCTGTTTTATTTGCCTTTCCACAAGCACGAACTGCTGGCCATATACAGTTTTCTGAACTCGCCGGTGTTTGCCATGGCAATCAGCTACTCAGGTGGCAGGAATGTGCGAGAGGAGGGTGTCGAGACGTGTGAAAGCTGGATTGGCTGGGGGTGAGGTAATGCGGTGCAGTGCAAAGAGAAATGCAGGGACAAGGACGAATCCCCTCTGCAAGCCTCGCTTGTTTCTCCCTCTGGGAACGGATGGAGATACGCACATCTCTGGATAGCAGAGATGGCCTTGCAGTTGCCAGGATAGATCTGTAATAAAGATTCTTCTGGCTACTTATCTCAGAAAGAGAGAAAAATTTTAGATTGTCCCCCTTAATGTTGTGTAATTTTTAGCTTTATTCTGATTTTTGCAAGTTAGAGCAGCTGAGTAAAAAGGTTGCTTTGCTGGGAAGAATCACACAGGAGGGAAAATGTGGCCGGAGCGCAGGTGGGGACACGCATTTTGGAGATGGGTTTAAAGGAGGGAATGATTACTTGACTGTTTTTGTCAGGGGAAGATCTAGTTCAATGAGAAGGAGGATTTCAACAGGCTTGGTGTACAGTGGTTTGTGTTGGTTGGGTTGGGTTTGGGTTTTTTTTTTTTGTCACCCAAAGGTAGGTAGAAAAGACTCTTATGCTCCCACTGTTCTGTAAAGGTTCTTCTACATAATTAGTGGCTGTGAGTCTGCTTTGTCAAGTAGAGCACACTTGCTGCGTCCCTTGGCTGCAGGGCTGCCATTTCCTTTTCTCTTCAGCTTCACAAGAGCAACCAGCTTGAGGGAACATGGTCCAATTGCCTGAGCTTGCTTAGGGGCCGAGGCGGCAGGCGGTGTGGGATGTGTGACATGCAGCTAAGCAATTTTCATTCTATCCAAGAGAGGGCACATTAACAAGGTAATTATAGCACATTACTTCAGCAGGGACGCATCAATTTTAATCCTTGAAGCATCCTAGTGAAGTAGAAAAGTGAGTACTATTAGGCCCATTTTACAAAAGTAGAGACTGAATTAAAAGCTGAAATGATTTGTGCGTGGCAAAAGGCTGTAATTTGCCTGAAGGGCAGGGACTAGAGGAGAAGGGCCTGATTCACAGACCCCAGCAGGGAACTATTCCCTTTTGATTTTTGAGACCCCTGCATTCACTTCAAGCCACACCATGCCAGATAGAGCTGAGGGAAGGGAGGAACTGGACACTTTGTTAGATTTTGCCACTCCATTTTTTCTGCCGGAAAATTAATTGTAAAGTCATTGAAATTTGTTGATTTGAAATTATCGACACATCTCTTTTAAGAGATAAGCCCTGGTTTGTGAATAGTTTATAGACAGGTCATCACAAATACACAGAATTCATATTGCTGTTAGAGACCTGAGTATGTCATTGTATAGAAACAATAATAAATTGAAAAATGGTTCTCTTGTCGTGGTGTGGACTTTTGATAGTTTAGTCAAAAAGATGACAACAGTTCAGAGTTTTGCTTTACCCAGAGGTGAAAGGGAGCCAACTTAAAAGATGAATTTTCATTGATATTGGTTAGCTGTTAAGTTTGAGTTTTTACTCTTTTGAGTAAAAATCGTATTTGATTTTTAAACTTTATTTTTCCAAATATTTATATTAACTCAGCAGAATATTTTGCTAAAGAAACCTTAAATGAGGAGACCCTTGCAGCATATTTATTCCCCTTTAGTTTCCTACGTCATCAGGGCAAGGTGTTAATGCTGTTAGTCAAACAATCTTGTGTCACTGACTGGATGTCAGACAGAGAAGTAGAATGTGATTGCTCAGTCAACTGGCAGCATAATCTTATTAAACACTGTGATTGTAACTGGGCATCATATTTATTTACTTACTTATGGTTACATAGGAGGATTAGCCCTTGTTATCTCCGTGTTTGGCTCATAAAGGAACTAAACTTACTGTAGCTACCAGACAACAGTAGAAGCTGTACCCTTCCCTTTGCCAGGCTAAACGCGTGCTTCTGCCCAGAAGTCCTAGACTTGCTGCTGCATTTGGCGTTTAAGTAGCAGGTTCTCTATGAAATTACAACATCTGTGAAAACAAGTTGGGGTTGTCTCAGATTAGTTCCTGAAAGACTCAAGCATCTACCGAAGCCTTTGCTTTGCCCAGTGCTTGCATGTCAGTTGTTGCTGGGCAATTCCCCAAGCTCTGCTCTTAGATCATCCTTGCTTTGTGGCTTTAACCCAAGTGTCCAAGATCTTTTACAGGACACCTGAGCAGATCAGCTGCTCCTCTGAGTTTCATTCCAGCATCTGAAAGTTCCTCTGTGAGAGGCACTTTCCTGGTTCATTGCATCTTCAACCCAGTGTGACCCAAGCTTTACCTCTGCTTCACCTCTTACCACTTTCTCCTGTTTAAGCTGTGTGGAATCTCTCTTTGCTTTCTCAGAAAGTCACAGTGCTGTCTGAGGACAGTGATGACCTCTGCATTTTGAATATGAAATAAAATCAGAGATTAGTGTTGTACAAAGAGAAAACTGAAATGCTTGTGAAACCTAGCAGGTGGTTAGGACATATATGATTATTAAGATACCCAATGCCTCTGAGGCAGTACAGTGTTTCCTTTGCACTGCAAGGGACAACATCTGTGAAGTCTGACATACCCCAAATCAGCAGGGGTGCACCATGCTGAAAGTGAAAACCCCTTTGTTATTCGTGCATTTGAATCTTTGGGTTTAGTTCAAGCAAATATTTTCCTCCATATTCCTTTGGTGCTTGATCAGTTGTTTGAAGGATTCCAGTTTTTCGTAATTAGTTTACATAAGGCTTATTTATTCAAGTGATGCAGAGTCAAAAGTGAAATGGGAGTGGGATCCAGAAGAGTGATATTTCTATTTTGTTCTGACACTTGCTCTTATTTCTAGGCTTTAGACCTTGACAAGCGGGTGTGTGGTTCCTGAAGGGTTTTTGTTCTATACTAAGCAAAACTAAGTGACATTATTGTTGCTTTGCAATGCAGACAATTTGCCTTAAAACACTTGTAAATGGCTCTATATCAGAGTCTTAATTTTAAGAAAGAGGTGGTAAAGAGACTTAACTGCATCCGTACATCAGGTTCATGATAGGTTTTAGATGAGACAAGACAGAAATCTTATAAAAACTCAGATGTTTGAGATGTGAATTCTTAACTCAGGCCTTCAGAGCTCTGCTCGTACTGTCAGGTTGGTCTGTCTTCAGCAGCTGTGTGTCAAACTGCAGTTGTGTTGCCAGGTTTTTCTTTGATCGTTTAAATTGGGCATGCCTACTTTTTGTTCAAATACATTAGAATATCTCAGGACTCCAAGGGTAACGCTTCTTACAGTTTGCAAATAAATTTGCTGTATTTACTGCAAATAAATAAGGGGTTTTATCTATTTTAGCCGTGCTTGGTTTTTTTTTTACCATGATAAGCATATAGAAGTCTCATCTTGTTGGAATTCACAGGAACTGAAATAATGGATACTGAGAATATTTTATTTTCCAAGTCTTTGGATTTACTTCAGCCCCTGCTGTGCTATTAATATAGCGCTTTTCACCAGCTATAAAAATCAAAACAAATGCATATGAAACCGTGTAAGATTCTGTTCCTCTTCTCTCTCTAATGGAGATTGAAATACCTGCAGCAAAACAGAATCACACCTGAGAGTCTGAGTTTGAATTAAACCCCAGAGCCTCTGACTGCTTTAATCTCCTGGTTATGTAAAAATGCAGTTTAAATGGAGAGAAGTGTTTTTCCTTGTGTTGTGGTGACAGTTTTGGACCTGATCTGAACCTACAACTGCAGGTAGCTGTGGGAGTGGATGAAGTTAATTGACAAGTCAGCTTGAAAACAAATGTTCTTTTAAGATTTGGGGGAGTTACAGGATAGGAGGAGAGGGCTGAAATGGTTCATCTGTCCCCCGACTGTAATGAAAATGGCTAATGCATATTAAAAGGTGTTCTGAAGCCTGCTAGCTGGGAAAGCTGCGTCGTTTTGCATTTGTTGGGGTAGCAGCTCTCTGTTTGCTGTGGGTGGTACCGGTTGGCATCTAAAGATCTTGTGCTGTGTCAGAGCATCATGGTGGGCTGGCAGCTCACTGGAGACTGGGAGCTGTTGGGCTGGCTGGGCCTTGATGGCCAAGATACATCCCAGTGCCTCTAGAGAGGGAGCAGGGCAGAATGGGGCAGCTCCCAGCCCAGTGTTCTAAGTGCACTCAAGACTCTGACTTGCCATCCTTATTAGAAATCCTTTTTTTACCAAGACAGAGTCCCTTCACTGAGTCTTCTGCACGTTTTGCTCTTTGGTGATAAATCAGTGGTGTCCAAAATAGGCCACTGTATCCAAAACAAGCCACTCTTGAGAGACTGCTGCCTTTGTAATGATTGAATTGGATTCAGGAAAGAGGAGCTTCCTTTGTCCGTAAGCCCCCATAGAAGTGAGCTGTTTGCAGGTCCCCATTGCAAGCCTGTCCTGTCCAGCCACAGCAGAGGAAATGCTTTGTGCTCCAGTCTCTGCAGCACCACCTGGAGCATCCTCTGACCAGCTCTGCACAAGGGCTCAGTCTTGATGTCTGCTTCAGTTCAGCAGTGCAGGAAGCGAGTTCTCACAAAAAGGCACTGCACGTGTTTGTCCCGTACCTTCTTACTGACTGTGGTGGGGAGTGTATTGCAAACTTGTAACTAGCTGTGCATTTCTGGAATATTTTGAAATACTTTCAGGGTTCCCTATCCCTCCACTTAGTTTCATCTTGCCTTTTTGTATAAGCTGTATTCTAGCGGGGCGCTAAATTTTATCTTTGTTTTATGCTGCTGCTCAGAGGTTTGTATGAGGGTAACTAGGGTTAGGAGGTCACAAGTAGAAGGCTACTGAAGAACACTAGAAATGGCCACTTTTTTTTTTCTCCTGTGGGATACATTTCCTTGTACTGTTACTTAACAGTAAAGGAAAGAAAAAGGATCTTGTAGCAATCTGAAAGCTGGGGGGTGAGGGTGGAGGTTGGAGAATTGACTAATCTTGTCTCTTTATCACTCCACCTATTAAACATAATTATTCTTGCACTTACAGGGCTTCTAAACAGTCACAATTAGGAATTATGTTAATAAAATCTGTTGTGACATGAAAGATCACTTAATTGCTTATGCTTCTTCATGACTGTTTTAGTACTCTGCAAAACCTAATATCCTTTCTTTTTATGGAATATCTATTTCCATTAAGGAATAGGAAAGGATAAGAAATGAGAGGCTTCAGTGCCAAAGGCTTGCATCTGGAAGACCCAATCTTCTTTCCCAGCACTGCAGTTGACAGACTTGATCACTTATGAACTGGCAAGGTATGAAGCAGCCGTCAGCACAGGGACGTTGAGGTCTGAATATCTGTTCCTGAGTAGTGGAAACTGAGGCTAAGCTTTTAGAGAAAGCTGACAGTGATACCAGCCTCTGTCCATCTCACATGTCTGCCCCTTAAACCGTTCTCATGAACTGAGTTGTCCCAGCTTCTGTTGGTACATGGAGTCTTAAAATATTCAAAGTTGGATCCTCTTTTGATGTGCAGAGCAACAGACCTGCTGTTGGAAGAATGATGTACACCACTCCCCCATCAGTAGCAGGAATCAGATTTAGGAGTACTGTCACCAGGAGCACCAGCCCCTTGGTGCTAGAGCTAAAGGGGCAGCTATGTGAGTGCCATTGAAGAATGGCATACAGGGGGATGACAGTAAGGGATTTGTTTTCTCAGCACTATACGGTTGTGCTGCAGACAGGCAAATCAAGGAATGCCATTTTGCAAAGGTATGTGTTGAAAGTGTGGTGTTTCTCTTCCTTCTTCTGTTGGATATGTGGATATGTTTTATATCACTTTGAACAAATGAAGTCATCCTTACATGCTGTCCCATGTAGTTTTCTGGAGATGAAGGACTTAATTGTTATAGGCCTCGGTATTCTTCTATGCAAAATGGAGACGGGGCAATAGAGCCTGTTTCTGATGCCTGATCAATGCTGGGGAAAGTCTTCTAAGAGTCTTGGGGAGGCAGTAGGCAAACAGATGGTAAAAGAATATAGTAGTTTGACAATACCAGTTTCCAAGGATGCTGAATGTCTTGGATGTGACTGTCCTTTTAACGAATTCATATTATTCAGTCAAGCAGTATTGTCATTAAAATATGAGTGGCTTTGCTCTATAGAGTACAGATTTGATCCTCGGCTATGTTGTCTTGTACTACAAGCGTGCAAATAGATAGAGCCAAACATGACATACATGTTCTTCACTGAGGTGAGTTAAGGCAGTAGGCTGTTGAAAGGAAGATGATGACTATTGTAGTTTTTCGGAATGGAGAATGGGGAAAATAAAGATGCAAAGAAATAAAAAGGTAGAGATAGGTCATTTTCTTTTCCCCCAAAACTTGAGTGCTAGTTTTGCAAGCCAGAAAGCTTTCCACAAAGCATCCCTAGGGTGTTAGAAATCAATACTTCTGTTTAAAAACTGTTGCTGAATAAATATTATCTGTCTGTAGCATCTAGCAGTTAGGTTCCTTTTACAGCTTTGTTGCCTTGTTTTGTTTCTTAGACATGGAGTTATTTGGTGCAGAGACCGTGGTTAAAAGAATTCATTGCAAATTTCCTTGCTCTCCTGAATGCTTTCTTTAACTTGAATAGGACAGTTCAGCAGGTCCTGGCACTGACTTATTTGTACCATATAGACTGAATCTAACCACAGGCAGCCCAATTCTAGAAATGCCTTGAAATGATCACAAAGTTGCTTGTGAGGGCATTGCAGCATTAATTTCCCTCTTGCTTTCCCTTTTGTCTTGAAGACTGCTCTGCCAATGCTCTTGTCGTAATCTTTTGCTGACCAGAGATTATAATAAAACAAAATCTCTTCTTTAATCTTACAGCAAATTTCTTTCTTCTCTTTGGCTTCCCTGACTCATTGAACCCCAAGCTAGTGTCATTGGCTCAACAGGCTAAAATATTCATTAGCATTCATATTTTCAATCATCTAAATCAGCTGTTTGTTTCCACTACTATTTGCAAAATCCCCTTGGACTGCAGAGGTGACTTTGATCAGACACTCTGAACTTAGGCATCCCCCCGAGAAAAAACAAGATCCTGCAAGTTGGATGGCAGTCTGGTGCTCAATGTGGTGCTTAAGATAGTTCTATATTCAAAAGCAAAAGGTTGTGAGAGTGGAGTGAAGCTAAAAGAAGGATTAGCATATAAGCAATTCAGGCAGAAATCTTTTTTAAACGTGGCACAGTCAGAAATTTTGAAGAAACCAGTAGTCAGCAAGATAAGAGAACATGCATGAAGAACTATGCTGGACAAGCACCACAGAGATGTGGAAGGGCAGCAGATGTCAGTAGCAGGAGAGATCAACAGCATTGTACCATTTAAATGTCACTTGAGGGATTTCTTCAGAATCTACTTAGAAAAGTTTTGTCAAGTTCCAGAAAGTCTAAAGTGGTGAAGTTACTTTACACCTGAAAACGTCAGAGTGAGAGGGTCTGATGAGAAAATGTCAATGCATCCTATTATGAGATGTGGACTTGACTTTAGCATTAATATAATAAAGTCCTTTATTTTTACTGCCTCTTACCATGGAGCATGGGGGTACTAGGCAGGGCTTCATAAACAGTGACCAGTGACCTTTAAGTGGCATTAAAAAAAAAATTAATAAATGAAGAAGGCTGCTCCAAGGGGCAGTTCTTAAAGCATTTTCCTATTTGAGTATTTATGAGTATTGTGATGTTTATATGCATGATGCTGGACAGCAGGAAGAAATGAGAAGAGTCAGACAAAGAAAAGATTGGGAAAGCCAGAGGGAGTGGAAGCCAGAGGGAAAATTGAAAAGAGAAGAGGGTTCTCTGAGCTAAAAGAGAACAGCAAATTAGTATTTTAAATAAAACAAGCTCGGTGTTGCTGTGTTTCTTGGTGTTACTTTCCTATCAGTATATGTTACTTCAGTTTCACATGCATTGAGATTAAATAGCAAAGGAGTTGGAATACTCCACTGCGAATCAGAGTTGGGCCTGGGCAGCTTTGTACCTTCTACTTGGAACATCTGAGCAAAGTCTTTGTTCTGTGGCAACCTGAGACTTTTGGGGAAATGGACAGGACAGAATGTTGGGATGGTTTATATTTTGAGGAACAAGATACAAGGATGGTCTAGACAGATGCAAATCAGAATATGTGGCCAATGTAGATAACAAAAACAGCTACAAAGCAAGCCACTTCCT
Organism: Nycticryphes semicollaris; assembly: GCA_013400055.1. Classification (NCBI taxonomy): domain Eukaryota; kingdom Metazoa; phylum Chordata; class Aves; order Charadriiformes; family Rostratulidae; genus Nycticryphes; species Nycticryphes semicollaris. The sequence continues at coordinate 486,185 of VXBJ01007792.1, read as the reverse complement.
GAAAAGCTGAAAGCTCTGAGTCTGACATCATCTTTCCAGCATAGATTTACCTTCAAGGAGTAAATGTCCTCTGGTCATCTTCATCCTTGTTCATAAGCGTCACAGTTCTTTTTGGTATTGTGATGGTTAGTGCAGAGGTGGGACTTCCTGTCAGCTCAGAGTGTGATATTAGAGTATTCTTGTCTAGTGCAGGGACTTTTGAGACCCTGGAAGTGCTCTTGGTACATGTCTTAAGGCTATGATTTTCTTCTTGGGCATCCCGTTATCCTTGTCAGCTTGAGTGGAATTACTGGTCTTCTTTTCCTGTTGATCTGTTTAGGAGGTTATATCTCAGCAGACCTATGGCTTGAGTATACAGAAGCTTACAGAGAAGCTATGGCTCTCTTTTTCTGTGCCCACATCCAACCTGTGTGATAAGCAGAGTTGTGAAAATCAACCTTTGTTGGTGAGTTATGGTGGACAGAGTTAGGATAAGCCAGCAAGACCTTTATCATTGTAGTTTGGGACTGGACAAAGTTCTGTCCTGGCTGATTCCAGACTGGACCGCCTGGTTGCCTCTACTAATCAGCTATGCATGGTTGGGAATGTTTCCTGGCACTGAGGCTGGCCATTGCAGGATGGTCTGCCTGTGCTCATAAACATGCAAAACAGCGTGGTTGTATGCAAACTGGATCCTGGGAATCGAGGTAGCCTGACTCCTGAGCTGTGCTGAGGAATTATTTGGAGGGGTGCTGTTGCAGTATAGGGTCTGCCGACTGGAAGATCTCGCGATGTACGGAAATGTATGGAGGTGTGCCGCTCCTAAACCAGGTCGCCACGCCTCCTGCAGGCAACAAAGTGCTAGTTAGAAAGAGGAAAAATTGTATCAGAGACTGTTTTAATAGTTCAAAATTGCAGATTACCATATTTCAAAGTCTGGGAGTGGGCCTGGGATCTGTTTCATTAATGTAGATAGAGTTTATCTCTGATGACTTTCACTGTGTCAGTCTCTCCAGTGTTTCTAAAGCCCTTCACAAGCCATTAAGAGAAACAAGTACCCCAAGGAGAGAGAAACATATTACAGTAAGCATAGGTGGACTGAAAATGCTCCTATGGGAGCTTGACCATTCAGCTTTGGTGCTGTTTATGGCCAACGCTTCCAGCAGGCAACTTTCCTGGTGCTGGTGTGATTGGGAAGCCACTGGAGAATGGGAGATGGGCTCTCCCAACCGCTCCAGGTACACTGCTGGTGGGTCTAAACCAGCAGTGTTAGAGGTCAAATGCAAAAGTCTGCTAGATGTGAGGTTTGGAGTTGCCACCATTAAGTAAATGGTGAAAGGACAGCCCAGTGCATCTTTCCCCTAAGGAACCCTTGTGTTAGGACGTCAAGAAAAGGAAACAGGATGCCTTTCACTTGATTCCAGTCTGCTGTGTAGCCATCTCCTGCTCACTTCCCTATAGGAAACATCTTTCTAGTCAAAGCAGGAAAATGGTGAATAAAGTTTTCCAGGTCTCAGCGCCTGTGTGTGCCAGTGGCTTGACGCATAAGCCTTGGTGGGAGAGAGTGTCAAGCCCTGTCTCATTGTGCCTTGGGTACATGATTAGTGTTTTGGGGATATTAGCGCTCCTCAGACTGTTATGTGGTCTTTTAGCTTAGCTCCTCATTGCTTCCAATCGCTTTAGCGATGCTGCTGCAGAGGTGTTAGAAAGAAGGGGAGCGTTGCTGTCATTGTTATGGTGTGGAGGGTGCAGGGAAAGAAGAAAGGCAGAGGGATGAAGGTGCAATCACTGGAACCTGTGAGAGTCAAAGCAGTGTGCATACACCTGGCTACTGGCCCCTCTGCATATTAACAGGGTGTTTGAAATGGCTGTCTTTGGTGCTTGCACGCGTGTGAGGGACCTGCCCTCCCCTTGCCTGCGTTCCTCCGCTGTTTCTCTCTGTCCTTCGCTCCCACCGCTCTGCGGTGCTTACTGCCTCCCCCCGCCTGCACACACCCCTCTGCTCACAGCCAGGTTCATCAAAAAAACCAAGCCGGTCTCCATGGTAACGGGGAGACAGCTGAAAAATGGCAGCTAAATGCAGCTGCCCCTCATTTAATATCGACTCTGGCACTGACAGAATAGATAATGGGCAATAACACACCATTATGCTGCGGGGAAATGAAATGCTTCAGCAGACGCCTGTCATGCTGCAGGGATTTATTTGTTACTGTACCAGCAGAGATTTCTCTCCCCTTCTGTCTATCACTTTCTGTCATTTCCTCTCCTTTTCCTCCTTCTTCTTTCCTTTTTCTGCCTGTTTCTGCACATGTTCCTTCTTTGCTTTCTTCTATTTCTGTCTTTTCCTTCTTCCTTGTTTTTGATCCTTTCCCTACCTCTTTTCTCTCTTACCTCCTCTGTCACCTTCTCCAACTCTTACGTTACACTGGATTGCTTGTTCCTGGTGTTGGAGTGTGATATGTCTGAAATCTGAGCGCTCTGTGAAACTCCAAGCTTTTTGCTCCTTTCAGACTTTCCATTTTCTTTCTAGTTTAAACCTACTTCCCTCTTCTGTCTGTGTGCACACGTCAATATGAGTCTAGTAAAGATGAAGTTTGCTTTATGAGCCTTCAGCCAACATATTTCTGCGGGCTGTGTTTTAATTTGACAAGTACAACACAATGTAATGAAAGTTTTTGGTGGAAATGTAGGGGAAGGCACTAATGACAAGGGATGTTTTCCTACTCCTCTGGTGACAGAGTTTCTGTGCTTTATTTACAGTTGACCACGGAGTGCCCAGAGGGTGGGTAGTTTGTATCTGGGTTGTGGATCATTTTGGTTTCTAAATGGTTCCTAACACTGTCAGTCTTTCACATCTTGATTATCCACGGGTAGTTTCACTTTGATTGCTGTGGAGTTAGTTTTTCTCAATGTACTGCTTGTGTAAATCTGAAATGTCACAGAACCAGGAGCACTGATGATAGCACGTGGTCCTCTCAGGACTTATGAGACCGATTCCCTGCAAACAGAGCTTTGAACTAAGTGATGAACTTGCAGGTACCTACCTTTTAGTTGGAATGAATTGGGCCTGTGAAACTCATTGCTTTGACTCAAAGGCTGCTTTGATGTCAGAAAGGGCTGTCTGTGTGGGTGCAGTTCCTACAGGCAAAAGCACGTTCTTTTCAGTGCAGCCTGTTCCTTCCACGTCTTCATGCAAAGAAACATGAGATCCTGGGTGTAGTTTCATCTGCACAAGTGACCTTTGCAGGTCATCAGTGTCCAGGAATGCATTTGATGGGTAGAATAGGGGAACTGTAGCATCACCTTTTCCCACAAAGCGCACACCATCCGTGCAGCATGCAGTCCTAAATCGGGTGATGTGGCAGAGCTCTGGCAGCTGCCCAGTCCCTACTTGCTGCAGTTAACTGTCCAGGATCACATCACTTCATCCCTGCCTGATGCTGGTGTCCTGGAAAACCTGTGTGATGCAGAACCTGTTTGAGGCCTTGCTTGTGCCTGGAGGACTTTGTTGGCCTAGGCGTGCAAAGGGGTTGTTTGAATACAGATGTCCTTTATAAACTCTTTTGCTAGTGCGCCTGGTGCCTTATCAAAAGAAATCATAGCAGCAAAGTTGTATTTTCTGCCAGTATAATAACATCTGCAATCATGGTTTTGTCATTGTTGATATGGTGATTACAGGAGATGTTGGATGTATTTTGTACACCCAACTGATATATCTGTGCCATTAAATCTTAAGGTTAGAGTAGGCTGGAGTTCTCTAAGTGATGTATTTATACACATTGTACCATATGGACCTACAGTGGGGTCATTCTTCTTTTCCTTAAGTGTGATGGAGTCAGCAAATCTAGCTAAGCAGATTCTTAGAGAGCGAATTTTATAAGGACTCAATGCAATACAGTTTTAAGCAGTACAAGTTTTACAGGCTGTCTTCTTAGTCTAGCATGGTGTTCCTTTAACCCAACCTTTGACAAAACACATTGGTTCTGTCTTGCAATTCATCTACATTTTTGGTACTGGGATAATTTCTGATGTAAAATTCCAGGGCTGTGGAGTATGTTGCCATTGCTTGGAATCTAAGAATTTTCCAGAAATGTTTACCTCTCTGAGTAAAATCTGTCCAAGAAAACTCCTAAGTTTTCCTAGCCAGCCAGCCCTTGCTGTGGTTAATAACAAATGGGTGTGGGAGAAATCTTTAAAACAATAGCAGATTAAATAATAAATGTTAGAAAAAAAGGAGGTAATGAGAAAGAAGGAAAGATCCTTTTGGCTTATATCCTTGCATGCCATTGTATCTCTGCAAAAGAGCCTATGTAATTCAGAATATTTCCAGAATGTCAGCATACACCCTACACATCTGATTTTCTTTTATTTACCACTTTGCTGCATGTTCCTCAGAAGTCTTGTTAGAACTCACCCGTGAAACAGGCGACTTCTAGACATCACAGCTTGAAGTGCAGTTGGTTGGTAAAATACAGTTCATCCTCACTGCTACTTTGGTTACGTTCCAATAGATTTTGGGAATAGCTCTTGGGCAGCTGTGGATTTCCCAGTCTTTTGCTGGTTTTCCCAGCGTCTTTAAAATTGATCCCTATTGTAAGATATTAAAACAGTGGGGAACTGATTTCTGAGGAGCTTAGTGGATTTTCTGCTTTAGGTTTCAAAGGAAGCAAGTTGGAGTCCAAAAATCCTTAATTGATGTTATTCCATCCACCTCTCTGAAGTTGGGAGACTTTTAGATACAAATCCTGTTCAGAGTTCTCTCTCCACTATTGAAATGCCAGTGCCCTGACCCTCATTTCAACTGCATGCCCTGCCAGCTTCTTGAGCCATGGTGCTTATTAATGAAATAATCAAACATGGAAGCATTTGGGGGTTTCTTTTTCTCCCCCTCCCTGCAACCTACCGTCATTATATGCCATCATGAGAGAGGAAACGGCCTGTTAAAAAGAAAAGCCCTGATTTTTTTTCTTTTTTCTTTTTTTTTTTTTTTGATGAAGAATACCATCAGGAGCAGGCTATGATTAATACGCATAATTGAAACAAATTGCAGCCCACTGCAGAAAAGCATCTCCCAGCTGTTGACAGAAGGAAATTGCTGACAGCCTTTTCCAATTCAATGAAGAAAAGAGAGAGAGGGAGAGAAAGGAACCTTGCCCAGCCCACATAAATACACAGCCATGGCTTGTGTGTGCGTGTATGTTCAAAAGCACTCACCCAGCCAACATGCATGTAGGTCATCATGCGTGTGTCTGTTGGTATCTATGGATGTGTCACACGTGTGGGTGCAAACCCAGCTTCTGCACACCTTTGTTAACGACTGTGTGTCTGTGTATGCAGGATCCTTGCATGTCTGCAGATCCGTGCCTCGCTAAACATAATGCGTGCCCACACACAGTGTGACAGTAATGTCCCTCTAAGGAGAACTGCCCTGGAGGCATTGTGTGCTCCACCAGAGAGGAGGCTCCAGCTGGGTGTGTTTGCATGTGTGAAGTGGCACATTCACATATGAAACAACAGAGACCCTGTCTTTTACAGGGAGACCTTCTTCTGGTTTTATCTTTAGGAAGATAAGGCAGGCTCATTTTTGGCTTTTAAAATGTCATCTGTCACTACCCTATTTTTCTGTCCCTTTCACCTTTTGTTTCTAATGCTCCCTATCCCTCATTAACAGCCTAAATAGAAACCACTTAGATGCAGGAGATGAGTCTGAAGCTAGGAGAGTCATTGTTGGTTGAAATGCCATACAGATGGCTAACAGGCATACGTCAGAGCCTTTCCTTGTCCAGAAAGTTGCTCTGGAGAGGAATTTCGTATCTATAATTCACTCAGTAGCTGGCTTCTGCTAAGACAATCAATGAGTGGGTTGCATTAATTGTTTTGTGGGACAACGTTTGTCACATTCGGATCACTTCTAACTGGCCCATCTAGTGATCCATTCCCACGCAGCCATGTGGTTGTTCCAAAGTGGGCAACCCATTGCACTGAGTGGGCCGCAGGAATGCTAATGAGTAGAAGTCGAAGTTACAGAACTCCTGCAGCTTGTTAGTAAGATCTAGCAAGTTGGTTGGTGAAATTTGCATTGAGGATGATGCTCTATTACTTACTGAACATGTTTACTTGCGGTCATCTGCTGATCTGAGTTTCTATTGGCCGCTTCATAAGGGCTTTTTGACTTACTTAGAATCAAGCAGGAACATAAAATATGAGTTATTTCCACGTATCTGCCTTTAAAGCTGATTACTGCGGGATGATGCCAGATGGTTAAAAAAAAAAAAAAAAATTCTTCCTATTGTGGTTCTACCCATTGAAATAAAGCCATGAAGTCTGTAACCACACACATATTATAAGTGTTATAAAAATAACTTGCTTCAACTGGTACTAATCTGTTATTCTCCCTGCCTTTGTGCTGTTGTTCACTGTAAACACATCAATATGAAGAAGTAAGCAAACAAACATTCCTTTATCAGAGGTGCACGTCGATCCCAATGGAAGCTTAACAGCTCAGGCAGGCAGATGCAGCAGTAGGGAAATAACTGATGAATTCAGATGTCACAGGTTATGGACTGTGTTTATGAATGAGTTAGTGTGAAAGAGGGCGGGAGCTGTTGACATTTGAAGCACAACCTGGAAAAGGGTGCGTTCATCTTTTAGCACCCAGGGAACTTGGGAAGAGGCCCAGAACATTTCAGTGAAAAAACCTGAATGCTGACAGAATTAAAAAATAATACCAAGTGGATGGTGCTGGAAGGGAGGTAGGTGACTCAGGCTATTGCCATAATAACAAATCACTCTAGGGCAAACTAGACTATAAATTTACCTATTTCAAAACTACCACGTGTATACATTTGTAATTCTAAGGGAGAGCAAGCTAACTGAGCATATTCACATTGAGGGGTGAGCTGGCATGCGTTTGCTGAAGGGTAAGATGATGCATGTGGGCAGCTACCATGAAGGAGTTGATGTAGTGTGTTCTACACACTTGCCTGTTGCACAGAAACACAAGTGCCCAGCCTCTCAGTCAGGGTCACTGCTTGATGTGCAAAAGCCAAGTCTCCCATTGCTGTAATTTCTTTCTGCCCCTTTAAACTCCCCTCCCAGCTATCTACCCAACTGTGCTTTAGTCCTGGGTGGTTATGCAATTTTGATACAGAGCTGTATGCAGAAGACAGTCTGCTCTAGCAAGAGCCCTGTGTATGTATTATTTGTAGCAATTTCTCTCTTTCATAGAGGTGAAGAAGCAGGCAGGGGTGGATTCTGGAGGCTTATGTGCCTGCAGGGCTGCAAAGGCCTTGGAGGATAAGCAGCTCTGGTCACGCTGCTCATGCCCTTCATCACGACTTGTTCTGAGTGGTGCTTGCGCGACTATCAGAAGTTGTAGTTGGTTGATGGTGACGATTGCTGCCAAGGAGATCATTTTTGTATTTTGGGGCCGGGGAGCTTCAGTTCTGCCAAATGAAGCAATTTCAGCATGTACTTATAAACCATACTAGAATCACCTATGACTAAAGGTGCTTTATGGAGTTGCCACAGTCTTGTAAGAGCTTGAAAATGAGTTCTCAATTCACCCCCATTGAGAAACAATCTTAGGGGCTCACAAGCTTTTTCTACCAGATGCTGTGAAATCTTATGGCCACCGCTAACATTTGTCTGCAACTTTAATTTTTTTTAAACTAGCATTTCTTGTAGGAGGCCATCCAAGGAGACACTGCTGATGAGAGGGGCACCAACTCTGTCTTATGGTCTATGCATCGCAGTAGGGTCAAGCCAAGCAGATCACAAAGGTTTGAAATCTAGCTAGTTGCCTGTAGGACAAAGAACCAGGAAAGTGGTGCTCCAGAAACGTGTGTGGCCAGCAGCAGGAACAACTGTGATCCTCTGTGGGCCACGGAAGGGGAGCTTAAAGCGGTAAATCATGAGGTAACAGTACAAAAGCTTTCAGTATTGGTATGTACATACCATTTGCAGTGAGTTCTCTTGCTCCTTTGTCCTCTCCAAGTAGTAAAATTATGCAGTTTCCCTTTGCTTGTGGGATTGAAGTATAGCTACAAGTGAGAAAATGTTGTGTAAAATTGTGAAAAAAATGTTAAATGGAATGTCTTTATTATTCTGAGTCCAATTGCCTGAGTGTAAGGATAAAACCGCATATATATGTGTATAACTGCATATAGATAGACCAATTATATAAATTAATATAGTTATATGTAATTTCTCCCCTCTTAGTTTTCTTACTTCTGCAGAAACAACACAGTTCTGAGAAAATAAGTTATACCTTGTTCTGACATTCTCCCAACAGTCCTTTTTCAGCAGCTCATAAGAGATCATGGCATTATGAAGGTATGTGTAGAATTTGGTCTGCTAAAATTCTGTGGCTAGAGACAGTGTGCAAAAAGATCTCAGTTTGTCTGTGACTCCACAAAGCAGTTGCAGACCTAGCAGTTACAGGGAAAAAAAAAACCCAACACTTATTTTTATTGGAAGTGAGCACTTTTGACTAGATAACTGTCAAGAGACAATTAACCTTGGAGGCTCTGGAGGTTACTTTGGAAAAGTCCATTTTCAGGATTGTCTTGTATTTTAAAGCTAGAGATCCTTTCCACATAGCAGGGTCTTTAATGACCCTTCACCCTGGCCACATACAAGGATACACAAGGGTTTGCCCTGTGGATCTCAACCAAAACTGCCTTCCCTCCTAAAACATCTGGCTAGTTTTCAGTTCCAAAATGGCAAGACCCCAGTGGTGGAGGGTTAATGGAGTTGTTAAAGTGTGGGGAAGAGTTTGAAGAGTGGCAATACTTCAGTAAAACAGGGGGTATGAAATATACTTATAAAATAGGCTAGTCTCCCTGGAGTTTAGATCAGAATAAGTGGCTTTGCTATTTAAAGCAAAACAAACTCCCAAATCCCCAAAATGGCAGAATTGAGACCCTCCAGGGTGAACTCATCTCCAGGAAAATAATGGCAGCACCTTTCTGAACTGAAAGAGAAACACACATTTTTCAACAGTGGTTGTAACACAAGGGCCGTGTCAAATTTCCTGCAGGGAGATTTGAAAAGTCATTTTTAGAGCAGCAGGGCTTTGCGTGTAAGAGTAAGCATTACATCAGTTCTGACCTTCTAGCAACAGGCTTACGAAAAATAATGTGAACACAGATACCAGCATGATTGCTGTCTTACATCCAGCAACATGCCTTTACTGATTACCATAAAATTACTCCTAATTTTTTATCAGAGCTAGTGGGTTCAGAGTTTGGCTTGTAGTACTGTAGAGAAGCACTGATTTGGCTGTTGTTTTTAATTATTATTTTTTTTGTTGATATCCACTTTTGATAATTTGTACGTGGCTTTAAGAAGATAGTGCTACCCAGTAGCTTGAAATAATAAAAACAGCTGGGCTCATTCTTGGTGCTTTCACATCAAGATATGAAAGTCATTTCACTAATGACATGAAGTTACTAACTTTGAATGAACTGATAGAATAGCAGTGATCTATTACTCCAAATAGCATAGATAATTTCAGAAATTTATGAAAACAAGTGAGCTGGTAACTATTTTAAGAGACATACAGTATATACTAAACATGAATTTTTATTGCATTGAAATAAATGCTTAATATCTAAACACCACATGGAAATAGCCAAGAAACAATTACAATAATGATACAACTTTTTCAGTTGAATATGAAAATCGTCCACCATAATGAAATACTTATTTTCAAAATCTTTTTGCTCTGATGGGGATTGAAGAGATCTTGTATGCTTCCAGTGAGAATACTGTTGCTGAAGTACCTTTTCTGTACATTGGCAACTTTACCAGACAGAGATGCTAAACTGAAACATTTATTGCACTGCTGTTGAGCTTCCTCTGCTCTCTGACCTCAAATGAATTTCTTAACCCATTCTTATTTCTCAGTCTTGTCTGGATTGTATATAGAATCTTCAAAAGAATGCTTGTTTTTCCACAAAGACCTAGATAAATTGGATGCTCTCAGTAAAGGACTTCTGTGGAGCTTCCGGCAAACTGTTACTCTACGTCATCTAGCTCCTGTTCTGTACATACAGGGATTTATAGGCCCTTTTAGAACCTTTGTTATTGCAATACAATAATAGTAAAAACCTTTGATAGTAGTAGGCTGTGCTGTCTTTTGCACATACAGGGATACTACTGCACAAAGACTGATGTCTGCTTTTTCAAATTATCATGTGAATTCTGTATGCTCTTGAAATTTGAGATATATTGGTCTTGATCTTCAAGCATGGAGCTATTACAGAAAATCACAGAATCACTGAATATCAGGGATTGGAAGGGACCTTGAAAGATCATCTAGTCCAATCCCCCTGCCAGAGCAGGAACACCTATAGGGATCAGGTCACGCAGGAATGCGTCCAGGCGGATTTTGAATATCTCCAGAGAAGGAGACTCCACAACCTCTCTGGGCAGCCCATTCCAGTGTTCCATCACCCTCACCGTGAAGGAGTTTTTCCTCATATTTAAGTGGAACCTCCTATGTTCCAACTTGCACCCATTGCGCCTTGTCCTATCATTGCCTGTCACTAAGAAGAGCCTGGCTCCATCCTCCCGACACTCACCCTTTACATATTTATAAACATTAATGAGGTCACCCCTCAGTCTCCTCTTCTCCAAGCTAAAGAGACCCAGCTCCCTCAGCCTTTCCTCGTATGGGAGAGCTCCACTCCCTTAATCATCTTTGTAGCCCTTCCCTGGACTCACTCAATCATGTTGGTGAAGAGAGGCTTCAGAAAACGCAATGCTTTTTGGTTTGCCCATGTCTTCACTGAGCTGGTAGCAGAGCTTGAGAACACACAGATTTTCTCGGAGCTGTTCCTGAGCAGAAAAAATCTTTTGTACAACTGACTAGACCATCCGTGTTATGTTTGGGTGTTTGAGCCTCCCAAGAGAAGCAGTCTCCTGCTTACTTGGAAGTGGAGCTGCACTCTTCATAGGATGACCCTCCTTGTCATTGTTAGAAGAGACTATTTGATAGGTTTTATTATTTTTGAGGTTCCTAACTCTGCTGTATGCAGTTTAGTTCTTTTAATGAATGTATTTATCTATGAGCTAGTCCCACAATAGCAGAGGTATAGCATGGCAGGGTGATACTTGTCTTCACCTCCCCTGCTCTGTGTGCTTTTGTTTTCTACTAAGGAACTTTGCTCCTTCTATCAGCTTTTCCTATATTTACACAGACATGTATTTATTTGTGCATGCGCTTAATGTCATTATATAGCTCGGGAGCTTTCCCTGTCCTCTCTGCTTTCCTTTCTTGTTTTACACAGGTCTTGCGCATATAGCCGAGCTGTAAAGAAGATAATAAATTGTGTGTGTGTGAAAATAAGGTGGAATCGAACACTTGTATGGCTGCTCTCTGTCATTTTTTATGTGCATCGTTCTCTCCCTTCTGTCTGTACTGCTGTCTGTAACGGTCTGGAGTCATCCCTTCCTCCAGCTTTATGTTTTCAGCGTTGTGTTAATTGTTTGTGGTGTATGGGTTTTTCAGCAGCGTGCAGTGGGAAAGGTCAGCTGTCAGAAACAGGCCTGTCCACAACTGATAAGGCATTCGAGAGATTGGATTTGACTCATTAAGCACCTTCCCCATACACATGGAGTCTGCTGTGCTGCAGGGAAAAAAAAAAAAACAAACAAAAAACCCAATGAAAAATGAAGCAGGAATGGGAGAAGCCCAGGATGAAGTTGGAGCATGTGCCAGAAACACTGGCCTGCCTTCCTTCTTGCCCCCATGCAGTGCTGGAGCTCGGAACACTTCCCCCACGCTGCATCCCCACGTACTGTGGGTGTCTGTGTTTACACCCTGAGAACTCACTCTTGTGTTCACACCTGGTCCAGGCATGTACTCATTTTCTTTGTGTGCGTGTGTGAAGCCCTCATGTGGAGATGCCCTTCAGTTACACGGGGGAGGTGCGTTTCATTCCTGCCCTCATATGTTCACTCCAAATTGTACAAAGATGTTAATTCTCCACCATTTTACATGTTTGCATGCACAGCCCCTCCGAGCTGGTTTCGTGTGTTTCTCGCACGCTTGTAAATCTCTTCACACTAATGCCAGCTTCCTTTCATGCTCTCACAAAGGCCAGGTCTCCTCTTAGTATGTAGAGATCGTGTTTGTTCAGATGCACTTCATCTGCCTTTCCACAGAAATATGCTCTGCAACTCTACCACCTATACCTGCAAATACACCTCCACTGCCCCACTAAACACATGTGAACTTGCTGCTATGTAGACATAGCAGGAGCCTAGCCTGTAGCATACAAATGCACACATTTTTGCCCCTAAACAATTACTGGCCAAAGCTGCTCTGCCAGCTTGTAACAGTCCCTTGCCTGTGGCTTTGTTTTGAGAAGAATCATTGTGCCTCAAATTGGGTTTGGATACTGCTACTTGCGTAAATGTTCTTAACGATGTCTCACAACGAGCATAAATGAAGGCCAGCAGTAGTGTTTGGCAGTGTATTTTGATCCCGTGGCAGTGCTGGGGTTCCACACGTACACACCCTCCGATAACACCGAGGCTGTGAGGAGCTGACATTAAGGCAGTCTCATGTGGCATCTCTCTGCCTCCTCACTGGTACTTTCCTTTGCATCTCCCTTTTCCCATGGCCATGGCTGTCAATACCGCTCACCGCTATCGAAAAGGACAATTTTGTGGATCATTACTGTGTTATTATAGTGATTAGCGTTAACTATTTTTCTACTCGCACTTCACACTGGAAGGATGCCCAAAGGGCTCCCTGCTCAACAGCAAGTGGGACGCCTGCTGGAAAGCTGCTGCCAACACAAGTGCCTGTGCGTGCACAAACGCGGAAAAAAAACTCTTATGGTGCTGCCTCTCTGCTCCTGGACTTCCAGCCCCTTTCTTTGAGAGCTTCCAGCGGTTTTCTGAAATAGTGCCCTTCAGTGGAAGCAGGAATTTCTCTTCCCTCTGGGCTCCTTAGATGTGCTTTTGTTCCAAATGCACTTTTCAATTTTCTCTCGGTGTTGGTATAAATCTCTTTTGTTCAGTCTTGGCAGACTCGCACCAACAGTCCCCACCGTTTTTCCCAAGCGTGACCAAATCCTATCGCACACGTAAGGAAAATTGTGATAGCTACCTAGCATTATTCTCCATAGTGCTGTGGCTTTTTACTAAGGTCAGAAAGTTTGGGGAAGACCTTATCCTCAATATGCTAAGGAACCAAAATGCTGCAAGTGCATCCTATTTGATGAGCTCAACGTTAGTGTTCTTGAATCTACACCCAGTAATAAACAGGTCTGAATAGGATCAGGGTTAGTATTTTGCTGTTTGGTCTCTGGTACATAGGATAAAAAGCTGGTGAATTAAGAGCTTTGGTGTACACTTGTATGCTCCTACCCTGCTGTACTGTTCTACACAGAAAGGCAGAGTAGCTGGGTAACAAGCCAGTAGTAGAGATACCTCTGTGAGAGCAGGGCTAGTAAATATATCAAATCTTGAGTTTTATGTTCAGGGTGCTGCAGTGTTCTCTCTCTGGCCAATTTGCCCTGAGCTGAATGTTCAGTCTGTAAGGAAACATTTCTGCTGGGTAGTGTGTTCAGAGTCTGGCATCCTTATGTTTTAGAATAATGCACCAGGAAAATAAGTATGCTAGAGGAAATGCAGAGCAAAATAAAAACATAAGGAGTAAATAGAGCAGCAGTGGGGATTGTCCTCACTCATGCTCGGCAGTGAGGAATATAGAGGAGTTCTTATCATGGTATTAAGCTCTTGACAAAATTAGTAGAAAGACCTGGCTTTTCCTGTATCACCTGGAACTGGGAGTGAGAGCAACAAAATTGTTCAGAGAACTGAAAATAAAAAAGTATACTTTGCTCATCCAAAACAAATTGTGAATTTATATGAATATATCAAATTGTTTCAGTCAAACTGTTTTTTAAAATTGATTTACTCAGCATCATTCATCTCAAAATAAACGTGTTTCATGCTTTTAGTTTAAAACGGAGCTCTAGTTTCTTAAGAAATGTATTTTTAAGGAAGTGTAAAACAAAATTGTTAAATTTCATTTTGGGTTAAGAAAGACATTGTCGCAGGATTGGTTTGGGTTTATTACTTTTTTTTTTGTCTCTTTGGCCATTTGATCAGACCGTAAGTAAAACAGCCCAGCTCTAAGCACCTAGTGCCAGAGTCAGACTGATACTTGGAGTTTATGGTGTCTTTCCCAGCATCAGAGGATGCAGCTTCACACCCTGATACTGTTGCAGTTGATTTTACTTCACAACCAACGAAAACAGATGGAGAGGAGAAAGCTCAGGACACTGTAATGCTGCATATACAGGGGCTTGGCTGTGGCTTCACCTCCACAGACACGGAATGTTTCTTGTTTTGCAGAAAAGCTTTATTAAACTCAGAGTGTTCTTTTCCTGTAGGTCTCAAGGACTTAACCTATATTTCTCTTATCTTTGTAGTACAGATGGAGGCAGCTGAGGTTAATTAAGTGCCTCAGGTTGCACAGTAAATCAGTGGCAAAGACGAGGATAAAATGCTCAGCTTCTGACTTGCACACCTGTAGTTTGTCATTTAGATCAATTTTGGTGAGCAATTTAAAAAAATGATGTTACCAGCCATATGCTATAAACTTTTGTAGATGTATGTCATCTTATTTATTCATTTTCAATATTGTAGCACTAATACTTTTGTCATCAAAGCATTTTAGCTAAAAGATTTTGTGAATGCATTTTTCAGCCATTTGGTGCGGTTTTGGAGCAAATTATGCTGGTGGATGATTTCTGTAGTAAATGGTTCAGTTTCTTCTTCAGAGCCTTCTATTTTCTGCTTCCTTTCAGAAAAAGACAGAAACGGTGGTTCAGAGAGTCACTGGGGAATCTCCGGATCATAGTATTGATGAATCTGGGTTTAGATAATCTCTGTCTATGCTGAATATGTGAACTAACTGGGAGAATTTCTGTGATACATCCTGTATTTTTTTTTCCCTCTCAGAAGAGATTTTTTGAAAGGACAGTAATATACTGTTGAGTGAAAAAGAGTCTTCCATGGTTGAGAAGCAAAATAGTTTTTCATTTGTGTCAATTTTCCTATGTTGAGGTGTTGTGAACTTAAAGCGTACGTTTAATAGGTGCATGCTCCAGAAATTTTATTAAAGCAGTTGTGCTTCTATAAGACTCTGTCACTGATTGTGAAAGTGATACATGGAAACGACTTTATACATTTTCCATTAGGCAATACATGTCAACTCTTTGAGCCTCAGGAGCCTGTGGGGATGTTCCTCCTTTCTTTGGGTTAAAGATTCTGGCACTGTCATGTCTCTTGCCACCCTTTGCTCTCAGTCTTTGCTGTACAGCAGCCCAAATTCAAAATACTTTGGGTCTTTTTAGTCTGCAGAAGAGAAGACTGAGGGGGGATCTGATCAATGCTTATAAGTACTTAAAGAGTGGGTGTCAAGAAGATGGGCCAGTCTTTTTTCAGTTGTCCCCAGTGACAGGACAAGAGGTAACAGGCAAAAACTTGAACAGGAGAAGCTCCATCTAAACATGAGGAGGAACTTATTTACTTTGAGGGTGGCAGAGCCCTGTCAGAGGCTGCCCAGAGAGGTGGTGGAGTCTCTGTCGCTGGAGACATTCAAAACCTGCCTGGACACATTCCTGTGCACCTGCTCTGGGTGCACCTGCTTTGGCAGGGGGGTTGGACTAGATGATCTCCAGAGGTCCCTTCCAACCCCATAGCATTCTGTGCTTCTGTAATATTTGCTTTTGACTATTGAGGGCACAAAAGTGTGTATGTGAGGAAGAGAGCATGGGACCTTATGGGACAGTTTGATTAGTGCTTTTACTGATTCAGTGAGGAAGTGTGAAGAATGATCAGACTAGAAAAAACAGATCTATTTGGATCTAGTATTTTTCCTGTGCAAAGGCTAGAAAGGAGGAATGCAACAAAAAGATTTGGACAACTTAATGAAGGATGCAGTAATCTGCTGTTTAGCTATTACTGGAGACTGTCACCATCTCTTTAAAATAACAACCTGATTGTTACACCCATCCAGCTTTGTTTTAATAACATGAATCTGGGTGAGCTGCTGTGACTGCTTCCGAGGCTTTCATTAGGGTTTCAGCATTAAGTCACTGGGCAACTCTTTTGGCGGGTGATGGAGATAGTTCATCTTTTTTGTCCTTCAGAGGTGTTGGCTGACTTATCCTCTGTGACATCTTTTGATGTACGGTTTCTCCTCCCCTAACCTCTGAGGGAACATCAGATACACATGAAAGTGACTTGGAACATAAATTGTTCATCATTCTGTAAAGTTGTTGAGGATCATAGCTATTATAGTTGACCTGCAGGACAACCCTTCTCAGAATTACCTCCTGGTAGAGTTCATGGGGGTTGGCACAGATTGTAGTTCTGTCCCATCCTTTGGGAGGGGATGCCTTGACGTCTCACAGCTCATCATTCAGAACAGCTTCTAAGTCTATTTTCCCCTTGGTTCATCTGGTTCTTATGTATGTATACAGACTTCATTATGAGTTGGGTCAAAAGATTTCCTATGGCTCAGGTAGAATTTTAAAACTTTAGATCTATTGTTTATGGTGTTAGACTTAGGATAGAAAGAAGGCAAAGATATATACACATCGGCATGAAGACGCTTAGTCATGTTCATACCTAGCTGTACAGTTGTTCTTGCCAGGGTAATGGTGTTACCTAGTCATCCCATCAGAAATAAATCTGATAGTTTCCTTATCATGCTGCTGAAAGCATAGCTGATGCCCAAGTACAGTAAGTTCATGGCTACTGAGTACCATGGCTCTACTGTAATTCTGTCCGGATGCAACTAGTGTGTCCTCAGGTGAGGAGGACCCATCGTTCAAGCAGTCGGTCTAATGCCAACAGTGGGAGCTTCTGGCTTTTTTTACCTCCTTGCACTTAGGCTTTCTGCATTAGCTGTATGCCATAACACTATGTTATATCCTTGTTTTACCAACTTAATTATCTATCCACAGCACCTTTTGAGGACATTGATAGTTTTCCTTCTGTGTTGTGGATTCATGGTGAGGTTGAGTGGTTTTTTTGGTGGGTTTTTTTTTATTTGGTTTGGGTTTTTTGGTTTTTTTTCCCCCCACCATATGGATGATAGTCCTTTAATGACAGTTCTGAGGTGAATGGTGAACTTTGGAAGCAGTTTTTTCCTTAAGACAAGTTCCGTACCCATAGGATTTTCCAAAGTTATAGGAACTGTTAACTGGTAGGGAGAAAAGGCTCCTGTACATACTGTTTTCCTTGTTGACCTCTTTGAAGAAAGGTCAAGGGATTACCTGGCTGTTTTACTTCCTCCATCATTAATGCACACTGCTTTGGCAGAGAAGTCTGACGCTTGGCAGTGTTAGACCAATCCCAGATTATCAGACAGCACCAGCTCTTCTGTACAAAGCACAACAAACCACTCAGATAAGGTAAATCCCACCGAACACTGGAGTGGCTATTAATTCTGAAGCAGTGGTAGAGAGTTTGCTTTTCTCACTGACAGAAGACATGCTCCAATGTTGGCTGTAAACCAAACCCCAGTGAGACGGGAATTGCCTCAGAGTACATGTGTAATGCAGTGGATTTTGACAGAAGGTGAGCAGCTGAGCAGGTGGTTTTTGTTTTGAAGAAAGCTACTTGAAGTTTTCTTCAGTAGACTTCAGGAAAGTCACTGTCCATTTCGTATTTTTCTAAATATTTCCTAATTGTGTCTGAGGCTAGAAATTCTGTTACGTGAGATGCTGCTTTTGTTGAATATTAAATTTCACGTCCTTGAGTAGAATCAGTGCTACTAGGATTTCCTGTTTTTAGGTTCACAGTCACGAAGTCTTCATTTTCAGGCATCATCCAAAAGTTTGGAGGCTCCTCTGTTCCCCACTCTTCGCGGGGTGACTTCCTGGGGACTAGAGAAAAAACGGAGGTTGGTTTCTCTCCACAGATGTGTGAGAACCTGTGGAATGAGCCCAGGATGGGGAGCTTGGAGCTCCTGAACTTAAATGCTTCCTCTACTATTGGTTTTCTTGGTGGCCATAAGTAAATCCATTTAAATGTCTATGCATTGGTCTCATACATAAATCAAAATGCCAGGGTTTCTCTACAACCTACTGATGCTGTGAATTCTGAATATTTGAGTCTTCCTTTGTAGAAAGAGTTTTGACAGGAACACATAGCAACAGCTTTGCACATAAAATCTGAAGTTAAAATTACCACCTGGCTCTCCTGAAAAGGGAGTATAGCCATATACAATATGGAAAGATTCTCAGTCTTTAATTCTCCTGGGAAAGTGAGACTCAGCAAGCTCTGGGGTTTCTGCAGGGATCAGAAGAGCCAGGAGCTTGGCCTGGGTAGATGTTAGCTGTGCTTTTTGTTTCTGTTCCTGGTGTCAGTGTGCAGTATGTACTGACAGCTGATTCGGGGGGGGGTTGGACAGATATTGATCAGAGACTTGCAAAACTGGCTTTGCAGGGGGGTGGGGATGGTAACTGCTTAATGTGCTAGCTGTGCCTGTTAGGGATTAGTCAGAAATGGATAACCTTTTTCCCACTTCTTAAAGTGATGGGTGACTCTGTTCGTTCCAGGAAAAGGTCTGTGATGATCAATTTGAGGATACAGGTTTTTGTTTCGACTCCTTATTTCTGTGAGGCTTTGAATATGTCAAGGGTTTAAGTCTGAATGTGGAGTTTTGTACAGGTCTTGGATCTCTGCAAATCACAGCTGTTGCAGAGAATTTAGTTATGTGAATGTGTTAGAAAATAAATCATGGGTTTAGATTAATATTAATGAGTGAAATAGAAGATTTAATTGCTTGCATGTGCTAACCTAATTTCAGATTCGATTTTTTTAAAATCTGCCTAGTATTAAATGAGTTAAAAATTAAGTCTTGCAAATCATGTATAAATCAAGAGTTTGCAAATATCTTCTAAATGCTGTTTTAAGCAAATGTTACTTTATGCAGTTGCATTTTCACACTTGAACAGCTAGATCATCAATCCATGTTAATATCACTTACTGTTTACAGAGTTTCACATGCCCCTAAAACCAGGGTTTGATCTGTTTCTCCATGTAACATAAACCAAGGATTCCTGTTGACTTTGAGCTGGGCCTAAAGTTTAGACATTTTAGGATAGCTGTCTTGCAATATAGGGGCTCCTTGGTACTCTACCATTGCTTAAAGAATGTAGAGGCCATAACTATCACAGTGCAATTTGTGGAGCCTTCAGAAATGTATAGCACAAGGGTCATGAGCTAAGAAAAAACAAGTTCTTCATCACTATCTGGTCTTCCAGATGTCACCAGACTCTGCTGGAAAGCACATAGGAATACGGTGAGACCTTCAACCTACCGAGGTTTTTTGTTTTCATACGTTGTGGACAGGACCTGTATCCCTTTTCCCCCTATGTGCTTTTTGGTAGTTGTCGTGTGTTCTGTGGTCATATCCACCAATTCTGTCAGAAGACCCTAACAGGCAAGACAGCGTGGAAAGGCTGTGCTTGGTAAAAAGCCTTTCACGTTTCCTGACATAAGCTACTGCATTGTAGCTCAGACAAATACACAGTCAAGCTTTTTGGCAATTGGGACCTAATCTGTGTACTGAAAACCTTTCATGAGACTGGTAAACCAGTCACCCACATGGCCACCCACTGGTAAACTGGTTAGGAACTTAGTGGTTTGGAGACTACAACTCTAGCGAGTATGTTGACCTTGGGAGTTGTGCTTATCAGATATGGGGTGGAGAGACATGAATTTGGACTGGCCAGTGAACGCCAGAGAGATTTTAGTGTGTGGTGATCTGCAAGTTTGAATGTCTATCCAGAGCAGCCACAGCAGGAAGAAAAAAAAAAATTATCCTAACATCACATGAAATAGAAATTGGTAGCAGTCTCCCAAGAACAGGAAGGATACAAAGATGGATCAGAATCCCACCTGTGACAAGGGGCAGCAGCACCTGACTGGAAGAAACAGGCAGAAGACAAAATTGCATGAGGGGGTGGGTTAATAGCACCTTACGTTAAAAACAGTGGTACAAGTAAGAGTAATATCTCTCTGAATTTTCTCTGCTCCATTTTGACGAGTCTGCAGTGGTTGCCTTAAATTACCGTTTAGATTTCTAATCTACTCTTTGCCTTCTCCTTGGTACGAAGCAGACCAGTGAGATTTCATCTAAGTGGCTGAGAAAGTGTAAATGAGCCCTATTAATATGTCTTGTACTGAGTGAAAAATCCACCCCCCTGTCCCCCTTCCTGAAGACGTCAAATGTCTTCGCACGTCTACGGCTTTGGGAAAAAGGCTCAGTCATAATGATCGTGTTTGACTCCTGCCCTCAGACACCAGCTATTTGATGGGAATTACCTGCAGGTACATAGAGCATGTGTCCGACTTGATTGTAACATGTTCCCTTCCGATGGATCAGGAGTGACTAGGCAGGGGAATTAGCATCGAGGAGAGGGTTGTTAAGCGCTCAGCTCTGACTTTCCGAACTGTGATCAATACCAACCCTCTGTGCTTAGGCTGGTTGAACACTGACACAAGCATATGCACTCCTTGGTGGTATTCAGAATGTATTCAGAATAGAATCACAGAACCAAGTAATTTGGAACGGACCTCCAGAGGCTGTGTAGTCCAACCACTAGCTCAGAGTTGGTAACTCAGGACTGTGGATAATAAAGCTTTTAGTAGTGTTCGATCATCCTCAAGATGAAACATTTTTTTCATATAGAATGAGAATTTCTTGTATTCCAGCTGTGTCTGTTGCCTGTCATCCTTCTGCAGACCACTGAGAAAAATTTGGCCCTCTGTTCTCTGAGTTCTCCCGTTAAGTCATTGTAGAGATATTTCACTCGAGGCAGAAAAAGCCCAGCTTTCTCAGCTTCTCCATACATATCACCTACTCCAGCACCTTAAGTTTTGTGGTAGCTCTTTGCTGAACTCAGCTCAGTATGTTGAAGCCATTATCATAGAGGGGAACTCAATACTGGACAGAGTGTTCCTGATGTGGTCTCACCAAGTGTCCAGCAGGGGAAGAATCACTTCCCTCAGCCTGTTGGCTGCGTTCTTTCTAATACAGCCAAGGATGCAGCTAACCTTTGCTGAAAGGGCAGGCATGGCTGACTTGTGCTGAACTTGTTCGCTAGGACCCTCAGGTCTTCTTCTGTAGAGGCTGCTTTTGGGCCAGTTGGCTCCAAGCTTGTACTTTGACAAGGAGTGTTCTTTTTTGTTGTTTGCTCACAGGGGGGCTGTATAGGCACATGCTTCACATGCGTAAGCACAAACACACATTAATGCTGCCTTTAAAGTGTCCAGATTTCTTAATGACTTCATCCTGTCATACCCTCAGCGAAGACTGCAAAAGCCTGTGTTTAAAGCAGACCTATCACTTGAGGATATATGTTCACGTTGCAACACTGTCCTGTTTTGTCATTGCTCTTTCATGCTGTGAGGGCATAGATTTTATCACATAATTATTTTTCAAGAATGGTTATGACAACAAGTATTTTCCTCTCAGTCTTATACTAATAAATTCTGGCTAATCTGTATTTGGATTACTAAATGAGACAAAGTGAAGCAGAAAAATGCTGTTAATGTCAATGGCAATAGGACCAGCATTTCTCCTATGAGCAGTGGTAGCTTGACTGCTTGTACCATCTTGTTATTCGTGCTCAGACTCACTTTCACAATTGGGATTCAAATAGATGCTGCAATACAGAGTGTGGAGGGGTTCTGTATAGACTCCATTGTAGCTACCATTTTTCCCTAGATGGTACTGGTAGGAACAGGCTATCAAGAGCCCTCCTGCAAGCTTTACCATTCTGTCTTGTATTTCTTCTACTGGGCAAAACTGGGGTACCCAGCTGGCTTGAGTCCCATGGGAGCAATTGGGCAGCAGTGCTGTCTCTGAATGACTGTGCAAGCCTGGGTACTGTGAAGCAGACTCCCAGCTCACACTATAGATTTTTATACTATTCAAAATGTTGTCTCCAGCTGCTGTGAAATTAGTTCAGTGTTTTTTCTTACTGTACCTAAGAGATATTTTTTTTCTCAATGAGGAAATATTTTGTGTCATGTGCTGTGAATAATTCCCCTCATGTTCATTTTTGCTGTATGTGAAAGATATGCTTATCTAGAACAAGTTTTCTGGATAAGTTCATCAAACAGGCAAAGTTGTGAGATGTTTGTGAGCAACATCATTACTTATGGCTGTGGACAAAATGTTTTATGTGGACTTCCTCAGGCTCTCAGAGAAGAAAAATATAGGATACTTCATGTGGCTCTCTTGTCTGCTTGATCTCTCGTTCAGTTGAGAGAAAGAGGCAGCTCTGTCAGGATTGTATTCTGATGCCAGCCTTAGATTGCCTGGCAGATGGATTGAGAAAAGTTCAGGTAATGTTAGCAATGAATCTAAATTAATCTTTGGGAAACATTGGTTTCTTTTGGAACAATGCCTACGTGATAGTCATGTTGTGAATAGTGGTATTTTCTTAGATTCTCGAAAAAGTATGTGAAGTGTCTTATAGCGGTGTCTTTAAATGTACCTTTCCTAGACTCCACTGCATTCTTCTGAACGGTCCCTATGGTGACAGTGCTGCAGTGAAACTGGAAACAGAGTGCTGAAATTCTTTGGTACTGAGGACCCCATCGTTAATTCTCTTGGTAGCCATATCACAAGAGGAGCTGTACAGTCATTAGCATGCCATGATATAGAGTTGTACAGGGCATTAACAGCGCTGTGGGGTTACTGAGAAATTTCATGACGACCGTAAATCTCTTCTTGGCTGAGTGCTGAATACTTCTTTTGTTTCCTTTTTTTTTTTTTTTATCCCCAGCACGAGATGAGAACATGGCAACTTTCCGTGGTTCCGAATACCTTTGCTATGACCTGTCGCAAAACCCCATCCAAAGCAGCAGCGATGAGATCACTCTCTCCTTCAAGACATGGCAACGCAACGGGCTCATTCTGCACACCGGCAAGTCAGCTGATTACGTCAACCTGGCTCTGAAAGACGGTGCGGTCTCGTTGGTCATTAACCTGGGGTCTGGGGCCTTCGAGGCCATTGTGGAGCCGGTCAATGGCAAGTTCAATGACAACGCGTGGCACGACGTTAAGGTGACACGCAACCTGCGGCAGGTAATGGTGAAGGGGAGAAAATGCTGGGGGAAAGATTTTGTTCTGTTTTATTGGGACCAGCAGATGGGAGAGAGTAATGGAGAAATGGGGATGCTCAGTGGAATGGCTAGAGTTTCTCCACCTTTTCTGGATCTTGGTATCTATAGGACAGTGAAAAAACATTAGTGGATGGGAATTTATCCCTGTTGTGATATCTTCATTTCCACTTTATTAATTTTCCCTATTTTCCAGTTTTATATAATAATAAAAACTTGTTACATAGCTTTACTTTCATCTCCCCTTTCCTTTTCTCTTTTTCTCTTCTTTTTTATTTTATTATTTCCTTAATTATGATTCAATCTTATCAGTAATATTCTAGTGGCATTTAATTACTGTGGGAACAGAGCCTTTTTCCAACAGCCAATGCTCTACACCTCTCTCCTTTTTCTTTTGGTTTTGTTAATTGGTTTAACCATTGCCATGATGTCTCAGTTCTAATTCTAAAAGTCTTTTGTTTTTCCTTCCCTTTTTCTTTTCTTTTGTGTGTGCATGTGAGTGTGCAGGTGTGCAGGCTGGTGGGTACACGTGTAATTATTTCAACTTTATAGCTTGGGAATTAATTGGCTGGAATCTTTCTGAGTCTTCTTGAATCTCTGTTCTTCTTTTCTTCTTTTTGATTTTTCCCCCACCGTTTCTTTCTATAATGAGATTCTATTTTATTTCTTGTGTCTCTGCCTATGAGACTCTTCTGTTGGCTGTGAGGACTGGAAAAGTGGAAGGATCAAAAAAGCCAAGCAAAACCAGATCAATCCAGCATACCCCACAATTCCCCTTTGGAAAAGTTTTTCTCTTTTTACCACTGTAACTTTGCACATCTCCATGCTGCTTTTCTAAGCAGACAACTCTATCAGGTGATGTATTTGGTAGTAGCTAGTCTTAAAATCCTGAAGCCTTCCTTGTGAAATATAATTTCAGACATAAATAGATAAGATAAAATTAAATAACCTTGCTCTGAAAGCTGCTGAATATATCAAGACGCTAAGGCCCATTCACTGCATGATAAATGAGGTTTACGCTGTGAATAGGAGCTATTTGGTGTCTTGCTGATTGGTAGAGGCAGCAGAAATATATTCTAAACTAAGATTTTAAAAGCAGTTTGTGAAAACATTATGATTTGTTTATTTGCTCATTAATATGAATATTAATACAGCTCTTAGCAGTTTGCTGAGAAACATCATTTGCTGAGAAAACACCTTTTGTGGTAACGTTTTACAGTAGCTAAGATAAAATGTATCTGTGATTATAAAAATAATCAGTGCCAGCGATCAGAAACAGTCTCTGCTAGTAGATGTCAGTAGATAATTTAGCTGTTATGGGGATTTCACATCTTTCTTTTAAACGTTTGGGTTTGGAGCTGGAGATATTTATTTGTCTTTCTCATATAAATCCCTGTATTTCTACATAGAGCGCCTGGATCTTTGACGATGCAGATGAAAAATCTGTCATCAAACTTTGATGAGACTACAGGGTTCTCACTTATGGCAACATGAGTCCATTTCTAACAGTCCATATGCAGATGCAAATTTCATTTCTCATGCAGCGGATGACTCCTAATGATTCTATTTTGTTCAGACGTTCCCATTAGTTCAGTGGAAGGAGATGCACCAACTGGTTGAGGTTTGTTGGTCTGAAAGGGTCAGCATATATGGCTTTATTTGATGTGGGTTTTAATTTTCAGGTGGTCTCTGAATGGCTGGTCTCTGAATACCTCAGTATAGCCTGCCAGTCAGTTTAGTTAATTGTACTTTTTATTTTTGTTGGAATTAGATTTTCAATGAGAAAATGTGCCTGAAGCAAAATGCATCTTTGCTTCATGCTGGGATTGGTTTGGAACTTGAAGAAGCAGAAAGTGAGGAAGGGTTGCAGGCAAAGCTGTGGATGGGAAGGCCTCACTTTCTTTTCCTAATCTTTCAGCTGGTGATTTTTTAAAATTTATTTTCTGGGTCCATGGTTCAATGGAAAAGGTCTATGCCTCTTTGTCCTTGATTAGACCAGAACATTGCTTTGGTGATTTTTAGAGAGCAGGGGAGTCCCTGGCCAGTAAAGCAGCACTGCAAACTTTTAATCCTCCTGCTGTTTACTATGCGTGTTCTCACGTGATCCTGAATTCATAAAGGGTGCAACCTGACTGGGCAAGAGAGAGAATGGTTTGGTAAGGTGGCTGTGCTCTTTCCAAAGAAATGTCAGTATTAAAATAAGTAGCAGAGGCGATTTGGGGTCCAATTCTATAGATAGGCACTTCTGATCAAGTTACATCTCAAAATTGAGACATTGACCCAGAACCTAAAAGTGCCCAGAAATTGGAAATTGAGGAGAAGCCATCCTGCTAGTCTTCAAAGTTGTCATCCAAAAATTAACGGGAAGCTTAACCACAGTTTTCAATAAAAAGGAACTTTGCTGCAGCCTTCCTGTCATGTTCTGAGCGTTCTTACTTCTAACTGATATTACTAATGATAAAGAAGTCATAAAACTCTTCAATCTTTGGAATAAATAGTTCAAAAAAGATTCAGAACTTGAATGACTGGTAACTAATTAATACTGCTATGGATGTTTTTCAGGATGCAACTAAGGACAGTCACTATATAGCTTGACCTTATAAATGCTTCATTTAACAACAAAACCAACAACTAAATAGAAAATATAAAACCACCATTCTAAATAGAGCACAGGGTGAACAAGTTTTGTTTTTCTCCTTTCTCACGGCAGCTTCCAGCACCTTGTGTCTCCTGTTTTTGCCTTGTGTACCTAAGAGTTCTGCTGTAAAATACCCATTTTTCAGACAGGCTATGAACCTGTGAAGTCGCTTGATATCTTAATATGGAAGACGTAATAAAGGACAAAGATTATTTATCATTTATCAAATCACACATTTTGTCCTTTGTTGCCTCAAAATAATTCTGTATATTCTAAATAATTTTGTATTGCATCTTTCCTGACATAAATTCACCTTTAAAGTTGCAGCATAATATAGGTCACTTGGAGGGCTTGTTTCCAGCTGTGCTCATGTTTCGTCAAAAAACCCACCCACAAACCAACCTACCAAACAAAAAAAAACCAACAAAAAAGCATTGCCCCTGAATATTGAAGCTTTATAAGGAAATCAGTATCATCCTTGTAACTGCTTGGAAACATTTCACTGAAGATAAATATATTTCTCTTTAAAAATTAACTTAAAAATAAAATTTAGACATTCTAAGAACATGATCTGAAGTTAAAACAATTGCAGGTAAATGCAGCTTCAGGATGCCATCTAGTATTTTTCTCTATTCTTATTGGGGTTAGGAGAAGGGGGAGGAGGATTTGCATATTTTTTTGGTTGTTCCTAGAATTAGAGCAGGCTTTAAATAGCTGGACTTTTGCCCAGTGTATTTTGGAATCGTTAAATGTTTTGTAGCTAAGCTAGAGAAGTACTAAGTGCTGCCATTTTTTTAGATCAAATGACTATCACAGCAGTTAATCTCCTTAGAGACAAACCAAGTGAACCCACAGATTCCCTTGAGTAGTGATTGTTAATATCAAAGCAAATCTCCTTGTTTGTTTATCTTATTATTTCAGTTAAAACTAAGCCCTCTTTCTGCCTTGTGAGAAACCTTTACTAGAAATAGGATCATGACTGCATTTTACCAGGGTTTTCAGAGTGTGTTTGGGGCATTGTGGTGTGGTGAGAGGAGGAGGAGGAGAAGAGGAGACTGAAGGTCAGATTTCCTGTGTCTGTCTTCAGATCTCTGGGTGACACTCTGTCTCGCTTTTAGCTCTCCCCTCTGTCCTATGCTTCAACTCCCTTGTTTGTAAAAATGGATTTACTAACAGAACGTATCACTGAGAGTGAAACTTCCTTGATGAAGAATTTGTGCTTGTTATACCCAAGTACAGAATATTATTATTTAATTATTTCATTCATAGGTAAATAAAATGTACGTGGGAAGTTATGTTCAATGCCATGAAGTTTTCACAAATTCATTTCCTTAGTCAGTGCCCAACTCTGAAATTTGCAAGCAGATAGTTTTTACTTGAGCCAGCCTTTGTAATTTAGGATAGTTCATGCCAACTTCAGTTATGCTGGAACAAGGACTTGGAGTCTCTGTGGGCTGCTTTTCCCTATCAACATTGAAGCTAGTCACCATGCAAAGCTGATATAGAGATATTGAGTTCCCCAGCTGTTAAAAATCAAACAAGAAATGATTTGTAGGTTCAAACAGTTGGCATCTGCATGGCTTGGCAGGGATTAACATCTGCAAAGTTCTGCTAAACCCAACCGAGTGAACTGCCGGGTGAATTCTCATAGCTTGTCCATAATAGAGATGCAATATAACAGGAGAAACACTTAATCTTACTTAATCTTGTCAATCTTACGTCTTCAACCTTGACACAAGCAACACAACTCTTCCTATGCAATTCCTCGACAAATTTCTTCCTAGAGTAGTAGAGGTTCAGCTCCTGTACTCTCAGATGACAGAAGTGAGCTACAGGCAAACTGCCAAGCACGGGCATTTTTGTGTGCTCCTCCTGAAAGTCACAAACTGACCTGCTGTAAAGAAACCTGCAGATTGGGAAACTTGGAAGGAAGACTCAGAGTCTTGGACTCATCTTCATCTGTGTCCTCCAGCCAAAGGAAATACTGACCTGCTTGTGGTACTCTGCAACACTTAAGGGTAGTGAGGCTTGGAAGAGGAGCAGGAATGTAGGTGGGTGGTGCTGGGTAAAAGGAGGGAGTCGTGGTTGGGTTTGTGATGAAGGGGTGAACTGTGTGCTGTGCGTGTACATCTCTGAGGGTAAGGTTCTTGTTTGAGGGAAGAACCTTGATGGGCATTTGAAGAGTAAGTATTGCACTGTTTTAACTTTGATTCAGTCCTGGATAATGTATATGAGCGTTGAAGTTAATGACTAACACCAGGGTGGGAAGACTAGGCAGCACCCTGCTTTACAGTCTAGATGGCATGGTTCCCCATAGAGTCCTGGTCATATTGTCCTCTTTCTCACTTTGTGTGTCTCAGGTGCCCCACGCCTTTTTTTGAAAGACTAACACTAGACCATTCATGCAATGTGTCATTTTTACTAACCAACTAATGTACTAACACCCTAACGACTCATCTTTGCTTTTAGTTATTTTAATTAACAATCGTTCTGTTCACAATTTTTTAATTTCCTTTCTTCCCCCTTTTCCGCAAAGCACTCAGGCATTGGACACGCTATGGTAAACAAACTACATTGTCTGGTAGATATCATTCTTATTGTCTCTTTTTTTGGGTTTGCCGTGTGTTACCTGCCTTTTCCTCCCCCTACCCTCTCTTTTTCCCCCCTTCTTTATACTCCTTCCTTTAGTTTTATTTTTATTTCATTGAAAACACTTTTTTTCCCCCCTCCTTTTTTGGTTTTTTTCCCCCACCTTCTTCTTTTTTAATGGAAAAAATGAGCAACAAAAGCAACTAACACAACTCTTCTGGAAATGGGGTTTGGACATTTCTTTCATTGGTTTCTTCACCTCCCTCTTTAGTTCTTCTATCCATTCCAGTGATAAATTGTTGGGGTTTTTGTCCCTTGTTTTTGAGTTTACCTTTCTCTCTTTTCTTCGGTTTCCATTTTATCCTTTATTTTTCCCCCCACCCTTTTGGTTTTTGTTTTTTACTCTGAAGGTTTCTAGATCAGAACCATTGCAGGGCCTCTAGTCCGTGGTGGTGAAGGCTCTCTTTTTCTCTCATCCTTTTGTTGTGGCAACGGCTATTTCAGGCAAACTGGCCGGAGTTGTCCTCTTTCTCCTGATTTTCCCCCACTTCCCTCCCTCCTCTTGCTCTCTCCTCCTCCTCCTCCCTCTTGCTCTCTTTCTCACTTTCTCTCTCTCTCTGACCTCTACCTGCCGTGGCCGACAGGAGCTCAGCCGGTTGTTTGTTTCAGTACACACTCTGCATGGCATGTCCACGTCTGGTGACTCGCCCGTCTCTTCCTGGCCTCGATCTATTCTCCTCCATCTTCCCTTTAAGCCACTAACAACATCTAAGCAACACACATCAAATTCACTCGCTCCTCTCCCTCCCTCTCCTTCTGTCCCCCGTCACCCTTCATGTGTTTGGGGTTAGAGGTTTTGGGGGCATTTCTGTTTGGTTTTCAGTTTTCTGATTTCTGTGGGGTTTGTTTGGTATTTTTATTTTTGATTGCATGAAAGTGTGAAATAGTTTTTTTTTCTCTCTCCTTCTCCCTCTCCTTCTTTTATATCTTTTTTCCTGTCATCTTTCTGGGCTCCAGATATACTGGCATGACATGTCAAAGTGCAGCGTGTGCATGCTTTGTATTTTCTTTCTTTCTCATCTCTGCTTCTCTCACTTGTTGGCGTGTGGTTGATTTGTTTTGATTTATTTTATTTTTGATTTATTTCCTACTTATATTTTGGTTATGAGTTAATTTGTAGCATATAATTTTTTATTTATTTTTTTTTTTGTGGTGGGTGGTGGGTGTGTGTCTCTCTAGGTACATGGCATGCACATCCATAATGTATTGAAAGTGAGATCCCTCTCCTCCCTCCCCGAATGCATGACCGTCAGTGTGCCGTGAGCAAAGAAACATAAAAAATAAAAAATACCAACCTCGTCTTCATTAGTGGTTTGTTTTTTTTTTTTTTTTTTTTTATTTTTTACTAACAACCATAACTAACTGTAATCATTAAATAAATACTAATTAATCATAAATTCAGCTAATATGAGAAATATCTTTCAAGGACAGTTCCATTTTCTGGCCTGAATAGATGGAGGGCCTCTCCATGGGTAGAGTGCCAGGTCAGCCTGATGGTGCTAATGTACACCAGAAAGGGGAGAAAGAGATGCTGGAGCATTTCCATTGTGGGTGAAGCAGACCAGAAAATGGAGCTTGGCTGACGTAAAAAAATACATACCAAATCTCAACAAAATCCTTAATAAAACTGACATAAAAATATAGGGGAGGCAACTTGTTCTGTTCAGGATTGTAAGGTCATTGCTGGGATTTTCTTTGTCCGTTGTGTCCTTTGAACAGGTGACAATCTCTGTGGATGGCATCCTTACCACCACGGGCTACACACAAGAGGACTACACCATGCTGGGCTCGGATGACTTCTTTTATGTGGGAGGGAGCCCCAGTACTGCTGATTTACCTGGCTCTCCAGTAAGCAACAACTTCATGGGCTGCCTCAAAGAGGTAACTATTTCAAATTAATTCCTGTTTCTGTGCTTTTGGTATCTTGGATTCATTGCACTTTCCTGCTTTCTGTTGCACACTCAATGCCTTTCCCTGATGCTGAGTTTTATGCTGATTTTGCAAAAGCTTTGTCAGGATAAACTTGTCATTTAGCTGGACAGAAGGCGTCAACCTGAAAACTCATGAGGTTATGATTAGAATCAGACTTCTAGTGCTTGGATTACAGAAAAAGTACCTCTAGTAGTGGGAGAGGTGTTTCCTGTAGGCTGTTAACTATTTAGATGGAAGCATTACAATCTTCTAGGCACTGAGGCGATAGCCATTAAAAAAATATAACTAGCCTACTAAACATCATTTTTGGGTGAAAAAATAATAATCAGAAGCATATTTATTATTTATTTTTAAGGTCCTGCATTCCACCTCAGAATATAGTTAGTTTTCCAGGAAGATACAGAGGGTTATATAAACCAAAAAAAAAAGACAGTCGAAGGTAGCATAAAATATGTGCATAAATTAGGTGAAGAGAACACAGCATGAAGGTATACTGGAGATGGGGCATTAATGCGGCCTGTGAAGTGTACTGCGTTGGTAAGGTCTTGCAGCAGAACTGCTGCATTGGTCAGGAAGAGCTTAGCTGGCTTCCACACACATGTTGTTTCACGCTGTCTGTCTGTCATGTTGTTAATCCACAATTTTGGGAAAATCCATGCATGTGTAATAGGAGTTGGACTGCCTGGCTAACAGCAGGAACCGGAGTAGTGTTCCTTGATGAAGCCTCAGTCCAAATCTGGAGTTTGGTGCAGTTGTTAGGGTGTTACGCCCTACAGTCAGCTGTTGTCACCTTTCCTATCTCTTCTAATAGAATTTGTGATGATCACTGCGATTAATGGTGATCTAGACGCTGATACCCCCAAAATGTGCTATAGCAAGCTTGCTGAAAAACAAGCTTAACTTGTCTGTCCATCAGCTTTCTAGCTAGCCTGGAATCAGAGTTTATTGTAAGAGTTTTTTCCCTGTTGTGATCCTGTACTAATACTGGTTTTGTGGCTAGGTAGGTCTGATTTTTTTTGCAGCTTGGAGGGTTGTCGTAATAACCTCTTTGTGTGAACATTTAAATATCAGAGGTGAATTTTTATACAGGAGTCATGGAAACAGCGATGCTGAGCTTAGATGTTCTGTGGCTGTGACTGCCTGACAAGTACCAGAAAGAAATTCTTTCCTGTGAGGGTGGTGAGGTACTAGAACAGGCTGCCCAGAGAAGTTGTGGATGTGCCAGACTGGATGGGGCTTTGAGCAACCTGCTCTAGTGGGAGGTGTCCCTGCCCATGGCAGGGGGGTTGGAACTCGATGATCTTTTAAGGTCCCTTCCAACTCTAACCATTCTATGTTTCTAAGTTACTGATGCTCGGCTTGTGGTGTCAGGGGTTACATGTTATTTGCCAGCCTTTTGATGTGAGAGGTGGCTGACAGAGACTGGAGCTACTCTCCTGCCTGACCTCTGGATTAGTTAAGGGGGCGCACATATGCTTGAAGAGAGCATGTGAGCATCTTACATAGGAAATGAGGCTGCCCTGCTGAATACAAACTGTCACACAGAGATCAAATCCTTCTGTTTTCATCTATAGAGCCTTGGGCCTGATTTTCATAGGCACTGAGCATCTCAGTTTGATGGAAATCAAGAGGAGATACAGCTTCTTAGTGTCGCTTTAAATCAGGATCTTAATTTTATTTATGGATGCTATGAACATAACACTTAGCAGAGGCCATTTTCATGTGTGCTTTAAGTCAAGCCAATGGAGCAGAGAGAGCAGTGACAAGAAAATCTTCAGCAGCTTTATTATTTATATAATCATTTGTATTCTATTAGCTTGCACAATGTGCTAAGAGCCGCTTACACAGCCGACCCAGGCTCGTAATGCTCTGTGAAAAGAAAAAACTCAAGCAACCACTTAAGAATGAGAGGAAGAGGAAGAAAACAGATAAACATAATGTGCTTTGTAATCTTCACTTGACTAGGTAGTGACAGGAGATGTGTTATGAGCAGCTGTCTCGACTTAAAGACAGGTTGGTGCTGGCTGAGTTTGAGCTATAGTCCGCTTAATAGCGACCTGCTCTTAGCTGTGGTCCAGTAATGCTTTCAACTGCTGTGAAAATATTTCCAAAAATGTACTTTGCCTGGCCTCTGAGGATGAATCCAGTATACATGATTCACTAAGCATAAGTGTAGTGTGGGGCTGTTAGGGGAGGCACCTGGAAAATGGAATGAATGAGGAAATGTAATAGTTCAAAAGGAAAGCCATGTTGTTAATTAGCACTTTGCCTGTCCATTCTGTCCTTCCTCCAGACCCATTAGGATGCTGGATGAGTTACTCAGGTATCACTAGGATGTGTAAGGAATCTGACCGCCGTGCTTTTTCTCAGTTCTCTTTTTTGCATGTGGAGCTGACAGAGAACTGCGATTAATGGAGAAAGAGCAGCCCTAGACAACTGCCACAATCTTGAGAAAATCCAGAAGCGCTACTATAACACTGATACCTGCACAGAGCAGGGTCTGACCGGAACAGATAGTCTGTACAGGCCGAGAAGGGTTCTTATTGCATATGTAATGAGCTATTCTCAGACATCAAAGCAGGCAGTGCTTTCATTAAGAGAACCTTTGGATGACCTGAGCAAAAAATAGCTTGCTTTGTGAAATCTGTGAGGGACCCCCAATTGTTTCCTCTTCTTTCTTTTGCTAGGGCTGAAAACACTGGTAGCAAAGGTAGCAGAGTCAACCCGAAATCCACCTGCAATTAGAGGATGGTTCTTTTGAGTGTTGTCTTTATGTTGTTTACTTCTAAAATGCCAGGGTATGCCTGTGCAATGCAATGCAGCATGGTATGGAGCACCTCTCCTATGAGTAAAAGCTGAGAAAGGTGGGGTGGTTCAGCCTGGAGAATAGAAGGCTCTGGGGAAACCCCTTTGTGGCCTTTCAGTACTTAAAGGGAACCTACAGGAAAGATGGTGACATTTAGCAGGGCTTGCTGCAATAGGACAAGGGGTAATGGCTTTAGACTAAAAAAGGGTGGGTTTAGACTTAGATAAAAGGACAAATTTTTTACAGTAGATGTCACATTCCTGGAACCATTCCAGGTCAGGTTGGATGGGGCTCTAAGCAACCTGATCTAGTTGAAGAAATCCCTG
Source organism: Nycticryphes semicollaris (assembly GCA_013400055.1). NCBI lineage: Eukaryota > Metazoa > Chordata > Aves > Charadriiformes > Rostratulidae > Nycticryphes > Nycticryphes semicollaris. The sequence goes on along the minus strand of VXBJ01007792.1, from coordinate 452,680 downwards.
CTCCTTGCAAGGGGGTTGGACTAGATGACCTTTAAGTGTCCCTTCCAACCTAAACTATTCCATGAAAGAAACCTGAGCTGGCTGGAGAAAGCTAGAATTCCTGTGGGGGTCAGCCTCACCCCCTGGGGCAGTCAGCTTTGATCCTCAAAGAGGCAGAACTGGGTTAGTGCAGCACTTGTGTGTCTATAATGTTTCTGGTTCCAGAACTGGCTGCGGGGAACTTTCCTTGGCTCTCTGCATGGCACGGCACTGTATTTCATAAATCAATCCCTATGGGTTGCATTTTAATTTTTTTTTTCTCTGTGGCCAATAAGGATACTTAATCTCTTGTCAGCCAGTACTGGAAATGCTTGAGCTTTTAAGGAGAATATTCTAAGCTAAAAAAGTTAGACAAAGGGGTAGGATAAACCATAATAGCAAATATCGTTCCTTAGAGTTTATGTGTTCTGGTAGAGCAATGCTCTTTTTTCCTACCAAGGTCCTAGCTATGTAATCGCCTGTTCCCAGAGATGTAGCACAACCCAAGTGGATTGCAGTACTGTTAAGAATGGTGAAGAACATCTTGCCAAGCCCTTTACTGATCTCTGGAAGGTGTTAAAGCAGAAAGGTCTGCTTTACTCCTCTGCATTCTTTGAAGACTTCCCTTTATGAAAGTCTCACTTTCCTAGGGAGGGAAAGGGATTGATGCAGGCTTTGTGGTGAAACCTTCAGCCTTCTTCCTGTAATCTCTCTTATTTTATTTGGACTACATCAGCCTCATAGTACAGCAACCAAACCGCTCACGTGGAGCTAAAGGGCTCCTTGAATGGAGCACTGCCCTTCCCACTTCCTCCGAGATTACATGCAGGTGCTGAAGTGCAACGAGGCAGGGTGCCTAATGACCCTCTCTGCCCCTTTGCAGCTGGGAAGGACTTCTCCACTCAGCTGGGCCTGGTGGCAGGAGGAGTGGCAGCTCTGGCAGGGTAGACCTGTCATGTGGTCAGAGTCTAAGCCTTGACTAGGAGGAACTGGAGTGCATAAGAGTGTGATCCTGGCAAGGAACTAGGGGTCTTAGGGCTCCTCTGCTGCAATAACTAAATAAGCCATGCTGAAGGTAACCATGTTTTCTTTGAATTGTTTGAGTTAATAGTTCCTCCTTTCACCACAGAGTAGATCCTCCTGCCTCTTCTTTTCCTTACGACTACATGTTCTCTTTTAAGAGATCCCACCAAATTGCTAGAAGTAATAAGGCCATAAATCCAAGTGCTGAATGCATAGTTCAGGTTGGGTTTTTTTCCAGCATTTTCATGAGAATTATAGATGTCCCAATGTCTGGTAGCAGTGTTTGTTTTACATTTCTCCACATAGTCATCCTGGCAGTGTTGCAGTGCACCTGACACTGTGATGAGGGAGTAAGACTGGAAAATAGAAATAACTTTTTCCATGAAAATTTTAAAATGCAGAATATGCAAATAGGACAGTCCACAGACATCAAACATGGACATTGAGATGTATTTGCATAAAATCTAAGGCTTTCTGGACCTTCAGTCTTAAGATAAATTGTTCCAGGGGAAAATTTGGGGGGTGGTGTAGTGTGTGGGGGCCTGTATTTTCTGTTGTGGAGGAAACCAGACATAGAGATGGAATAGGAGGAGGTACAGAAGCACATCTGAAGCAAGTGAGCAGAAATGTTTTTTAATGGATGTCAGGAAAAGAGTGAAAGTGCTCTAAGTCAGCAAATGGATAAACAGGCAGAAGGACTGCCTGAGGGTAGAAAGGGAAAAGGATACGTTAATAGCCCGAAGGAGGTGGGACAAGAAAGGTAATGACAAACAGTTACATTTTGCATATAGCAGAAAGTCTCAGTGATGAGGTTCCAGTGGTCAAGGATGGAAGTGCAGAGCGGCTGGGTAGGAAATTTAGACAAAGAGGGAAAACTGGAGGGATGCAGAATATTTCCTAGGCTCTGTTAGGGAGCTAGCCATTCAGATCAGACTTACTTGGAGCAGTGTTTAGATGGTACAGATGGATGTGCTTTAGAAGAGCCTAAGGTGGTCCCTGGAGAATGGATGTGCAGGAGAGAATTTATGAAATCTTCACATTTTTCTATCAATGCTTTATTAAAATCTCAATTTTGAAAAATGTTGATTGGTACTAGCAGCTTGATGGAAGCAGTGAGGTTTGCATATGGGCAGAATATGGCAGAAATTATTGCAGAGGTCAGGCACCATCTGGCCGTGATGGGAAAAAGCTGTGAAAGCTTAGATTGTTACTGTCTGCAATTTAACTGCTTGGAGCCAGATTTCCAAATGGTTCATGAATGTGCCCAGTTGCTGTATGTACGTCTCGGATGCTGTCTGCAAGCCAGGTCTTTTTCAGGCCTATTTGCATGTGTAATAATGATGTGATTTCTGCTTGGGGATGAGTATTTCTAGTTGGAGTGTCACCCTGGGGAGGAGGCTGAAGGTGCAGCTAGAAGAAGAACTAAAACACAGAGGCAAACAGCCCGAGTGTGAAGAGGGAGGACGGAGGAAGTTGCAGTTGTGGGAACCCCTCCCTAGCAGTGAGACCAGATAGCTCAAAAGGCTTCTGGGTGCCTGACATCCCCTTCCACAGCAGTGATTTAACAGAGCCTCAGGAATGCATAAGGGGAGAGTAAGGAATACACATCATGGGGAATTTAACTGTTGTGCTGTGGAGGAAGTTACCACGTGAAATAGCGTCAATCGCCCACGTGTGTCAGTCCAACACTGCTGCTCCAGCTGCTCTATTGTATTTGGGCCAGTCTGTTTCCTGTCTATATGACTCCAGTGAATTTAATATTTGAAAAAGAAAGGGAGGGGCTGGCTGTACTGCCCAGAAGCAGGCAAAGCGTGGCAAAAAAGCTTAATATGATTCCCCTCCTCAAAATATGCCTTGTTCTTAATCTTGGTCTGCCCTTACTGTTATCTACCAGAGCATCCCAAACAGATCTGATGATGACGACTCAGATTCCTAAACTTAAAGATGCTGTGAAGTTTTTGGCTGCTCCTCACTCTTGAATTTCCTGTTGTACTGCTGCTGCTGTGGTGGATCAGCCTTCTGCTGCAGCTCTAGACTGTGTGGATTGAAAGTCAAGAATGTCTGTGCATTTTCTCTGTGCTTGTGCAGAGTCTCCAGCACAAGGCCTTCATCATGTTTTCGAGTGCCCTTGTTGTATGTAACATAACGACACAGTGATTTGGGAGACATAACAGGGGAGACGCTGGCCAACGGTTTGAGCAGCTCCTGTTGAAATTCCTGAAGGTCATAAGAAAAAAGCAATTTCTGTGAAGTTTTGATTTGGAGGTGGGAATGGAGGCACTTGGAAACCCGAGAGCAATGTGATAGAAGGCAAGATGCTGAGAGAATCCTGGACAGAACAATAGACAGAGAGCAGGAAGGCAGTACTGTTTTCTCATCAAGTAGTGTTTGTAAGCTTAGTTCCTGTGCTGGTTTGCATTTGGTATTTCTGTTTGAGCTCAGAGTCATAAGGGCTATATGGTTGGGCAATAGAACGTTTCCCAGGCTGCCTGCCAGCACATGTTGGATGCTTAGGTGTGAATCCTGCAGGACTTGGTGGTACACAGGGAAGAATACCTTGTGCTTTCTGGTATGAGTGCAGGACATGACACTAAACCAAGGCGAGCAAGAGGCTCTCTGAACTCAATATCTGAAAGCTGAAGCACATTTCCCATCTATCTCTCGGCTTTTTGACAGCTCTGAAAAAGAAGCAATGTTTTGAGGAGGATTGTTATTAAAGAAATGTTTTTATCTTAGTAGAGAAACTTCTGTTGCCCTGTGAGACCTCTGCTGTGCTGCTGGAAGGAGTGGCATTGTGCCTCCCTTGTTTTGCTTGCCTATATCTTTGCATGCTCACACCACCCTATAACCATAAAAGATTGGATTTCCCCAGCCTTTTTTCTCAGGAATAACTACTAGAGTGAAATTGACTCTACACACAAGTGTAGGAGAAAATCTATAATGCAGCTTATGTCAAAGCAGGCATAAGTAAAGTAAGATTTCTTTGGTTCGTGGTCCCAATACCAACATTTAGTGAAGTGATGAATGTCAGCCTCTCCGGAGAGGGCACTTGATTCGGTTCATTTTGCTAGGGGTTTTCTTTAGGGAATCATTTAACAGGGATGGGAGAACAGAGAAATGTTTGTTCTGTAAACCAAAGGCAGGGAGTTCTTCCAACATGGAAAGTGAGCCAGGTGGGAAAAAGAAAGAGGATGCCAATGTCTACGAGCAAGGGAGATGAAAGGTTAGAGGTGAGTTTTTGTGATGCAGAAGGAGCATGCAGAGAGGAATGTATCCTGTGTTACTGTAATACGGTGTCAACATCTTACAATTAATTAATCTGATGGTGTTTAAACATAGAGGAACCAAACTACTTAACACTCCCTGTAGTCTCTGAGTGTGTTCCTATTTAATACTCTTTTGAGTGCATTCCCTTAACTTTCCTCACTTCCTAAACAGTAAGCAAGTAGATTATCCCAGACTGAGAGGTCCCAGGAGAAACTCAGTTTAGAATATCCTATTCAATTTGACAGGATAAATGAATATCTTCCATTACGGAGTATATTTGCATAGTATCTTAACTTTGTTTTTGTTTTTGTTTTTTCTAAATGGTGATTCTTGTGAATGAAAAGGATCTCACAGAGAAAATCGTGGTACAGTTTCATGCACTGTGACCCTATACTTAGTAAATACATGTATTAAAAATCTATTTCATAATGATTAATAATATTAATTCATAAGGACCTTTTGTCCAAAGAGTTCAGGTGGTGACTTTTTCAAAGCAGCCTCAGAGATTTTGAACTCTTTCAAAGTCAGCTAAAATGCAGTACTAAAGGGAGTAAATGTCATTAACCTCTTCCTTCAAATGCTGCAGCTGAGGCACAGATGTGATGTCTCATGGTGTACATCGTACAGCCTGCTGCTGCTAGAGCAGTAGATAAAAGAGGGACATTATACATATTGCTCCATCTCTTTTTGTTGCTCTTTCTCCTGGCAGGGAGAGCCTGCATCTTCAGGACAGTGTAACAGCCACATCTGACTGATGTTATTACCGGAGAATACTAGAAGTTCTTGGAATTACTGCAGCTTTGTTTCTCTGGGGAATTTTCTTCTTTACCATTAATATTCTGTCCTTGCTTTTTCATACATACCTGTCAAGCTGACAAGGGGTTAAGTGTGAAACACAAACTTCAGAAGATTGCACAGGGCATATATAGGTTATGTCAAAAGTGTATCTTAACTTGCCAGCTGAACTTTTGCGGATGGGTATGAAATGACCCCTTACTTTCCCTAAAGAGTCAGCTCAGGTGAGGAAATGAAAAATCTTGCATCTGTATAGCAAGACTTTTGCTGGCATAATGATATTGGATGATGGTTTGTCACAAAGTAACATAAATGAACCTCAGTTTTTGGTCAGTCTCTTTCCATCAAATGTTTCTGGCCACACAGAAAGTGTAAGAGTGAGGTACTCATGGCACGTCTGTAGAAAGTTTACTCATGACCTGCCCATATACCCATGGAAAGTATTCCTGTTAAATAAGAAAACAATTTGAAATTGTGTATAGTGAAGAAATTTGAGTATGAAAATGAAGTGCTAGAATTACTTTTCAACTAGTAAAACTTGGGAGATCCAAATACAGGAGATGAAGTTTCAGGTGGCTTTCATACGGTAAGTGGAGGATAAGTTATTTTATCATCTGTGTGCTGAAAGAATCACTAGGCTCCTAAAATGTCTTCTTTAATGAAATTCATATAACAAAAGTCTCTAGAATTCTACAGCCATAATGAACCTAGGAGTACAAACTTCGGTTTTTTTTCTTTCTTCTTTCCATAACTCTGTCCACAAAGTAAACATATACAGGTTCTAGTTAAGATCATGTTTATTGCAGTACACTGTCTTGTTCTCTGGAACTCTTATCAGTAGGCAGACAGCAGCTTGTGGGCATTCTAGGTCAGCCCCAGAGCACACGTTTTGTTGGGGGATTAATTTAAAGGATAATTCACATACTGACAGTTCAGTGGCATTGAACTCCTGAAGTTACCAGACTCTTAGAAAGTTTACAAAAGTAATTAATAGCCAAAGTCATAAAGTATATATGTAGATTGAACGTATATTTTAAAGCAAACATTAATGAGTAAACATAGATGCTGAAGGCACAAGAGGCATCTTTTGCAGGGCTGTTTGAACTACGCAGTGCCACCATGCTCGTAAGCTAAAGAGGATCCATGGAGCTAGAACAAAGTGTGGTCTAACCCAGTTTAACTTTGTCCAGCTTGCACTGGAACAGATACCTAGGAGGAAACCAGCAGCAGAAGCTGGTGTCACCACTGGGCAGTGTAGCCAGCAGGCTGATGTGTCCCACCAGTAGTAAGGCACTGCACTGAACCTGGGCTGCGCCACCTGCATGTGACCCTCAACCCTGGTGCTATGGCCATCTGTGCTTGCTTTGCAAGCAGGACCATCAGGAGCAGGCTTTTCTTTCCTGCATAATGAACCTGACTCCTGCTTAGCTTCTGTACCAGCAAGGGATGTGCCATGTGGTGTTGCTGAGCAAATGAGAGTGTTTACAAGGGTAGAACTATATTCATATGGGCAAATTCAGAAAATGTAATGGGAATTGGGGCAATATATTCATATGGGCAAATTCAGAAAATGTAATGGGAATTGGGGCAATATACTATGTGCTTTGGGCATATAATAAAGGTAGTTGGTAACCCAAACCCTAAAGAGTGGAAATATTAAAGCAACAATCCTGCAACACATACATGATGTAATCAATCTCCATTCAAGAATGAGCAAACTAAGACAAGGTACAGAGTATTGATGGACATACTGAGTCCAAAGTTGTCATCAGAGCAGCGGTGATAGTCACAGAGGTTACTGTGGCAAAGATTTCTGGTTGTCTTTTTGTTTTTTATTCCATTAGTCAAATGTGGTCCTATCCTAATGGATGCTGTGATCTTTTACTGGGACTGCTGATAAATGATGAAAAGTGGTTTGGTGAGCACTTCCACCAGCTCCCTCAGTACCCTCAGGTGGATCCCATCTGGCCCCATAGACTTGTGTACGTCCAAGTGCTATAGCAGGTTCTTCACCATCTCCCTTTGGATTAAGAGGGCTTCATTCTGCTCCCCACTCCTGTCTACTAGTTCACGGGTCTTCAGAGAACAACTGACTGTACTACTAAAGACTGAGGCAAAGAAGGCATTAAGTACCTCAGCCTTCTCCTCATCCTTTGTCACTGTGTTACTTCTCCCGTATAATAAAGGACAGGAGAGAGAGAAGTTGAAAAACTGCTGTTTATGTACGTGTGTATAAAACAGGCACTTCCAGCCCTGGGGCTGAGTGGATTGCTCATCATTAAGGAAGGTAAATAGAGAATGTCCTTGCTTTTTTGGCATGTAGAGTTTGAAAGCTTGGTAGGCAGAGAGCTAATAACACAGAACGTGCAGAGCTTAATGTATTTTCACTCTCTGACTCTTGACATAGCTGTAATAGTGACGAGAGAAGCACCTTCCCTTCTGTATTTTAGCACCTGGTCCAAACTCAAAAATTGAAAGTAACTGTGCTTCTCCAATATGCTTTCTTTTAATGAAATAATTTAGGCTTCTTTTGAAAACGTCTGCTACCTCTACCAGCCGGAACAGGCATCACTGTGTTTGAGGCTAGAACTTCTAACTTAACTCTGTTTCAGTCTGACTTTGAAACCATTAGCGAGTCCTTAGCCTTCTTAGTTATTATTTTTTCTCCTGTTACTCTTTTAATTTTATTGCAGTCTGTGAACATGGAGGTTTCTAGCAGTGAATGTTGTACTGTAGCTGTGCTTTGAGGTAGGTTGTGGTCATTCAATCATGGTGTGCAAGGGCTGGATCTAGATTTTTAGAGCTTTAATCAGAGGTTGGGTGGTTGTTTGTTTTTTTTTTTCCTGTAGTAGCTAATTTCCCACTTGACAAGTGTCATCTCTTTGGGAGCAGCGATCACTATATAAATCTTCTTGCTTGACCCTGAAGGCTCGACTACTGCTATGAAATGTGTGTGCATGTATATTACGAGCGATGGGGGAAGACTGAGCTGCTACTGCCCACCCCAAAAAGCCAGGCGACTGCAGCTGCCAACGAGGGAGGCAAGAAGGGATGATGAGGTTTGAATGTTGAGTGGGTGGGATGGACAACTCCTCCCAGGTCCACTGCTCCTCTGTAGCAGCAAGCCAGCCAGCTGTCAAGTGCGAGGAGGAAAGGGGGAGCAGGCAAATAACGGGCAGCATTTGTTACTTCAACTGCATGGCAAAGGCAGCAGGCTCGATATGATACAACCAGATTTTGTACGTGTCTCAGTTTCTTTCTGTTCTAACTCATTGTCACTGCTGCTTTCTGAGTTTGGTCTACTCCTGTTGATGTTGTCTGTTGCACTGAATATCTATGCTTTGGTATTTTTTGCTTTCCCTCCGTCCTTCAAACCGCACAGGCAGAATTCATTTAGTTCAGAATTAACAGTGGATGTGCCTCGATTCCTAAGCAATTCAGTGGGAATAACGGAAAGATGGAATTTAAGCTCTGAATTATCACAAGGTTTTATACTCTTTGAGCTGCATTTCCTTAAGTAGAGATGGTAGAGCTCAAAGATGAGTTAGGGTTTGCCCCCTTGCCACTTCATAGGTGTAGTGAGATGAATAGTATTTATTTTAGCACTTCTTAGGGGAGCATCCGTAGGAGAGTTGCTGTATTGCCTACTGGGGCTACTGGTGACTTCCCATTGCCAGAAGGGGGAGGAAACTTAAATGGTCCTACTTCCTAAGCACAAATCTTAGCACTTGAGCACTTAACACTTCAGGGAGGTCATCAGTAATCTGCAAGCTGCATGAGGCTGATGACACGCAGCTGAACAGTAACAAAAGCATCCAGGAAAGCAATGATGTGTGTGTACAAGTCACCAAGCTCCTTTGGCCAGAGTGGAAGTGACTGAGAGATGGTGTCTCAGTTCTAGCACCCCAAAAGGTAACTGTGAGTGGTGCCAGTAAAGCTTTCTTACTGTATCAGTGTTAGCAAGCAGAGGAAACACAGAGGTTTGGAAATGGTGGCAGAGATGAAAAATGGCATTTAGAAATTGGGCTTCAGAACGGCATAATCATCCCTGTTGAATCTGTGCCTTTCTTTCTGATTATTAGCCATTTTAAGTGGAATGGGTTTTGCATCTAGAACAAGTCTCTGAACAGATGATTAATGGTTTTATCTGTAATAACTTTATATTTTATAGAATCCTGCTAGGAGTCTGCATCTGGTGAGCCAAGCTATTTAAAGCTGTGTTAATTCTGTTAATTGCTCTACGTTTATTTGGATTGCTGGCACCTGCGGGTTTTAGGATAATGTCTGTTGGGGGAGGGGCGAGGGCATGCGTGTATAGTCTCTCCATCTTTCTAGCTGAGAAAAAATGGAGAGGACCATTTCCTCAGCTAGGAACAGCAGCCTTGGCAGAAAGTCCTGGCTGGATTGGTTGGCCTTGAGATTTCCCTCTTTTACTGCAGCTGAATGCAGTGGGATGCCAGCCAGAGGGAAGATGTCCCCTTAACCGGGGCAGGAGGTAGGCAGACAGTTTGCTTTTGCATGCACTTGCCACCATCAGGCAGTAGCAGCAACAGGGTATGAAGCCAGTGATTTTTAGAAGGCTAATGGGGTCCTTCTCAGCTGGCTTCCAGCGTTTGTTTTCCAGTTTGGTTTGGTTGTGAAGTGCTCCAATAAGTTTCAAGCCCTGAATAGATGTGAAGATAATTATGCTGATGCTTTCTGGACTTTTGTCAGAGAAAAGATCTGACAGTGGAATTTAGAACATTTGAGGTGACTAAAATGTTGCGGTGAAATGCTCGGAGGGCAGCACAGTTGATCCTTGTGACTTGTCACTTCTAAAGGACGAGACTGCTGTGTTTGTCCTCTCTCTCAAGTAGAAGCTGATACTGGGGATGTCTGCTTCATTTATTTTAGCCAGGCAATGGTTAACCAATCAATTGTAATATTAAAATTGGTTACAAAGTAAAACTCAAGAAAGGTATATGCTGTTCTTACATTTAAGAATGGGTTCTTCCTCTGTAGCTTCAGTGGTCAGGTAACCAAGCAAACTGTTAGTTGAGCACTTTCCTCCATTTCCCTGGTTTATATTCCAAGACTAATTTGTCCTGAAGTTGCCTTCATGTGCGATAAGAGGAACACTGAATGCCACCATTCTCTTTTACCCAAGCTTGCTGTGCTTGCTTCTCACTCCTGGTCTGAGCTTGCTTCCTATTATTCATGACTGCACACAAGGCCATCACATGGAAATGCAGTGTTGTCATTTCCTCTCTCTTCTTCTACGTTTTTTTCTTAATATATATTTCTAGTGTGTTCTCTTAATTAGCATATGCTTAGCTCTTCTGCCTTCAGGCTAGTTTCTCTGTTTACAACCTCTGACACATTTTGCTAGAACTTCACAAATCATATATCACAGGAGAAATTAATTATGCATGTAACTTATTAGGTTAATAACTTTCCTTTCGTGAGCTTCACATAAAGTCTATACGTTACACATTAATAATTCAAATGACAACTTTGACATTGAGTACGTTTTCTAAATCACTTCTTCTCCCTCTTCTTAAGAGTTTTGGGTCTGTGTGGAAACCATAGCTGGTTTTTAAAAACTTGATTCCAGCAGTTTCCCCATTCCTCCTGGAGGCTGTATTTGCCAGTGCATCCAGCAGAGGAGGCCAAGTAAGTGTTGGTATCCCCTTTTGGTTTTGCAAATGGAGCTTATGGAGGTTGGTTTGTATGAGGAAACCTTTTGGTAAGAATCACAGAACAGTTTGTGTCGGAAGGGACCTTTAAAGGTTGTTTAGTCCAGCCTCCCCTGCTGTCACTAGTGACATCTTCAACTAGATCAGGTTGCTCAGAGCCCCGTCAGACATGACCTTGAAAGTTTGCAGGGATGGGTCATCTACCACCTCTCTGGGCAACCTGTGCCAGTGTCTCGCCACCCTCATAATAAAAAATTTCTTCCTTTTATCAGTCTAAATCTTCCCTTTTTTTGGATGAAAACCATTATTCCTTGTCCTGTCACAACAGGCCCTGCTAAAAATTTGTCCCCATCTTTCTTATAAGCCCCTCCTAAGTTCTGAAAGATCGCTACAATGTCTACTCAGAGCATTCTGTTCTCCAGAACAACCCCAACTCTCTCAGCCCGCCCTCACAGGAGGGGCGCTCCATCCCACTGATCATTTTTGTGGCCCTCTTCTTTCACCATTTATAATTTAAAAGGCCCTCAAAACAATTGATCCGAAATGAGGATATTAACAAGCAGAGTGGTGAAACTATCCCTGAGCTGTATTGCAAAGATATCTGCTTTTCTGTACTTGAGTGATCTTTCCATGATGGAATTGGGAATCCCGTAAAGGCTTGGAGGGGGCATTTCCAGCAGAAAGTCCCTCTATATGAGTTTAGGCTGTGGTAGCAGCCCATGGCTCCCAAGCTTTAACTTGGGCTTGGGAATCTTTCCATCCAGGGCTAATGTTCACATTGCGATTATTTCTATTTCTTTCCCTGTGGCTGTAACTGTAGAAGTAACTGTTAAGGAGGTTTCTTATTGCCCACCTGGGCCCTTTTTTATGAGTTATGAATCTATGTAGGGTTGTCTTTTACAGGAGACTTAAAAACCAAGGAGCGTTGGATTTTTTTACTGCCTCAAAAAGGTGGACTGGTGCTGTGTAAAACAAGGGATGAAAGAAGACTACCCTACTGGGACAAACTACAGAGAATCATAGATATTAGAAATAGTAAACAGCTATCAGGTCACCATGTCAATCTTCTCCTGCCAGGAGTGCTGTTGTTTCCATCAGTGTATTAACCAGGTATTAACCAGGAAGCATTCCTACAAAGAGCTGTTTGCCATGGGGTGGTGCTTGTTGTTTTCTGTGTTCAGTTTGCTGCTGCTAAAGATGTCTTAAGGATGAGTAAGACTTCTCCTTCCACCTGGGTTTCTTTGCATTTTGGGCATTGGAGACTTCACAATAAAAATAAATAGAAATGAAAAGCAACTAAAGCATTAAGAATGAGAAGTATTGGCGCTATTTAGTTAATTACTGCCTTTCTGAATGAAGAGGTCACGAGAAAAGCTGTCAAATGTTATCCAACAGGCAAGTGGCAGTATCAAGAATAGAAACCAGGAAATGTAACTCCTGATCTGTTGCTCAACCCAGTCAACAACAAATGCCTGCTACTGAAAGTGAACATGCAGTCATCTGTCCTGTTGCTGAGTGATTTGTGGCATGTAGGGGTTTCAAAATGTCCAAGACTTTTAAGACCAAAAAGAATCACCTTTCCCATCTAGCTAAGCCTTCTGTTGATTATCTAATTATCCCCACTTACGCAGTTCCAGAGTGTTCATGAGCAAGAAACATCAAACCTCAATTTCTCCTATTTACCCCCACATTAAATCTAATAATTTTGAGCCTCTTTGGGGGATTTGTGTTTTAATCAGCCGTGGTGTGAAAGCATTAAAAGGCAATCTATTTATTTCCTTGGTAAGTTGTTGTGATGTTTAATTGCCCCTTACTTTAAAAAGAAATTGGGCTTTATATCTGTTTGGAAATTTATCTAACGTTAGCTCCCAAATATTGATTCTTGTGTTGCAGTTTTCTACTGGAACAAAGATGCTTCAGAAATCCAGTGTTTTCCCCTTATTCACTCTGATCAATTCCCTTCTTTGTCTTTTGAAAACCTAAACATATGGAGTTCCTTGTCTTTTACTGTAAGGCGTTCATTCTAGTTCCCAGATGTTGAAGCTGCTTGATGTATTCTTTGCAATTTTTTAGAGCCCTTTCTTTAAGAAAACAGAGACATTAGAATTACACTTATGGTTTAGGTGCATGTCATACCAGTGCTACGTATTGCTGCTTCAAGTCATACATCCTGAGACTGAGCTGGCCCTTTTAGCCATGGTGCTTTCCTGGGACCTCACACTTTTTCCTCTGAGGTTTCCTAAATTGTTTTAACAGCTACAGCTTTGCAGAGTGCAGCTCCCTGGCAGCTTCCCCTTCCCATTTCTGCAGTACCATGTCCTGTCTTCCATGTTCATAAGCTCAGATGTTTCAGTATTCAACTGTTTTAATACTTGCTTGGATCGAAAGGACCTGGACTTCCACACTCTACAAATCACTCTGTATGACTACTCTGCCTTTGAATTTATTTAGTGCTCTGCCAAACTTGGTGGTACCTCTAAATATATTAGCTTCAGTGCTTTTTATATTTACTTCTAGGTAAATGATGAAATATTTAATACTTTCCATCAAATACGGATCCTTATGGTACATTAGAAATGCTTCTTTTCAGCAGCAATACCCCACTGACAACTGCTTTTTGAGATTTGTCAGCTGAAGTCTATCTATCTAATATTATGTCCTGTTTTGTTCTTGTATGCTGTTAATTTAAGCAGAGCTGTCTTCTGCTGTTCAGTCAAATGCCTTAAAAAATGTTTCATCTGTGCCTTCACCATTGTCATTCAAATGATATCAGGTTTATTTGACAGAAACTCCTTTTACACAGGAAGGTCTAATGACATTATGTATTGTATTCCTATCCTTTAATGTTTTTATTAAGCACTTCGGATAGAAGATGTTGTGCTATTTCCTCCAGGGTTGATGTTTCCTGGAGGCTAAACACTTTTACGGTTACGCATCTTGTCCTGCCTGGCTTTTTAAAACATTCACACAACATTATCATTCTTTTATTCTGCTGTTATCTTTCTGTTATTCCAAGATTAAAAATAAACCTCAGCGGATCAGAAATCTTTTCATTTAGCTCTTTTAAGACTTTGGAGCAAGTGACCCAGGTCTGTGAAATTAAAAATTAAGCATATTTATTCCTGGTAGCTGATCAACATCCTCTTTTGTTCTTGTGAATTGCAAAATACTTTGTCATCCTCTTGCAATTTAAGCGATTATATTCTCCATGTATTTATACCTGATAGAGAAAATGTTTGTTCATACTTCATAAATTTTATATGCTGAAACTTTTAAACAAACTGCTGCCTTCTTGGGGTTTTGATGGCCTTCTGTATCAAGATATAACCTTTTCTTTTTTTCCTTTTTTTTAACTACCAGTGCATCCTGTCATGATTTAAAGACTTCATCGGTTAATTAGATCACTAGTAAACATTGCACATTACTCTGGGCTGAGTAGTTGTGATTTGGCTAGCCACAATATATGATTATATTTTTGTCTCCTAATTAAAGCAGACCTCCTCTGTCAGAGAACTTCTCCCCATGCCAGATTCCTGTAGTATGTAGATTTGGATCAGTTTGTAATCTACCTTTGGGTGAAATAGATGAGTTCATTGGATAGCTCACCTGGAGTAGTATAAGTCTGAGACTTGAAATCACTGTAGTACTTTTCTGTGCTCTTAGAAATTTTTTAACATCTCTTTAAAAGTATAGACAAGGTACCAGGCTACAGTGTTATTAGATGGTTTCACTAATATACACAGTCAGTGTCTTTTCTGTACTTCCTTGATAGTTTCCTACTTAGGTACTGAAGAATCACATTAGCCCTCTTAGCAACTGCTTTACAAAGGCATTTCATGTTCAATTGGTTATGCACCAAGACACGCACACTCTTTTCATAGTCACTATTTGCAAGGCTTAGATACGGTTCCCATTGTGTGAGAGTTACTTACAGTCTTTGATCCTAAATCTGTAATCTAGCACTGGGCTGACCTGAAATGAGAGTGTCTCTGAGTATGTATTATTATATGCATGTCAAAGTGACAAGTAAACTGAATTTTAGATATCTGCTTGTCCTTTTCCAGAATCCACCTTAGGTGTCAAGGCTGCTTTTCAGTATCTGGAAGTCTGAACGGTGTCTGGAAGGACTGAAATTTGTGGCAGCGGCCCTTTCCTCAGCGTGCTGCCTCCACCTGTCTTTCTCAGGCACCTGGAAACCTTTATTAATAGCACTTTTTCCATAAAATCAGAAGCAAGGCTTTAAAGCAAAATATGTCCTTTAGCGTATCTCCTCTTACTGCCTTTAACTTTTTCCATGCAAGGGCTCCTAGGACATTGGAACGAACCCGCAGTCCTAAGTTTCTGGAAAGTGGTACAAGGTGATCCTTACGTTTCTCTGTGCCTGAGTATTCCCTCTAACTGCCACTTGCAGCCCCCTGTCTTCCCTGACCACACCGGTGTCTCCAACGTGTAATAATCAGTAGTAATAGCAGTAAGAGTAATAATAATGTGATAGTAATGTTCCATTACTGGAATAGATTTTGTGTTTGGCCGGACAAAATTAAACTTGGAGACAGTGATTATGCCTCTTACACTGCTCACAGGAACACACAGGCAAACTTTGCAGGGTGCGATTAACACAAGGGGGTTTATTCTCTTGCGTCAAGCTAATTTTAATTGTGTAACTTTATGGGGTATAATACTTGTACACAGGCAAGGAAGAATGTGGCAAGAAGCTGATGATCTGCCTTCAAGAGGCATGTTAGCCTAGGCAGGACAAAACTAGTTGGAAGCATAGTGCAGAAAGAGCAGTTCAGGACTTTTGGCTTCTTTGTGGCTTCGTAAGGGACTAAGAGGCTCTTGGATAGGTACCTGCAAACTGTCTTTCCTTTTGGAAACTCTTGGGAAATAATTCTTAGCCTTGATAGACCCACATGCAAATGATGGGTTGATGTGAGAGGTGTCAGGCTAGTGGGTTCCAGAGTAGCATGAGATACTTGCACTTTCAAAGATCTTGGAATTGGATTATAAAGCCGTACAGACCCTATTGACAGAATAACTGAGAAGTTAGGGAAATAATTTACCTGGTTTGGTTGCTATTTATATTGCTCCAAAGCAAAATGGGGAGGTGTGAAATAGCTGAAAAATGCAGCCCTTTCGAAGTGGTAGCACTCTAGGGGAAAAAAGAGCACAGTACAGCACAGAAAACAGCAGCACATTATGTGCTGTAATCATCATCTCTAATCCTCTACATTTGGCTGCCTTATGTCTGAAAGACCCAAACCAAGAAGAACAATTCCTGACTCGGAATGGTAAGACACAATGATGCTGAGACGCACTGTGGGCTGAAAGTAAATTCTCTAGCAATTTACTTTTCAGCACCCACCTCTTTATATTCTGAACACTGGGGGCTTTGTATGCAATTATTGTGGTGGTTTTCCCCTTGTTTGCCTTTTGGTGATTCTGCCACTTTGCTCTGGTGAGACCTCACCTGGAGCACTGTGTGCAGGTCTGGAGTCCCCAATATAGGAAGGATGTGGACCTGATGGATCGGGTCCAGAGGAGAGCCACAAAAATGATCAGGGGATTGGAGCACCTTTGCTACGAGGACAGGCTGAGGGAGCTGGGGTTGTTCAACCTGGAGAAGGCTCTGTGGAGACCTAATAGCAGCCTCCCAGTACCTGAAAGGGGCCTACAGGAAGGCTGGGGAGGGTCTGTTTACAAAGGCCTGTAGTGACAGCACAAGGGGCAATGGCTTCAAGCTGGAGAAGAGCAGATTTAGATTGGATATTAGGAATAGGTTCTTTACTATAAGGGTGGTGGAGCACTGGAACAGGTTGCCCAGGGAGGTGGTTGAGGCCCCTTCCCTGGAGATATTCAAGGTGAGGCTCGATGAGGCCCTGGGCAGCCTGGTCTAGTTGGGGGTATCCCTGCTGACTGTGGGGAGGCCAGACTAGATGACCTTTGGAGATCCCTGGACCATTCTATGATTCTATGAAGTAGTAGAACCATCAGAACTAACATTGACTTATTTGAACTTAGAGCAGGACTGCAGGCAAGAACACACCCAACCTGGAATAGCTTATATTAGAGGTACTCAAAAGCCCCTGTTGTCACTTACTTCGCTTCCTCCCTTGTCCATGCTCCTTGCAGGTTTGACCATGCTGAGATGACAGAATAAAAATGTATAAAAGTGTGCTTAGTTCCCGCTAAGCCCCATGCAACACACGGTCCAATGCCACGTTACAGCAAAAGTAGTTTCATCTTCTGAACTGAAATCTCATGTTTAGATGTACTGGAGGGTGTGGATGGGCAAAGACTAAATATGCAGTTACAAGGATTCTTTTGTAATCTCGACTCCAGCAGCCTTTTCTCTAGGAAGTAGGAATTCCATCCTTCTGTAAAGTGTTTCATGAAAAAAGATACACTCATACTTCCTGTACTACTTTCAGGATAGGAGAAGGATAGTGGTTACCGGAATGAAAAGCAGTTTGTTGGCAGCACACCTGCATAAGAACATATGGATGTGGTGATCCACAGGCAGACCGTGTGCGTTCTTCTAATGCTAATCATAAGGGCACTTAAGTTTTCTGTCCTGGAAAAATATGTGCCTTGCATAAGAACCACAGGTGGAGATATAAGTACATGTGTATGTACATATAGTAGTGTGCGTACACGTACTGTTTACAGATGCGTATAAACACATACATAGGCCCTTAGCAGGTACCAGTGCAGAGATCCACTGTTCACATCTATATATGAGTATGTAAACACACATGCCTTGCTATGCATGTATACACAGTGCATGGATATATTTATGTAAATGCAAATATACGTAGGTGCATATTGGCAAAAAAAAATATAGCATGTAAGTTGATTTCATGTCCAGATGTCAGCAACCAGTCCTGCACCAAGGAATACATGTGTCCGTGTTTACAGGATTTTTTCAAAGTTCTGTGGCTATGTCAGCCATTTCTTCTTATTCTCCTCTTTTTTTCCTTTAGCAGACAATATAACACAGAGTCAAGCATTTTTTGGTATATTAGAAAAAGAATGGTTGACTGATTTCTATGTATTTTTTGATTTTTTTGACAACGCTCACTCTATTCAAGGAGAATAGAACTGCCACAGAGGAAACCCACTTGCTTCTTTAAGAGTGGCATATAGATGAAACAATAATTTCTATCATTCTGGTCAAGGCGTTCTGGGTAATAACAAGAGCAGAACACCTTTCTCAAGCCCCTCCTCCAAAGGAGGTTACTCTAGAAATGGAAGTTCACCGTGTGCTGAGGCTGTTTGCTGCTTCCACAGTAGTATCTTGGTGCTCAGGAAAGGTATGGAAAGGTTGGTGGGACTTGAACAATCAAAGTGGATGGATGGGGAGTCCAGTTAACCAGAAAAGATTAAAAGATTTAAATGGAGAATTTTTGGTGAACAATGGATAAGGCAGATTTGGTTTTCTGCCTGTTATTGTTTGAACAATGTAAACTCTATAGCTTAAGATCTGCTATAGGTCTGTCTTTCATAAGCGGTAAGATAATATTGAGCAAAAAAAATGTACAATAATATTGTAAGTTAGGCTTTTATCAAATGTGTTTTCTTAGATGTGACATCAGTATCCCTTATATGAAAAACCAAGCTCCACACCGAGATGTTAACCCTGTGCCTGGATGCATTAAAATGGCATTGCAGGAAAAGTAAACAAAGTGAGGGAAAAGTTTATTGCCATTTCATATTTACATTATTGCATTGCAAATCTGAAAGAGGACAGTAGATTATTTACACAGATCTGTGCCACCAAAGTATTTCCTCATTAGCTGTCCCCTAGGCACAGGATAGTAATTAGAATGAAGAGATATTCTGAACATCTGTTGACTTGCTGTATGAATTGGCCAAGAGTATTCAGTTCCCTCTGTTTTGCTTTCTCTTTCTATAATGGAGGAGAGTGGCCCTTAATGCGGGAGTGGGAGATAATACAGCGAGTTCATGTCAAGACATTAATATTCACAGAGTAACTTTAAATGCCCTAATGCTCTGTAGGAATTTCTTATGGAAAGTGTTTTTACAACGGAGAGATGTATTTTTCCTTTCCCCATCTCTCTTTGGGGAAAAGCCTGCCACCCCCCACCCCCTTTTTTGTTTTCTTTTTTTTTTTTTTTTCCAGAAAGGAAAAAGTACATAGCAATAGGTGCACTCCAGAGACAAAACAATATTGAGAGCTCTCTGCGTTTTGCAGAATCAGGCCCAGAGTGCCTGAAACCAGCTAATCAGCTGCCTATTTTGTCTGGTGCTCAGCGCTGACTCCAGCCCTGACCTCTCTCCTTGACGAATAGCTCTTGCTGCTCCTGATTGCAGCACCCACCTCCATTGAGGAGGAAGCGTAATCTGGTGCTGAATGGGCTGTTTAGGCCCTCATCTGTCTCCCATTTCTGCTTCTCATTTCAGTGCTTCCACTGGAAAATGTCACCCTTTTTCTGCTTTGGTTTTTTTTTTTTTTTTTAATCCTTTCATGTTCTTTCCTTAATGCTCTCTCACAGTGTTCCAGCTGCGCTGACTGCTTCTCCCTCTCCTCTTTATCCCCCAGGAGCAGGGGACTTGTGCTCCATGCACACAGCTTCCCACTCAAAGCAAGGGATGAAGGGGAAGCTTCACCAACAGCCCTAGTGGGCTCTGTCAGCTCCACTGGGTTCTTTGCACAGTTTTAATACCCTGAGAAACCTGCAAAGGTGATGGGGGCTAGGAAAACAGAAATAGATGGGCTAGACTGTCTGGCATCATGGTAACTGGACTCAATTCCAAACAGAAGATAGATATTTTTGATTTTTTTTTTCCCCCCTCTTCCTTTTGTTAGTGCTGGAAGCTGTAGGCAGGAGGTCACAGCTGAGGGAGTCTTTAGATACATGGTAGCAAAAAGACTTAAAAAAGCTTCTGGTTCTTTTTGTAATATCAAGATGGGGTTATAAGATGACAGTATTTTTCTCTTGTTGTCTCTTGTAGGTAGGGAATGAATAGCGTTCCCTGGCCCTTTCAGTAAATGTTTATCTCATCACCTTCTTGTTTTTGCATGGGGTAAGTCCCAGTGCAGAAAAATGTTTGGAGAATCCTACCTGAGGAAGGTTTGAACTTTGTTCCATTCCTTGGAATATGAACAGAGGCGAGCAAAGACCTCCTGGAGAGATGCCTCTGTTGGCAGGTTTTTTTTCCACGGAACAATAAGAGAGGCATTAAAAAGCCAGTGTAGAAACCCATAGTATTTCCATCTAGATTTATGGAGGCAGGTTCTCCTCCACTTCCCCAGACCATCAAGAGCTGTGTAGTGCACTATGACAGATGGTGTCAGCTGTGGGATAGTGCCTTCCTGCCGATAGCACTGCTTCAGCAGACCTGGAATGTTTTTCTCCCTCGCAGGAGGAAAGCCTAACTGAAGGATGCCTCTTCCTTTGGCTGCCATTGCAGGTGGAAGGAGATGCCAGTGTCCCTGTGGCCTTTGTGCAAAGGCTGAGGGAAGGAGACACATGATGGGATGCAGCACCCCCAGCTCCTATGGTCTGGCTGCAAACAGTGGATTAAGTCTACATGATACTAAATCCACTAAATACTTACTCTGTTGCTCTAATTGCAGCGTCATTTGAGCAGTGCTCACTTTTAAGTATGTAACGGTAAATTTTTTCAATTTGTCTATTTCCGGACAATTGACAAAACCAGAGAAAATGCCAGTGTGGTTGGCACAATTTGCCCGGAGCATTGGAAGAAGAAGCAGTGGGACTAATGCTTGACTGGCTTGTAGAGACTGAACTACCTTCTTCTACCTGACAGGGAAATTCTTGTGAAGCAGCCTCCAGGCATATTGGCTAGAGAAGATAGGTAGTGGGGAAAACTGCCTACCTTTACGTGAGCAATATCTATTCAGTAGTTTCACAGAAGACTTTAAACATTGCTGTTCTCATTAAAACACATTTTATCACTGAAATGAAAAGCTGAGTGAAATTAGGAGTTTCTGTCCCAAAGGAGGTTCCTGCAGCCCACGCTTATTTTCGTTGCTGCTGATTAAGAGGTTTTTTTTTTTTTTAATGGTAATTCCAAAAAACTTCAGAATTTAATTAATCTGTAATATTCTGGTGTTTCCTAAATCAAATTATTTCATATCAATTATTGAGCTGTCCCCAAACACTCTGGGGTGAGTTTAACAAGAACTGTATTTTCTTCTCCAGTGCAGTTCCATGTGGTAGTTGTCCCGTGGGAATCTTATGTCCCATTCTCCCACGGGGGCCAGAGTATTTGGTGAAGCTGTCTTGTGGCAAAGCCAGTCATGAATCTCTTCTGATGTCAGGTGGGATGCTGACATTGCATCATGTGAAAGTATTTCCTTAGAGAGGGCAGACCAGAGGTAAAAATGGGGACCACTATTGAAAGCAAATGCAATGCTTGGAAAATACTGTTTTATGTTGTGGTAAGTTCATACCAAAGCTTTTCTGTTAAGTTTGATGAAACTGAACATGCCATTTTGGGTTGCAATGGCTTGAAGTGAAGCATTTAGTTGTTAATTCTCCATTAGGAAAATGGAATTCTGTGTCAGCAAGCGATCCCGATAGAAACGTTCACCCAGCCACACTAAACAGATCTGTTTCCTGACATAGGTCTCCTGTACTTGCACAACCTTAGGGGGATTTGAAATACAGTAAAATGGCTAAGTGGAGTGTTATTTGTTAAGTCATTGTCTGATACAGTTTTCAGTGTCTTGTGTAATAAGGTTCAAGCCTTAAACGATCAATGGGGCCATCCTAAAATAATTCCTCTCTGCCTTTCAGATGAAATCCTTAAGACACTTGACAGTAATCATTTCCTCACATACTCATCACTGAACCAAGCTAGACAGATTTAGCTTGTGCTAGCTAGACAAATCTGAGATTTCAGGATGTGTTTGGGAGGAGCGGAGCATTCTGTCACTGGTGAATGTCTCTATTAACTCAGAACTGAATGTAATTGAAGTCAACTACTGCATGCTGGTAAATAAGCTTCTATGATGATAATTTCCTTTTTTTTAACTCCAAAAAAAGCTGTCAAACCTTTATTATCTAGGAAGTTAATTTGAAAATTTAAGCTCTTCGAACTTGTGAGATATCAGAATTGTATTAATATAAGGTTTATTCTTCCTTTCTGTGCATCGAACACTAGGAAAGTCTTTAGCTACGTAGTAATTTCCCCTTTCTCGTGTCCTGCCCATCCCCCAACACAGAATCATATAAAATAAAACTGGAATGGACCACAAGAGATTATTTAATCCTTTCCACTTCCACTGTACCAAGACCAAATCAATGACATACATGTGAGTCTGGACAGCAATTTGTTTAACCTATAATTAAAGGTCCCCAGTGATGGTTACTCCTCAGGCAATCTCTTCCAGTGCTTCGCTGTTCTTAAATTAAAAAAGCTTTTACTAACATCGATTCTAACACTTCCTTGCTGTAATTTTTGCCCATTATTTCTCATCCTTTTCAGCATAGATACAAAGAACAGATTACTCCTTTCTGCCTTGTAGCAGCCTTTTTATATTTGAACACTCTTATAATGTCTCCTTGTGACTTTCTTTAGGTTAAAAGGAAGCAAATCTTTCTTCTGTTTTCTAGACCTCTGGTTATTCTCATTGCTCTCCTCAGGACTCTTTCCAATAGCTCCACTCCTTTCTTGAAGTGCAGTTGTCCAAACTGCACATGATCTCCAGCAGAGTCCAGCATTGTCTGCTCCTGTGTCTCCATACATTCCAGGATGCTTCATTCAATCCCCCCAGTGAATGATTTTCTGTGTGTAGCTATTAAGCATTTCTTTCTTTTCTCTCTTGACCTCTGCACTATACAGGCTCAGTGTAGAACACAGGATTTTCTCATTATTGCATATGCATGAATATAAAATACTGGTGTATCTCCTCTCTGCCCTTCTTATATTCAGAGACATGTTGCTTTTCAGGACTAGCATGAAGTATGCCTGTGTCTATGGCCTGTGGAAAAAGTAAGGAGCATCATAGCTGGCAGTCTTGACTTCCCTGTCCTACAGCTTTTATTCTTCTCCTGTTACTAGGCCAAATGGAGGGTGAATAGAACATGAAGCAAGAGGGAAGTTCAAGTTTGTGCACCTGAATCCACATGAAATACCCTAAATGCTTTGCTATTACACAAAGGTGAATTCTGCTACTGTCAAACGTCAGTTACTTTTCCACATAAATATTAAGAAGTATTAGCTAGTTTTTAGGAGCAGATGGAGGAATCTAATTTCTCATAGCATTTCTTTTAGCTTTAGAGTAAAGATGAAATCTTTCCTTTTCTTTGCTTACAGCTTGTGGCTAATTAGCACTTCTGCAAAACCAATTACATGAACTCAAGTTGGCCACCATAATATAAGGAATATACTTTTCAAAATACTGAGTTTAGGTGGCTTTTTCACCATTGCTTAGAAAATATGTGGAAAAGTGATATTTCAAGAAATATTGAACTACACCTTATTTCCTGTGATTGCTTTCTTCACTTGTTGCACAAAACTTGAAGCTTCTCTAGCAAGGAAAGGAGGACTGGACGCTTCTACTACAAATGACCATTCATCCTCAAATCATAGTTGATGCTACAACCAATTCTACTTAATCTTACCACTGCCTATGCTGTGCCTTTTTGGTAGCTGAGGAAAGGACTGTAGTCTTTGAGGGCTAATATAGAATCTTTCAGCAGCATTTCTCTTGTAGGTCATTTCACAGCCCTGCTTTTCTGTAGTTTGAATGCTGCAATGCAACACCAAGAAGTAAGGCTGTAGAGCACTTGACATTTTAGTCACTTAGCAATATTCATAGCTAACTCAAGAAGCAGCAGGCTCAGTATATGCAAAAACATATTGTACAGCTCTAGACACGTATTAGAACTTCAGTAAATAGCTGTAAATCAACATTTTTCACCCTAAAGTTTGGAATCTTTCTCATTTATGTATTTGGTTGGTTGTAAGGCAAAAAAAATCTTAGATCTTATTCCAAAAAGGCATAGATAGAAATGTTGAGTCTTTATCTTGGTATGTTACAAGTAAAAGACAAGGCAGCAAGATGGACCTTGATCTACATTAATCTGTTTAAGCTTGCTCAGGGATACTCTGTGTGTGATTGGAGTTGTTAACTCTCTAGTAATTGAACTCTCATGAGAAGCAGGGGCTTATTTTTTGGCTTAAAGGATAGTTGTGACTATGAAGTACTGGGTCCTCTGTCGTCAGTATGTGTTAAGGAAGGATTTCTCACTGGATGAGGTGCAGAAATTCCACCCTGCCTTTTTCAGCCCTTTTTTACTGGCACCTTGAATCCCTTCTCTTTCTTTATCTCCTACTTCAGGGAGTGCTTTTCTCTGTCTTCCTGTAAGTCTTCTGAAATTAAATCGATTTCTTTTCTCTCCTGGACTCTTCCACAAAACTTGCAGTTATTAGGAACCCATTGTATGTTGGAAAAAAATTTGTAGAGAAGCTTGAAATAGTTTTGCCTTATTGTTTAAGCATTCTACTCACCATGTTCCTATTTTTAGCTGGGTAAACGCAGGTTCTCTGTTAAACATAAGTCATATAGAATGTAGGATCTCATTACTTCTGTCAACATAGCACAAATCATGTTTGAGTTTTATTGGTTTGGTTTCAGTTGCTTATCATCAATGTTTGATGTATTGTTTTTCATGACAGGCAAATTAACTCTGTCAATGTGGTGAATGGTGACTGTGGTTTGTTATTACCTGAATATGGTTGTTATCCCAGTGACCCACCATGTATGTCTAGACTAGGTGTGCACAGTCTGTACAGTTCTTTGAATAAGTACAGCAGCTTTAGTTACCCATCACTGAAGCCTGGGATCGCTGCTTACATTGTCTCTCCCAAACATGAAGTAAAGCTCTGTTAGCTGGTGTGTTTTTTTCTACTTGCTGGTTGGGGCAGGCCAGAAACACAGTTCTGGTAAAGCAGCTGATCATTTATTAAGCTGCAGGAACTTGCCTGGTTCAGTGCAGGTGCCTTTAGGGTAGTCTTAGAATGGCTGTAGGCTGAATGCCTTGCAGTGAGTCCTTCTGAGAAGTGATACGGGCAGTTGGAGGTGGAGGGGGGCAGCCTGTGAGAAAAAAAAACAATCAGTGTTACATTGGATGCTGTAAGTTCACAGCTTGGCTAAACTTCAGAGATGCCCTTCCTAATGCAGTGTGTTGGCCCTGGCTGGACGCCACTAAAGCCAGTCCATTGTTCCCCTCCTCAGCCAGACAAGGGAGAGAAAATATAACAAAAGGCTCATGTGTTGAGGTAAGGACAGAGAGAGATCGTTCACTAATTACTGTCATGGGCAAAAGAGACTTGACTTGGGGAAAATTAGTTTAATTTGTTATCAAAAAAATCAGAGGAAGATAATAAGAAATAAAATGTAAATCTTCAAACACCGTCCGTCCCCTCCCCCCCACCTCTCCCTTCTTCCCAGGCTTAACTTCACTCCTGATTTCTGTACCTCCTGCTCCTGAGCAGCGTAAGGGAATGGGGAATGGGGTGTGCAGTCAGTTTATCACACATTTCTGCTCCTCCTTCTTTCTTAGGGGTAGGAATCCTCACACTCTTCCTCGCTCCAGCGTTGGGTCTCTCTCAAAGGAGACAGCTCTCCATTAAATTCTCCAGTGTGAGTTCTTCATGAACCGCTCCAGAGTATGTTCCTTCCACAAGGTGCAATCCTCCAGGAACAGACTGCTCTGATATGGGCCCCCCACAGGGTCACAAGTCTTACCACCTGTTCCAGTGTGGGTTCCTCTCTTTCCATGGGTCCAGAAGTCTTGCCAGGAGCCTGCTGCAGTGTGGGCTTTCCCTGGTGTCACAGCCACCTTCAGGCATCCACCTACTCTGGCACAGAGTCTTTTGTGGGCTGGCAGGGATATCTGCTCCACTATTAACCTCCATGAGCTGCAGTGGGATAGCCTCCTTCACCATGGTCTTCACCATAGGCTGCAGGGGACTCTGCTCTGGTGCCTGGAGCACCTCCTCCCCTCATTCTTCACTGACCCTGGTGTCTGCAGAGTTATTGCTCTCACATATTCTCACTCCTCTCTCTGCCTGCAGTTTCTCTTGCACAGTTGCCTTTCCAACCCCCTCCCCCCCTTTATATTATCCCTACCATCTTGGAGCCAGCTGGCATTGGCTCTAT
>VXBJ01007792.1:311110-425020 GCA_013400055.1 Nycticryphes semicollaris | reverse complement strand
GGCTGGCAGGGATATCTGCTCCACTATTAACCTCCATGAGCTGCAGTGGGATAGCCTCCTTCACCATGGTCTTCACCATAGGCTGCAGGGGACTCTGCTCTGGTGCCTGGAGCACCTCCTCCCCTCATTCTTCACTGACCCTGGTGTCTGCAGAGTTATTGCTCTCACATATTCTCACTCCTCTCTCTGCCTGCAGTTTCTCTTGCACAGTTGCCTTTCCAACCCCCTCCCCCCCTTTATATACGTTATCCCTAACATCTTGGAGCCAGCTGGCATTGGCTCTATCAGATGTAGGGGAAACTTCTAGCAGGTTCTCACAGAAGCCACTCCTGTAGATCCCTGTTACCAAAACCTTGCCATGCAAACCCAATACACTGAGCTGGCTAAACTTATGCAGACTTCAGGTTACTGCCCTTTTCCACGATGTTTCATAATGGTCATCTAATTTGCCAGACTATAAATGGTATTTCCCTTTGGACCATGCCCATGTCCAGCTTACACTGAAAACCATGTTTCCTGCTTCATAGCACCAAGTTGGAGAGAAGTTTTTATGTTGGCTACTGGCCAAGTCTAGCACATCATTTTCCCTCACTTTTGTTGCTCCTTCTCTATCTGCATCTTCACTTGATTGCAGAGAGACGCTTTTCATCATTGTGAAAAGCCATCTGATTAGAGCTCTCATTAACCCATATGTGAAGCTTCTTGTGAGTTTAGCTGGAGAAATTCCTTGAATGCTTCAGAATTGCAAAGTTGCCATTTTTAAGAAACCTCAAAACTAGATTGCCAATTTGTTTTAGCTCAGCTTAAAACAAACTCTTCTTTCTCAGCAGATTTAAAGGAAACCTAATTTACTGTATATCTTTTTATCCCTCAAAATGTCTCAGATGTCCTGGAATTCTACAGCTGTTTGTCAAAGACTTTATCTGGACTATCCCCACCTGATCAACCATCTATACTGATCCAATTCATTAAACAGAGGCACTGAACAGTTGAAAAATTCCTCTCTTAAAGTGTATTTAGAAGTGGTCCTCATGAAGAAGGAAAGAAACCACTTTTTTCATTGTTCTAATTTAATTTTTGGAATGTAAAGCTATTTTAGGATTGAAAGCATGAAGGTTACTTTTCAAATGCTCTGTGCATAGCTTTTGCAAGTCGTTTTATTGTCATTTCTCTTTTCTGCCTGCCTTCCTGGAATAATTGTAAAGTAGACATGTATGTCTGTACAAGGAATCACCTCCTTGACTCCCTTAGGCCTCTTGACCTTCTCTGATACACATATCAGATATAGGATGAAACGGGCAAGATCAGCTTTGTTCAGAAAGCCATCTGATAAAAAATTATGGGCACTGTTTTCATCGCTGTGCTTATTTCTAAGTTGTTATGGAAGCTGTGTCCCAGAGTGGCCCTAGAAGACTGTGTCCTAGTGAGGGGCAGTTCTCCGAGTCAGTCATGGCCTCATTTGGAGTTAGAGGTGTGGGTTTCAATCAGTATTTTGGTATAACCTGAACAGCCCTGAAGATCAGAGATTGCTGATAAACTGAGAGTACGAGGTAGGAAGTGTAAAGCAGATGATAGGGCAGACAGCTTCCTCAGTGAAATGTGAAAACACTTCTTCTCTGGCTGGCAGCAGGTGAGTCTCTAAGAAACTAGTTCTGGAAGCTCATATAGTTGGAACTATATAGAATCTTGGGGTGGGGGTTTGTCCTAGACTTTTTACTTGCCTTCCTTTTTAATGGATCGTGGCAAGGTGGGATCACAATCATATAAAAAAGCCTCACTAAAAGCACTGGTGGCAAGTCAGACCAGAATTGACAAAAGCATTTTCTTTACCAGGCATTTTTAACATTTGGGGAAGGTGTGTTTCATCTATTCCGGAAAACTGCACTGAAGCATCTGTTGATTTCATTAAAACACAAAGATTCATAGGTTATGAGGCCAGAAAGAGCCATTATGATAATCTAGGCTGATTTGCTATATAATTAATTCCTGTCTCACTATGTCTTTTAGAGAAAACAAGATATTATTTTAATTTAAAGTTTGCCAGTAGCAGAGAACACACCATAACCTGTAGTAAATTATTTCAATAGCAAATTACCCTCATGTAAAAATAAGTCATAATATTTTAAAATGTGGATTCCTCTAACTTCAATTTCTAGCCCCCGGATCCCATTATTCTTTTGTCACATGGATTGAAGAGCTCTCTATTGCCAAATTCCATTTTCTGCACAGGTACTTGCAGATGGTAATCAAATCACCCTTTAACCTCTACCTATTAAACAGACTGAATTTGAATGTTCTTCACTATGGGACATGCATTCCAGTCATTTAATTGTATTCCCTTTTCTCATTCTTGAACGGTTAGTTTAACGATTGAACTGTGCATATCAGAAGCTGCCTCAGTGTCTCATTGCCCGAGCCAGAGATGCTGTTGTCTCTCTGTTCCTGCTCAGGATTCACCTTGGCTTTACACCCAAGGATTATTTTTATCCTTTTGTTTATAGTGCTGAGGTGTACCTGATTATACATTAAGATCTTGATGTCCAGATGTGGCTGCTAATGATATCTCAAGTCAGCTGTGTGAACACTTGTACTTTTTCATTAAACATAGGTGCCTTTTAAATTTCTTAAACTAGGTTGTGGGTTTGGGTTTATTTAAAGAAAATAATATAAACAAAACCCACTTGAATAATAGAGATTCAGATTAGGGTGGATCTGTTTCTTTGAAAAGATTGAATTCAAAACTATTGCACCTATTCAACACCCTTTCTCTTCTCTTCCATGGGTCTTGTTTTGTGCTTGCTTTCTTCGTCCTTTCTTTCAAACTTGCTCTCAGATCCTCCCTCCATTGTTAGTGACTCTTCTGGGTTACAATTAACTCCATGTAATTTTCTCTAGATCCTTTGAAAGTCTTTTGTCTCAAGGATTCTCCAGCTGTGGTACTGGTATGACTAATGAAATACAAGACAGTCTGCAGCAAACCCTAAACAAACTCAGAGGCAAATCCTCTGCGTTTCCCCAAGAGTGATGGGAATTGTTGCCCAACTATCAAATATGTGAAAGGGGCAGATGTAACCTGTGTGTGGCCCAGCTGAAAGTCAGAAGCTGCTTACCTGTATGTGATCATATTCCTTCTACCACTGACCTGCACACGTTTCTGAAAGCAGGTTCCTGAGCCCTAGTTAGACACAGCACAGCACCAGCCATCAATCATATGTAGGGTATTTTGCTACTTGTCTGCTCCTCTTGCATGGAGAAAGGCTGGGTCAAAAGTACAGTTTAGAGGAGCATTTGTTTCAGCAACTGTTTGTAGTACCCTGTAAAGGGCAGTTCTATGTTAAGATCACTGAAGTCACAGTTCATTCAGGCCTTGCATTCTCTTGCCCACCAAAGCATCTCCATACCTGGGTGAAACTGAAAATGCAGTGTCCTGTCAAAGTCGTACTGGTCACGGAGTACCATACGTACATGCTGGCAGAAGGACTCTGTCCACAGGAACTCATTTCCTATTACCCTCTTTTCCAGGCTCTCCCTGCAGTGGGATAAGAAGTAGACCATGTACAAGCTACTGTACATGTAGGTTCATAAAGGACATGAGAACAGCCCTAGTGGGCCTGGAGAACAGTCAATCCACTTACCTGGTATTCTGCCTGCAATAGTGGCAGGTGAGGTGCTATTTAGGGAGAGCATCTGAGCGTGACCACTGTCAGTGGTGCATTCCCCTTACATTCCCACGACATCCACTGCTATTGGATTAGGATTATTAGAAGGTTCATCCCTTGTTTTTCCCTTTAATATCAGTTTGTGGACTTGCTGTCCATTTATCTTTCCATTATGTCCTTTTTTGGGCTCTCTGCTTCCACAGTCGTCTGTGGCAGCAGGTTCCAGAAATTCATTACCCTCTGTGTAAATGAGTACTTCTAAAAATTCATTATAAAGAGATACCCTACAGGTTCCAGTGAGTACCTCTAGTTCTATTACTGCTGGATTTGGCAAAGAGCAGTTCTACGTTAACCTTCTTTTTCTTTAATCGTATTTTTTTCCAAACCCTCTCCACATATAAGAGCCCTGGCCTTCTTGGGCTATCCTTATATAGCATCCTGCTCCACCCTTTTAATTATTCTATTTCTTTTCCGCTGTATCTTTAGCTCCTCTGCTTCCTTGAGATGCAGAGACAGGACTGCATGCAGTGCTCAGAATTAGTGTTTGTGGAAAGTCTTGGACTTTGCGCTTACACAGAATATGTGCAGAAATCCTGGGCAGTCCAGGGAGCTCCATGTGCATGGAGTACATCTCATGCTCCTCACTTGTGACTTTCCCGGCTACAAAGGCAGCTGCAGCTCATCTCCGATGGCTGCCCGAGGTGCACTTCGTTGTCGGGCAAGAGAGGAGAGGTTGTAGTGCACAGCCTTGCTGAGTCACTGGAAGGAGGTGTCCAGGTCTGTCTAGAGAGACCATTTGACAAGGTTAATCCGTAGAATGAGACTACTACCGTCCCACAAATTGAAAATATATTTTATTCCTTGTTGCAGATATTAATAGACTTGATGTTTTTGAAGCCTGTTTGAGGGCAGAGCGCTTTATTGGGAACTACAGCAAAACAAGCTATTGTGGGTCAATACTGTCCTCTGCTGGGAAGAACTACAGCTTTGAGCCATGACTCAAATGGGAATTGACAACTGGCTTCTCCTTTCACTCAGATGTAGGGCATTTTGCCTTTGCAACAGGAAAATCTGATGCTTTGCGGGCTGCACTAGGGAAATTCTCCTTTAACGCTTAGCGAAAGCTGGAAATTCTCTGCTTGCTACAAATGAGTTGAATTGTGATTTAATTTATTTTCCATCCTGAGGTTACCTACTTTAGAAGCTTATCCCTCATTCTCTCCCTTGTTTGCCTTTAATGTTTACTGCACACTCCTTTGTCTGAATTTTCTTTCTTTCTTGTAGAATTAACAATGTATATTTCCTTTCCCTTCTTTTTTCCTAGCAAATGGCTGACAACTCATCCTACTAGTGTTTTGAAAGCAGAAATCAAATGTGTGTGTATACGCTATATGTAATAGACACAGAGAATTTTGAAATAAGGACTCCTTAGAAGAACTGAGAGTCTTCAGTGTTGTCGCAGAACATGAAGTAAATCAAAATTGTGCTAGTTGCAAAAACACCTTTGCTTGCTGTATGTGCCACCTCTGGGGTTAGGAAGCGTGGAAGGTGGTTGAGAAGGAAGTACCATTTGCAAATATTTGAGGTTTGTGCCTTCTCCAGTCCCTGCCTCTGTGAGAATGGCTCAGGGCAGAGAGGAGTCCTCTTTGTAAGGAATTAATTTTGTACCTGTGAGAATGGGACGTGCAGGGGGTCTGGACTCCTGAGCAGGCCAAGCATGCTCAGGAGGGCTTGCCTGTTTGGGACTCTTCTCTTGGCAAATTTCCATCCACGTAGCAAAAGAGTCCAGAGTTCTTGTCCTTCACTCGGAGAAAGCATCCAGGCACTGAATATGTACAGGTTTTTTGTGTGTTAGTACAGAAAACGTGGGTTTCTTGAAACGAGGGTAAGCTGTGCAGATATCTCCATAGCAAGTTTGTGCCTATAGTGACATAAGATTCAGAAAAATTTTAAGCCTTGGTTTATTTTTTTTTCTTGTAGCTCTTTAGGATCCACAGGGCAATTGCCAGCAGTTCACAGCAACTTGCTTGAATTCTTTTGCATCTCTCTGCGAGTAGTAAAGTGGGCTTGTAGGAATGATAAAGAAATGACAGTGATGGTACAGAGTTCCCTGCTGTGGCTAGCAGAGATGGACATGGAGGTTACACTTTGTTATGTATTTTGTATGGAATTTATGCAAATATAACAGCATGATACCAGACACACGCTGTATTTCATGTAGTAAAGCTTTTACAGAAGAGTGGGCCTGTGGTAGAGTTAATTGTTCTCACTGTCCTTCAGTTAAATGTTCTCTTCTGCCTGCTTATCTGATCTACAGTCATTGCAAAGTACCCGTTACTGGCATTTCTATACATGCTCCTGGTTGTGCTCTCTCCTTCTGTTGTCATGTCAGAATCTTGTATGGTCTCCTTTCTGCTCCCCACTGCCTTTTGGGAGAAGTTTATCTCCCATGGCTGAAAGTAATTGGGGTATTTGTACTGTATGCAGGATTGATGTATGATATTTTTCCTTGTGTCTGGCAGGTTGTTTATAAGAAT
This sequence comes from Nycticryphes semicollaris, assembly GCA_013400055.1. Lineage (NCBI taxonomy): Eukaryota > Metazoa > Chordata > Aves > Charadriiformes > Rostratulidae > Nycticryphes > Nycticryphes semicollaris. The sequence continues at coordinate 418,824 of VXBJ01007792.1, read as the reverse complement.
AATGACATTCGTCTGGAGCTGTCTCGCTTGGCACGGATTGGTGATACAAAGATGAAGATCTACGGGGAAGTGAAATTTGTATGTGAGAATGTGGCTACGCTGGATCCCATCAGCTTTGAGACACCTGAGGCCTATATTAGTCTGCCTAAATGGAATACCAAAAGGATGGGCTCCATCTCATTCGATTTCCGAACCACTGAACCCAATGGACTGATCCTTTTCACTCATGGCAAGCCTCAGGAGAGGAAAGATGCCAGGAGTCAGAAAAATACAAAGGTAGACTTCTTTGCAGTTGAGCTTCTAGATGGGAACCTCTACTTGCTGCTGGACATGGGCTCTGGAACCATTAAAGTCAAGGCCACCCAGAAGAAAGCCAATGATGGAGAGTGGTATCATGTGGATATTCAACGAGATGGAAGATCAGGTAGAGTGATGACTTTTTCTGAAGTAGGTCGATCTTTCTGATCCAGACCCAGGGCTATGTATTAATTCTCAGAACCTTCAAAACCTGTTAGATATGGGTCACCTTCTTACAAAATCTTAGTGTTACTCCAATGATGTTTATCCAGCAAAGCAAAGATGTGAATGGCTAGGTTTCCATTAGTTGTTTGGTTTGAACTTTGGATAGCACATCACAGAGACAGTCTATTAATATTTTATTCACAATCTTTATATGTTCTGGACCTGTCTTTGCAGTTACATACATAATTATAGTGAAGACATCTTTGTAGGCCACGATAATCTTTAAGATCCTTCAGCACCATTATTATTTAGGTTTTGGTTTGAGAAATTCTTCCAGATCTACTTTGATTCCTGTTCAAAAAGAAACTGAGTAGAAACAAAGTCAAAACTTACTGCTGTGACCTAATATTACCATCTTGTCCTGGATCTTGTCAGAAAGAAAATAAAAGTAATGAGCACAGCCAGTGACAAAATTATGGCAACAAATCAACATTTTCATCCTATTCTGTTTCCTGTAGTATCTTGTAGTTTTCAGTTAGGTTTCCTTACTCTCTCGGGTGCCATATTCTAGTCTTAGTATGTGAGTCAGGTCCTTTTTTTTCTTTACAGCTTCTTATTTGTAAAACTGGTTTAGTTTATTTCTGGTAATATGCCTCCCAAGCAATTACCAAGAGATGGTGGGTGGTTTTTTTGATTTCTAGTGCTAGATATCAAGCAAACGTAATCCTGATGTACTCTGAAGTAGTCTAAGGAAAAGCAAATGATCAAATACTGTAACTTCATCTTGAGAATTTGCGAACAATTTTATTTGGATTCTTCCTGAACTGTTGGAATCTCAAAGCCTGGCCGTATATACCTTCAAAGTGAACTTTGCTCACATTTGCAAGTGGATTTGGGATTTGTCTGGTTGTCTCCAGATGATAGCTTTAGGTCCCTAATTTTATGTTTCCAGTTGTCGAATGACATCGGGAGACAGAACACAGGGCTAGGATTTGCTTCCCTTGAGTTTTCAAAAAAGCTGATCTTAGATACCATGCAAAGCGTAGCTGAACAGGTCTTTGCCTGAAGCTCATTTTTATTTGATGATGTGAGGAGTTCCTTTGTATTTGGCATGATGCGGTGCTCTGCTAGGACTTAATATCTGTGGTTATATATTGCTATCTCCTAAAGACATCGATAAAAACATTTTATAAAGGAAGCCGTAAATAAATAAATGGAGCTTTGATTTCTATAGAGTTGCTAAAATTTAATTAACTTCCAAGGATAAACTCAATTAGATGCATTCAGTACTGCCTTTAGTTTTGCTTCCTCACTCGGGAACTGTCTGGTCCCTGGAGAGGCAGCTGCAGAAGGAGAAGAAACAGAAATTTCTGACACTAACCTCTCTTGCTAAGTTTGTAAAAACCAAGGAAGAGGGACACGTGTTCATTTGGACTAGGAGGGTGTGACAGACGGCGTTGCTACTTGGTGGGTGGAGACTGTAGGGACTGACTTGTTTGTCACTTGGCAGGGAGGTTTGTGATGTTTGTTTGTCATTGATGAGAGATAACAGATTTTGAATCGAAAGCAGTTTGCTCAAAAAGAATGAACAGATTTGTGCAGTCTTGTCTTTTTTTGTTTTTGTTTAATTGCATTTTCTGCTAATGACAAGTACTTGGGTTAACGGTCACAGTGGCTGATGTCTCATCTCCCCAGAAAACCAGGATACTGGCATTTATTTCTTCACACCATACCTTTAGCAAGTATCAACCACACTTAACCAGTGGTACTTTTGATAGGTGTGAGAAGTAAATTCAGGTTCTCATCTTGTTTATTCCTTGGCTCTTCTCTCATGTGCAGACCAGAGAACAGTTACACCTTGGAGATTTTGTATTTATTTATTTATTTAAAATGTAAATGCCTGTCATCTAGAAACTGAACTAAAATAATGACCTTACTGTGGGCTGCAAAACAGCCATTGGGGTTTAATGAACTAGTGATCTAGAGTTTATTAATTAGTAAAGCAGCCAGGCTTTTATTAGGTGTCATTTCTCCCATTCTTCCTCCTGCTTCTCTAACAGTCCAAAACTTCATGCTCTGCTGAGCTTAGTAAAATAGCCTAAAAATTCAAATGTTCACTACTGCAAAATACTAAGTCAGGAGCGCAAACATTGGGGAAGCATGGCTGTCCTGCTGGGATAACCTCTGGCACCTCTAGTCCCTTTGGGCTTTGTGTATGCTTTGGTCTGTGTTGGCTACCAGAGCAACAAAAGCTGTTTTTTCCCCCTACTCTGAGAGAAGCTGATAGCGTGGACATGGACACCGAGCATCCTGTGACCTTCCTTGTCCTTGGGGAAAGCTCCTACAAAGTGCCTACAAAACCTATTGCAGTTTCTAGCTGGGGTAGGCTGATCAAGTTACACGAGGCCATGTTTTTGGCTGGTTATCGACTACATGGACATGTTGTCCCACCCACTCAGACATTAAAAATCTCACTGGAAGGTTTGGACAACGTTGCATCAATGCACTGCTTTGTGTACCTGCTCTGCCCTCAGTAGGTGGGGTCTTCTGTTATGTTTGCTCTTTAGCCCTGCACGAAGTGCTAAAGGGACTGGAAAGGAGATGATCGATGCTTCTGATATCTTAAGATGGCATTTGATTTTACTGAAACAGAGTTGCAAACATGAGTGTTGGAGAAAAAAGAGAAGAAAAAACCAAAAAAGATGTTAGCTCATGTTAACTCTTAGGGCCAGTACAGAATTTCTACATTTCAGCAGCTTGGTCTCAAAAGTGCTGTGCGTCCAAGCTTGTATGATCTCCATGCAGGAAGAGGAGCTGGGTACAAAACACTGGCAGAAAGCTTAGGCTGCTGTCTAGCCTGTTTCCTTTCATTGTCTCATGCTCCTTCTCCAGGTTTTACACTTTTCATTGGTATATCCAATATTTTTCTCTTTTGGGCAGTTTCTTCACCTTTGTGGGTGTTGCAGGTGGTGGTTGTTTTCTCCACAGTAGCAGCTGCCTGGAGCTCAGCCCTCCCATATTTTGGTTTGTCCTCATCTTTGGAGTAATACGTACTCCACATGCTGCTTTTAGGACTAACAGTGAAGATGCTGGAAGGTGGGCTGTAATCCCATGGCTCTGCGACACCCTGCCTTTATGACTGTAGGTGTATTGTCACATCTTCTCTTTCCTTACTTTGAAAAAGGGAAAATGTCTGCAGTGCTGCAGCTTGTTTCTACAAAATGATTCATCAAATAACCTTGGTTCTCTTTCAGCCTTTAATTTGTAACGCCTCTGTTGCTTCTGGCACTCTGCTGCCTCTGACATTATTACTAAATTATTACTGAACGTCACACACATGAAATACCTTGTATCTGTGTCATACATGCTGTTCTTTGAGAAGACACCTATTACAGCTGAAGAAAAAGCATGTGTACACGACTGCGCTTTCTCGGAGAGACATAAAATAGAGCTAACTCTATTAACTAACTCTCCCACCTTATCGTAGGGGTGTATGATAAAAAAAGCAATGATGTGGAATTAATCTTAAAGCTTGGATAGTTGTCTCTGAGGACAGGCTATCTTAATGACGAGGCAATTGGATGCAATGATTTATAGCTCGGGAGAGTGAATTGCTGATTTTTAGCTGAGTGTCTGATGGGCAGATGTCCCGATCACAGAAGCTCGGAAGAGTACGCTGCTCTGGGATGCGAGATACCCACGTTGTGTTCCCTTTTGCTCTTTGCATGCACGGGCTGACCTTAAACAAGTCCCTTCACTTCTCTGCACCTATTTAATGTGTTCTGATTATATTTCTGCATTGTATGTCCAGGTTATTTAATGTGCTGGGAAAATTTCTTGAAATATATAGGAAGGGTCTCAGTGCAGTATGTCCACATCTTTCTTGGAGCATATGGAAGCTACTACAGATTTAATAATAACTGTTCTTCAGAGATAACTTTATCTTTCTCTACTTTGATTTTCCTCGTTGTAAAAAGGAAGAATTTTCTTTGTAAAACCATAGAATAATATATTTTGGAACAAACTTGTTGAGATTTGTGGTCCAAACTGCTGAAACAGAGACTTTCTTTGGGGTCATTTCCAGTTGTGTTTGAGCTGCCTTCAGCATGGGGATGCCACAACTTCTCTGAGGTTTACGTTCCCTTGTTTGACCACCCTCATGGTGAAAAATAGCCCTTTCTATGGAGTTGGAGTTTCTTTTGCTGCAACCTGTGATCAGTGACTCCTGGCACACTGATGACTCACGTTCAAATTGTTGTCCACCATACCTCCAGGTCTTTTTCTGCAGAGTTGCTCCTTAGCCAACTGGTCTCTGGCCTGTACTTACCTGTGAGGTTATTCTGCCCCATGTGTAGGACTTTGTATTTATTGTTGTTGATTTACATTGAACATTTGTATTAGCCCTTTGCTCCACCCTGTGAAGTTTTCTCTGAATGGTAGCCCCGTGCTTCCTCCAAACCACATCCCCAATTTGATGTTATCTACAAACTTGATGAAGGTCTATTATTTCCATCAGCCAGGTCCAGGTTTGAAGGCACTGATGAGATGTTTTCTGGAAGAGCTATGTAATGTGAATTTACCCACTTATATTTTTTCTTTCCAGTCCTGATACCATCGAACTTCGGTATGTTCTCAGTAAATCTGTGCTTTGCTGGGTGAATACCATTGAATAATGCTCAGTTTTTACATGTTATTATTTAGCCATTGCATTGTTATACTTGTGTCCCTATAATGCAAGTTGGGATACAGACACATGATGATCAGTCACTGCGTGGAAGTACTTCTGGCCTGTGGTTCGAGAGGAGAGGGAGCTGTGTGGGAGACACTGTCTTGACTCTGCTGCGCTGAACCTCACTCAGTTATTGGGGGAAAAAAGAAAAAAGAACTAGACTGAGGCTGTTTGTTAGTGAAAGTGTTGATGTCTCCTTATCCTCCTCCTTTAGGTACTATCTCAGTGAACAGCCGGCGCACCCCCTTCACTGCTAGTGGGGAGAGCGAGATTCTAGATCTGGAAGGCGACATGTACCTCGGTGGGCTGCCAGAGAACCGGGCAGGTCTCATCCTTCCCACCGAGCTCTGGACAGCGATGCTGAACTATGGCTACGTTGGCTGTATCCGAGACTTGTTCATCGATGGACGAAGCAAGAACATCCGGCAGCTGGCAGAGGCGCAGAACGCTGCTGGGGTCAAGTCCTCCTGCTCCCGCCTCAGCACCAAGCAGTGTGACAGTTACCCCTGTAAGAACAACGCGGTCTGCAAGGATGGCTGGAACCGCTTCATTTGTGACTGCACTGGCACCGGCTACTGGGGTAGAACATGCGAACGAGGTAAGCTGAGTTTTCTGACCTCAGTTACACAGAGCTGAAGGTATGCAGAGGAACTGGAACAAAATCCAATGTTTCCATGGGGCTTTCCCCTGCCCTTGTTGGCCTTCCCCATGCTAAGTTCCACTCCCCACACTAAGAAAGGTTTCTTTTCCTTCCAGTCTTTTCCACCTTCATTTCACGAGCTTATCTTCTACATCAGCCACTTCACTCCCTAAGCCTTCTGAAAACCTTGTCTTCAGGTTCCTGAATTTCTTTCAATATGATTTGTCTCCTGAAGCATAAAATGCTGCTGCATGTGAGAAGTCAAAGGCAAATTACTTGAAACAGCCAAGTGTGAACTTAAGTTATGGGGGTTTTTCTTGCATGGGACAGATGACGTATCCCAGTCCTGTCTAATCTTCTCTTCTTTGCATGGTAGGATTTCCTTGGTGGCTGTTCATGGGTAAAGTCAGCTCATGAATTACTGTTAACAGCAACATGTCTCTAAGTTTGCCTCTGACAAGGCAAATCTGTAGGAGATGTTTGAAGAGTCTCCTTATTTGTTCTCACCTGTGATTTAAAGATAGGAGGCACAAGTAATGCTGGTACAGGCAAGCAAAATGTCTGTGTTCTAGGCCACGTGGAAAGGAATTTACGAACTAGGATATCTGAGCTATATATTTCTCAAATACCAAGTGGTTTAATTAATTGTTCTTATCCTTATGGTGCTAGTGCCACCTTCAGAATTATGTAGGTGGGTGGTTTTAAAAAAATGCTGGGGCTAAGATGACTTGGAAAAAAATAGCCCCTTAATGGGTGCTTTCTTATATTAAAACTAATCTTTTTGTTAATACTTGGCCACTAGCACTGAATTCTGGCTGAACACAGTACACCCAAGAATTATCTGGAAACCATTAACAGAGTCTTAGGGTTTTCAGCCCCTTCTTTCTATTACCTTTCTTTGCACCATGGCCTAATGTTTATAGCATGTGCCTTAGAACTGGAAATTCAGATATTTTTGAGCTTCTGCCATGAATATTTGAGAAGCTCCTTTCCTACTCAGTGTCTTTGCCACATATTTTTAAATATTGATTGAAGTACTGTGCCACTTAGGAGAAAGAATGTGAAAGTTAGGTACAGTGCATAAAATATTGGGCAGAATTGAGATTTGTAATTCATTCACTCCCCAGAGGATTTTCCTCCTTGCAGGAAGTTTTTGTTAATGACCAAACTCCTTCCTATAGACTGGATGGGTTTTTTTAGGTTTTATAGCACAAGTTCTATGATCATTTATAAACCTTCTCACAGCCAGGAGTTTATAGCATCCTGCCCTAAGCAGCAATAGTGGCTAATTGCCAGTGGTCCTTAAAACAGCTGAAGCGTCAACACTGACATCCGTGCTGTGAAGACATGGGTGAAAATGTAAGATTCATGGGCATTGGCTATGCCAATGTCAGCTCAGCAGTTCTCTCACATAGTCTGCATTGGATTAGGAGATTCTGAAAAACATCAGAGGTTTTCTCAACCACAGCCTTGACCATCGTTTCGTCCAATTTTTGTGTGATTAGGTTTTAGACACAGATAATAAAAAGACATTACCATAAATACACTGTTCCCCCACAAGATTGCATTTATGCTTGCCCTTGGTCTTTTTTTTAGTGTTAGGAGTGACCAGCTCTGTGATTCAGGACTTTCTGGATTCTGTCTTATGTCTATCTCCTGACATAACATAAAGAACAGGATTCCTCCTATGTACCTTTAGATATCTATGGTGTTGGCTTTTACTCCTTTTATTATCAGTGAAATTGGTAGATTAAGAACCTGTAAGCATTTTGATTTAGGATAAATTAATCTCAAGTCTGTCCTGAAATCCATAACGTGGTCATGCTCTGGTCAGCACCAGTATGAATAAGAGAGATATATGTATGAATGCATGTCTACCAGCATGGGAACTTGAGGTCCTAGTAAATATGTCTTAGAAACAGAGCGTATTTAAGATTATCAAAACAATTATGTTGCAGTTCAGGACAACCTAAAAGATGCATGCACATGTCCTAATCCTGAAAAACTAATTTTGTGTGGAAACCACAAACCCCTTACTGGTTTAGGCCCAGCGTCAGGCAAAACCTCGCTTTCATGCCTGAAGTCCTTTGGCAGTGTGAGAAGCAGCTCACAGGGAATAAATATTTGTAGACTGGATACATGAAAACAGTTGTGCAGGTTGATGTGCACTTGGCTNAATTATGTTGCAGTTCAGGACAACATAAAAGATGCATGCAGAGGTCCTAATCCTGAGAAAGTAATTTTGGATACATGAAAAAAGTTGTGCAGGTTGAAGTGCACTTGGCACCACAGCATTTATTGTGGTGTTATACAGCAGCTTCATAGTGCTTTGATACAACTACTTGATACCAGGCAACTTCATTAGTGCAGTGGTTTTGCTTCTATGAATAAAATTATTGCAGTCCACCAATGATATTTTTCCATCTCATGGTCTGACAGCCAAAGATTATTGCAGTTCCTGACTTCAGCTGGCCTATGATCCAAATACTGATGGAAGGGTAATGTTGGTATGGAGGCTGAGAACGGAATCCAAGTGAGAGACGCTGCCATGCCATGGTGGCACTTCTGCATAGTGACTAAAGAGCTGCCACAGGACAGGGGGAGCCAGGCTGGAGCGTAAGGGGAGGAATGAAGAAGGAGCAAGCTAGCTTTTCTGATAAGACACAGCTATTGACCTGCTTTTCCAGTCTGCTGTCTGTTATCCAAGAAGGGCTGTCTCACTCAATTTACTTAGTCCTTAGACTTCTGTCCTGCTAAAGGAGAGAAGTGCAACTCTTGTAAGGGGATTGCAGCCCAAGATGTAGGGTAAAGGGTTAAGGAGCACAGGAGCCTAGAGTAAAGAATCTTTTATGCCTGTTGGCTACCAGGAAAATCACTCTTTATTACAAAGCAAAGCACATACTTAGCAGTTATTTAAGGTACTAAAAATACAAGACATACGTGCAACTCCAGTGAGAGAAGCAGATGATTCATTTGTTGTTGATGGTAAAGTCTATCTCCCAGTTCCAGGTATAGCATTTATACATTTATAATGCTGTATTTCTCATTCATTTTATACTTTGCCATATAAAGGACAGTTATATGTCTAAAAGGGACTCAAAAAGGAAACTGATTGTGTCATGGTTAGAAAAAAGGTTTGTATTCCTTTTATTCATGGTGAAACAGTACAAATACATGGTATTCAGTACGTCACCTCTATCTAAAGCCTGTGGGTGTTTGTCCTGTCAGTGAAGTAACACCCTCTGTGTATTCAGCAAGTTACACTGGATGTGACATAGACTTTGGTTACAGTGATCTGCTCGGGCAGGACTTCTGTACAAAAGGAGGAACCTTGCTGTGGGTGCAGTTTGATAGGGCACAGAATGGACAGGTGCTGCCAAGGCCTCAAATTCATTCATAAACTTCCAGTATCGGTCATTCAATATTGGCAGTGACGTAAGCAGACAAAGGTGTTCTCAGTCTTAAAGCATCATAGCTTCTAAGGGCAATGTAGCCCCTCCTTGGAGTAACTGAAATTGCCTAGAAGAGATATAGCAAAGACCAGTTTGCATCTGATGGGCTTCCCACACAAGGCAGGGTATGTCAGGGAGTCAGAAGAGCTGGTAGGACTCCCCTGGTTCTTTCAGTAATTGCTTTTCCTGTACAAAGTAGGAAATAATACTCTTGGGGGACAAATCATGAAGGCTTCTATCAGGTGTACTTACAGGCAAGTCCTTGCTGTAGAAACTGGAAAAAACAGGTGTCAGTGTTTGATCCTCAGGGTGAGACGAGACTCTCCTCAGTCTTCATAGATTTCACTTGATCTGCTTGTGAGATTGTGTTTCTCTCCAGCTCTGTAGCCAGTGGCAGGTGACACAGAAGAGTGAAGAGATGAAAGTGCAATTGGATTCATGTGCCAGAGATGCTCAGCACCAGGCTGTGAGGCCAAGCAGCAAGTGCTGGCAATTAGCTAGATGAGGTCTCCATTTCACACTTTTCACCAGGGTCTGTGCTGACCAAGTGACACAACCATTACTTACCAATTTATTTTCTTAAAACTTTAAGCTTCCCATTCTCTATTATCTTTCCAAAATGGTTCTCTACTACCCATTGTAACTCAGTGTGACAATGCTGGAAAGCATATGTGAGAAGAGCTTTTTTGAGCCACTGTTAAAATTAAGGAGCTGCTATAAGCACAGCAGCCTTTGGGCAAGTTTCTGAAATTCCAGAGATTCCACAGTAGGTGTTGGAAGGGACTGGTGGTGTGTCTGTCATCCAGGCTAGGAAATAAGGCTCTGCTGGCTTTGCAAGTGGCACGAACTCAATTAAAATAGTATTGTGACCTCCTTCTTTAGATGCCTTGGATAAGTACTCTTAAGATTAAAAATGTAGAAGCCTGGCAATGAGAACCTGTGCTAAACCTCTAAGTTCCCTGTGCAGTATGTGGAGAAGAGGTAGTTGCTTCTCAGGGGAAATTCAAAGCAACAACGTGATCTGCTTGCCTCCTCCTGTTGATTTGCCTGTCTCCCTTTACTGAATATGTGGAGATTCTAGGCTGATAATTTAGTATTACTGCACTCCAGAAGGTAAGTGTCTGTGCTGTGGAGGAATTGACAGTGCCAAACTGCCAAGCCCATCAGGCTGACAAATAAGAGGATGTCTTGTCTGGGGTGGGGGCATAAAGCAAATAAAATAGAAAAGAAGCTAACAGACAGGACACAATCCATCCTGCAGGTGATTCTCTGAGTGCCTTCTAATCTGGTAACGATCTTGCCTCCCCCTGCTCCCTGAGCTCTCCTGCACTCCTCTTATACATGATTACAGTATGCAAGATTTAATCATGCCAGAAAGAATCCTAAACTGAAAGACACTTTTTGGGTGTCTCTGCAATGGATGGCAGGCACAGTGAAGTAGCTTTGTGATGGAAGTTACGATTGCAAGTACACATTGAGGCTTTGTACTGAGTTTGCTTGGTCTTGGGTTGTGTTGTGTTGGATATTAGGGAAAAAATACCTTGGAGCTAGTACTCTTGGTAGTATTTAGTCATTCTTGCATTCTAGAGTTTTAGAAAGGGGCATCAGAGAACAGTGTCTGCAGTGCAGCCTCTCTGTTCTAAAGTATCTTGTTCCAACCTGCTAGTTAGTTTGAAATAAAGGACAGAAAATATCTGAAAGCCCGTGGGAATGCTTCTCAAATGCTTTCCAGTCATCAGACATAGGGCAGGCTTTGGAAGAACTGACAGAAAGGATCCTCCAGTGCAAAGGTGACACGCTTCCTCCTGTTCAATGTGAACTATCCTTTCATACTGGACCCAGTAGAAGTCAGGGTGAGTCGCAGATCTTGTCAGCAAGAAGGTCTGGAGGGCTATTGCAGACAGCTTGGGAAGGATGGTTGGTGCAGCTACTGTGAAGGATCTTTAGTGTTTAAGTACTAATGTCTTCCATACCCTTTGGCTTCTAATTTGTTAGTATTTGAGATCAGTTGCAGCATCGGGTCACTGCAGCCCCGCTGTTAGAGTGTTAGAGGTAGGAATTGTGATCTGGCTCATGGGGGATGATGTACTTATCTGTGATAACCAAATACCTCCTCGCAACTCATGGACTTTTCTGAAAAGGGACCCCAAAGCTCTGGCATTAAACAAGCAGGAGGATGGGAGTGTGTGTTGGACTCACATTAACTGTTTTCTGCAGCTGCAGTGAAAATGCCATGGGCTCAAAAACATGCATGAGGTCTGTTCTGCAGGTCCTGAAAGCTCTCTGCATGAGAGACTACGGAGGGCAAAAGCCCAGGAAGGACAGAAACCAAAAGACAACTGCAAATCAGGTTGTTTTAGGCCAATGAAAATCAAATGTTGTTGATCATTCATTTTTTAATGTTTTCTCCTACTTAGTTATTGCCTTGATTGGAGGGGGGGGGCTGGTTTCGTTTTTGGTTTTTTTTTTTTTAATATTTATTTATTATGGGGTTTGTTTTTTATTTTAAAGAGGTATAAACTGGTAAGATTGGAAAAGGCAGGTTGGTATGAGACTGGTGGCCATTTATGTCTGAAATATAAGACACTGAGGTTTAAATTTTAAGCCTGTGAAGTTAATTGCTCAGAACTGGTCATAGCCTGAATCCTTTCCAGGTAAGAAAAAAAATTAGACTTGTTCCAGCCCTTATCTTTTACTGAGCTGTACCCAGTGTTTATCGCAGCAAGACAGAGATATCCCACTCCAGTTCTCCTCCCAAGGGCTGGAACCAGTGTCCCTTCCTGTTTGGGTCTGCTCACAGGTGGTCAATGAACACCCTGAGCAAACCAGGCTTTTTCTGTGTTCTGTGGCATACTGTTTGTGAACAGCAATGTACCTGCTGTTGGCAATGCTGATGTTGAGCGTAGGGCTACGCGTTTTATTATCTGCCAAGTACCTTTATGGCAGTGTTTGCTAAGAACAGTTTAATGACAACACACATCTGCCCATTATGTATGCAATAAACGGAGATGTTGTAAAATTACTGGTAATAAGAAATGCTACAAAATCATTTACTACGTGGTTTAAGTGCCGCATGCTTTGCTGTCTCAAGCATGGGTAGCAGCATAGATTTCTTTTTTATCATTTAGTGGAGATGTTTGATGATGATTACATGTTTGAAGTAAAAAATCTTAAATGTGTGGATGATTTTTGGACTGTCCAGACCTGATTCTGCAGTATAATGCTAGATAACTGCTGAGAATACATTTACAGGACTGACGGTTGCCAGGGATGCTGGACACATTAGGAGAAAAGTATTTGCTGTAGTGTTTTAATACTTTTAATCCCTGCTGGATCTTGGATATTCAAAGACATTAGGAAAGTCAAAACATCAGCCTAATGTTTATGATTTCATGAGATAAAGTGAAAGGCCTTTTCAGAAATCAGATCTGTTCTAGAGCTTATCTGTTCATTGACTTACTAATACCAGATAGGTCCCTATTGTACAATTACCCAAAATGTCTCCAAAGTGAAGAAAAAAGATTTCATCTGAATTTAGAAAAAGTGTTCAAGCAATCTTTTTACACCCATTTTAATGTGTACCTCACTAATCTTATAGGAAAGCCTCCACTGAATGTAATTTGAGGCATGTTAGCTTTGGCTAAGGGCATTTGTGCGAGTAGTTTGTTTTCTCACTTGCTGTCAACCCATTTGTAACGCCTGTGGCTGTTCCCTCTCTGGCTGGCCCAAGCAGCTCCTGCTGTGGTATGTGCTGTATGCAGTTCTTCTGCTCAAGGAATACAGGCCTGGGCTCCCTGTGCTTAACTCCCTCATGTGTCTCCCTAATGGCTGGGTGTCAGAGCCGCAGGCCACCTCTGGTTGTGTAAGTGCTGGATTATTCTACTATATTAGGCTTTTATTTATCCTCCATCTCTGCATCCTTCCCTTGCCTTCCATGGGGTAACTTCTGTTCTAACATCCAGACAATTCCTAAGATGCTCATAAGATGTTGTGCTAGCTCCAGTAAGGGCAATGTAGCCAAGGTGAGGCTTGTCAAGGAGAAGAAATAATATGAAGGAACAGCTTCAGTTTCTTGCTTCTGTTGATTTGCATTTTGATCCTTTCCACTCATCATTACTTTATTGTCCGTAGATGTATATATTCAGTCAAAAGCCACTCTGAATATATGTTGTTTCCAGGACAGGGGATGGCGTTTGTTGCCTTGTTATGCCTTTGTGATCTCCTCAGTACAGAAGAGTGTGCAGTTAATTCAGCAGGCAGGGTAATTACATATTTTTGGGAAAAGATCATTTCATGGTTTTTAGGCTGTTGAACTTTAACTTTGAAGAGTCTCATTGATGTGACAATCTCCAACAGCATCTGCTGAGCAGCTGGAAATTCTGAAACCATGTAAAAATCAACTGATTGTCTCTCCTGTATTTTATAATGACATGGGTATGATTTTTTTATCTGTGTTTTTTCCTATTTCTTCATCCTGTATCCATCATCATATGCTCTTGATATTTAAGACCACTCCCGCCTGACATGCTGCATGTGAATTTGTTAGTGCTCCAGGTGCTCTTAATCTCATCTGAATATGGTAATTGATGGCACAGAAGATAATTTCTGCTGTTTTTCTGTAAACTTCTATGTTTCTGACTGTTTATTGCTGAGTGTAGCTTTTACAAGGTCCTCTCAGTTCAAGAAATATGATTATCCAGAACTGTATTAGATTTTGTGCTACTGTCAGCTCCTGTAAAGAGCACTTGAGCAACAAAAAAAGATGTTGATGGGTAGATGGGTAAGAACATTTGGTTAATGCTTTTTAGCATCTTATGCTTTTTTTTAATATAGGCCTCTTCTACAGGACTAAGATTGTAGTGGCATATTTGTTTATCTGCTGCTTTATAAATGGCAGCTCAGAATAATGGCTTCCCCTTAATACAAGCCATAAAAGACACCCTCTCTAGAAGTCCAGGCACAGTGCTGCTCCGATGACTCTCAGATTAAAGGACAGCTTTCATAGCAGGTTAGTCTTTGCCTGAATCACACTGTTTCAGGGGAAGATAGAATTTACTAAAACTTGGATCATCTGAAGTGGTAAGTCACCATGAAGAAAGGAAATACTTTTTCATGTTTTCATCCCAGCTTTCCCAGGAAGACATATAATGAGATGTCACAGGGGTGATCCAAAATGGGCTTGTGTACTTTGAGTATGCACCGTGTCATCACAAGCACACTCAAAGCATATATCACCACAAGCATGTCTAGAAATGAACTGATGACACTGGGTGGAAACCTCATTTCAGACTACACAGTATAGTTGAGTCTCTTATTGCTCAGTGACTGATCTCAGTCCCTGTGTCTTCAGAGCCCTGTTCCTTTGCATACCCTCGAATCAGACTAATTTGGTTTCCTGCTGAGACTGCCAATTGTCCCTGCAATTAATGGGAATATCTTGATGGAAGTGGCCAGGATGAAGTAGATTCCCTTGTCATGAAAAATTATTTCCAATATTTAAAATTGCTGTATAGACCTTGGAGATGTTATCTGTGAAATTAGCTTTCTCTATCTCTTCGCTTTGCCCAGTTGAAGCCATCAAGCTGAAAGGCAGGCCCTGGCACAGTGCATTTTCTGTCTCATTTCTTCATCTCTATTCATTTCAGAGGGAGAGGAAAGACTTGGCATTCATGATGCTCCCATAATTGGCTCTCTGTCCATGTGGAGATAGGCAGTCAGCCCTTGGACACTTTGATTGATTGGATGAGGCTATTATGTGATATGAAAAGGATATACAGAAGCGCAGCCATCACAACAAGCATGGAAAGGTCCTCCTTGGTGGTTTATATTGGCTCACCCATATCTGCTCGGTTTTGTCTGCGTTCTATCAAATGCATTTAATCCACAGAATAGCTTACCTGGTGGTCCTGGTGAATCTGTCACCACTAGGTGCCAGACTCCAAACTATGGCTCTCCAGAGGGAAAAACATTCACACTCAGTCTGGTAAAGGGTCTGAGAACATGTAAAGGAAAGATAATTTTAATTTCCTTATCAGCATCCTCACTTTTTTTCTGGATAATCAAGAACAAGGAGGTTATAATTGGGAGATAAGGTGTAGAAGAGGGAAACTGTACCCTGATAAATCAAAATTTAATCCGAGTTGCAGAGCGACTTCCTGCTTTGTGATGATTATAGGTAGTGAGTAGGTGGACAGGTAAAATGCAAAACTCAGGAGATATCCATCACATTAATGCAGAAGTTATCGCACTGAAGAGACACAACAGCAGGCAGGATGTACAAGAAAAGCAATCTTATAAAAAAAAAAATGCTGTTGGTCTCATGATGCTTCCAATTTTTATGGCCTGCAGCTGTAACCTTCTGAAGTTCTGCCTGTTAAGGCAAGGTCCTCTGGTGATCAGCCTGGGCCCTTTGGGTAGGGCTTTCCTTACCATCATAATCTTGTGAGCAACTTAGCATTTTTCCATTTCTGAACAAGGAGGGAATTATAATCCTTCATGTTGCAAGACTGCTACAGGGAGCAGAAGGACAGGGCAGGTTGGAGGGGATTACTGTTGGAAGTTGTATCAAAGCACTAGGGTTTAGAATTCAAATGGACTCATGTGGAATCAGACGTTTAAGTTTAAGACGTTTAACTACCCCAATACCCACAGGCCCCATTTCAAACTGCCAAGAAAAGAAAAATACAGTATTTTAAATAGTGAATTTTTATCCACTACCTTTCATTAAATGAGTAAAAATGGAAAATGACAATTCAGCCCTCAGCTGGAAAGCATAACAGATTGACAGCTGTGGGAGTCCTAGGCTTGTGCTCAGAATGAGAAATATATACGGAGTAGCTATCCTTTATAGACCTTATTCGTCTCTTGGAGAAGTATTTGTGTTAGAGATTAGAAGGTAGGTCATTCTTTCTGCCCTGCCTGGTCTTTGGTAGGGCTGCAAAGTAGAGTGGTGAAAGGAGGAACTCTTCTTCTGTAGCTCTGAGTTCCTCTCTGTTGCTTGTGTGACTGCTGAAGACAGAAGAAGCCACGGGGCAGCTTAGAGCACCCAGCCCAGGGAGCGCAGCAAGGGGCTCCGAGCTGAGCAGAGCAAAATATGCTGCATGGATCATCTGCCATGGTATGACAAGGTTTACCCTTGAACAAGTGATTGGCAAAAGGCATATGCTTTCTTTATAGTCAGAAGGAAGCAAAAATACAGAAACCACCTCAAATATATCACAGTTTTGTTATTGGTTGTTGGTTTTTTCTTCTCTGTCATGAATTTTTGTGGTTGAAGAGGAACATGAGGTCAAAGGAAAGAATCTTGACATATTAAGAAATTTCAAAAGATCTGGAGTCTTTACACTAGTGTACAGAATCTAGTTCTGAGGCATGGAAGCCTAATGATTTCAATCCATAGACATGGAAACACACAGGTTTTTACCATTTTGTTAGTCTCTCCCTGGTGAAGTTCTCTTCTGTTGCAGTCTGGCTTTTTGATGTAAACCCCAAAAGTCACTGCTGCTTAATTCCCAATGATCAGCTCTCATGCCCAATTTATGCAAATCACCTTTATTCTGCATTCACATTTGATTGTTCTCTCCTCGTAAAGGACCTACCAGCACTGAATTTTAGCCTTTCCCTCCTTGTCAAGTGTTCCTGGAGGATGATTTAGCACTGCAGCCAAGGTGCTTGCCTCAAAGCCCTGTTTTTAATAATTCCAGCTTTTTTTGTGGTTGAACAGGCAATAGTTGGCAGTTCACTTTTTACCAGTTCCAGTGTGATGCTGAGAGCCCATGTTAGGGAAGGGGATGGAGACTGTCTGGTGTTTGGCCAAATGGAGATTTGCTCTGTCACCCTCTTTCTTTTTTTTTTTCCCCTGAGGCAACATCATAGTTCTGTATCTTGTTGAAATGCTTGTATGCTGTTCCCCCAAGCCTGACGGGTTCCTTCTGGCACCTCACCTTCCAGTCTGATCATATTTCACTTTTCTGTCCGGTGCGAAAGAGCAAGGAATGTCCTGAAAGATTTCTTAGGCTGTGGGAAATAAGGACAAGGGAAGGAATGAACAGACCTTTTTCAAACAAAAGGCTAGTATCTTTTCCTTGTGTCATTTTACAGCCAGCAACCTTTCTGGATAAAGCAATTAGGCAAAACAGAAAAGCTTAGGGTAAAGAGAAACAGAAGCAATTTATCATGCTATTTATTTAAATGGCTCATTTTGGTTTTGCTTTATCTCTTAATTTTTTATTTAAAGTCAAAGGCATTTGGGCTGCTTTAAAAAAAAAAATCAAAATATAAAGGAACACCACAAATAGCCATGTCAAAGAGTAATGGATCCAGCAGACAGAAGGACTTGTGTCCAAATAAAAAAGGCAGAAAAGTGTAGGCTGGAATTGGTATTGACTGTGCAACGTGCACAGTGCTAATGGACCTGCAGAAGAAACAAGAACATTGCAGCCATAAAGTGAAAACCTGGTCTGCTGTGAATACAGATGAGAGTGGGAAAGACACCGCTTCTATGGGGCTGCTGTTGCACACGTGGCCTCTTGAGCTAACCTGCTTATAAAGTCAGAGTGACAGGATGTAGATTAGCAATCAGCATCCTCATTTAGCTTTTTCTCCTCAGGTTGATTTACGCTGCTGCGATTTCTCTTTCTTTTTGTCTTTTCCTGCTGGCTGGGGACTATTTGCTGAACCCATCTATTCTCTTTTCCTTTTTTTTTTTTTTTTTTTTTTTTCCCTGAGGGAAGTCGTTAATGTCTGTGTGTGCATGTTGCCTACAGCTCATACCCCCGTCTATGCCACCAGCCAAGCCTCAGTCAGTAAGTCTTGTGGGAGAAGCAGCTTTGAAACAGCTACCATCTCCCTGCTGCTGAAGGTTGTTTTATTCCCAGACACTCCGTCACTCAGATTAGGGAGAGATACTGGCCTGTATCCACTTGGTCAATGTGCTCCATCAAAGCATTGATCAACAAAATCCTACTAAAGCTGTGTAACACCCATAGTTTTCTTCTCTTGTGTGGATCCCTTGAGAAGGAAGTATTCTGTTTGGCACAGAAGAGATTCAGTGTCTGTTTGGGTGCCTTCAGGGGGCTGTGTTTTATGTTTTCTTCTGCTTCAGCATTGCTCCTGAGTTACATGCTTGGTCAACTCCTTGGGGAAGGCTACCTGGGAAGGCTCCAGAGCAAGAAGGTAGACCCCCCCAGATACAAATGGGAGAGGAGATACGAAGTTCTTAGGATTAGACTTGTTTGTGTTTGGGACTGAGATGTCTTGGGTACAGAGGTGAGACAGAAGTGTTCAGGCAATGAACAGTAACGCACCTCACACTGGTTTTGAGGGTGTCTTTGCACATTGGCAATAGATTTCAGGGTATTCTCTGCCGCAGTGATGCGGGGCCTGCCAAATCTCACAGTCTTACCCCTTTCTCTGTAGAAACCAGAGGTGGGGGCTTGGGGAATTTTTGTACCCTTGTATACAGACAACATGTTGGGGGAGCCTTCAAACTGACAAGGAACGGGCAAAGTCATAGCTAGGAGAAAGCCGGTAAGTTGCTGACCTCTCTACCTGTTTTTTGGCTATCAGAATAGATTAAATGAACCCATATTAAATGGTTTATAAGGGTAGAAATTGATAATCCTATGCAAACAAGTGCCATTTTTGCATATATGCAGAGTATTTTCAAAAAGAGATAAATATCACTATCATTTTACATTTTGGGAAACAGAGCAATTAAGGTAAGATTCAAGATTACAAAAGTAATTAGCCACAGACCTGGGCTGAGGGGCTTGCATTTACTTTACTGGGATTTAAATGCCTGAATCTAAGATATCAGATAAATTAGTCATTAGACTCTTAGGTCACTAAGCTACTTTTTGCACCTTGAAAAAGCTATCTGATGTCTCTGAAATAATATTTGCAGATCTCTACAGACATGGTGCTATAGTCCTGGGATATTTGATTGGCAGTTCCTAGAGATAAATACTTATATACTGTGATGGGATAGAGAGAATTCATATCGCAACCTGAGTTCCTTCAGCTTCTCCTCCTCCTCCTCCTCTCCTGTTTTCCCCACTCAGAAGAGCACTGGTGAATCGCTTTGGCCTTTCAGCCATGCAGTAATGAAAAGCTGATTACCGTACAGCTCCCCACGGGTCAGCCTCTCTCTTACCCAGCGTTGCACCACGCAAATGCCATTCCCTGTGTGCCCAGCCAGAAGCCAGGGAACTCCAACTGACTAATACATGGAGGAAGTTAGTAAAGGTGTGCTTCTAAGACAAAAATGAAGTTGTACGAGCCTTAATGTAAGGAACAAATGAAAATTAAGGAAATGTTGTCGGACAGTGAGAGCTAAACGATGCAGTGATTTCTCCTGCACCACCAGTCAAAGCAAAACTAACACTATTACTTTGCTGTTACTACTGGAAATCTTTGCAAAGCTGCCTGATAAGTGCTGTTCAGAAGGTGTGTCATAGCATATCGGGTACAGAGCACCCTGTGCTACTGTGCATGCAGCCCTGTTTCCTCTGAAAGACCACCTGCTTACTGCTCCCATGGCAGTACCTGCAGGTGAACTGTGGGAGCCCGGGCAGTTGTGCTGTGTAAATTCAGCATCACTGCTGGGCTAATGAGTAAATATGATGGGAACTTCTGACACAAAACAAGCCTTGACATATACAGGACATCACTAATTCAGTGCTTCGCCAAAGTAAAGATTACAGACATGCCTGGGGATTCTCTTTTGGCTTATATCACTACACCCAAGATCATTTCTCTGTGCTTTATCTTCCCCAGCTGCAAAAAGCCCAGATACTTGAGACTTTCTGAAGTCATAAAAGGGTTGTAAGGTGAAAAATTCATGAATTGTTATGAACTTCAGACTCTAGGACGAGAGAACATTGAAGACCAGAAAAATGTTAATTTTTTATAATCTTTGACCTTATGTTTCATAGCTTTTTGTGAGCTTAATGGACATCCTGCCCTGAGAAACAGGTAGAAAACCTGACCTAGTGACAACTGATATTTATTTTTGTGGTATCTAGCTCATTGTTCTGTTATTGCTAGTTGACACATAGTATTTTATTTTTCATCAGTATGGAAATGGGGGGAAATTTGGTTTCATGTATTAACAATTTTGAGCTTATATCCCCAAAAGAACAACATTGCCCAGACCCACAATGTTTATTAAAAATCCTTAAAGGTCAGAGATTTTCTTCTAAAATAGCAGTGACTTTCTGTCTTGTGATACTTTTCTACACCTGCAATACTAATACAATCCTTGCGTGGTTGTTGAGAGACACTGCTGGATTTTTTTGAGGTTTACATGCAGCCTCTTGTAGATCAAATACTATTAATACTTAACAACTCAAGGGAAAAAAAAACTTTCTAGTTTCTTTGTCATTGAAATGGTAACATTATTCATTGCCCTTTATGAAGCACTAAACAAATGATGAGTTTTTGTATGGTGTGTCAGCGATTGGCTGAATGTATTTAACTTGATCGTGATATGAGATTTACAGAGCATACAAGAAGGGAGCCGTAAATAGTTTTACCAATTGACCTTTGCCAAGATAATAAGCCTGAATATCAACTCCTCACCAGATAAATTGTATACTAATGAAGTGACATTAGATACTCAGCTACAGGGGTGCTATGGAGAAGTGTTCTTAGTCGTACGAGTAGAAACATATATTCGAGAAATGTGAATATAAAAAGAGTGTTCCCTTAACAAGCTTCCATGGGTATTTCTTATTAAAAATAAATAATAATAAAAAAGGAGTTAAAAAGTGTAAAGAGTGCTGTCAAGCAGCTCAGACTGAAATCCAACAATATGAAAGAAAGTGACAAAAATTCAAAATATAATCAGGAGGCTGAAGGGGGGAATTACGGAGACAGATTAGAAGAATTCAGTACATACTGGTTGGTAAAATGATAACCTGAGGGGAGGATGATGAATCAGCTCTAATGGGAGGACTGCCTTCCCAAGGAAGGGCAGTGACTTAAGGATGTTCACAGGACACTAGCTCTGGAGTACTGGGTCAAATTAAGAAAGGAAAATGGTGAATATCATAGGTGGCATTCCGATTCTCATGGAAAAGTTGGCTGCTCGTGGCCTGGATGAGCATATGATCTGTTGGATCAAGCACTGGCTGGATGGACGGTCACAAAGAGCAGTGCTCAACGGAATTAAATCCAGCTGGTGGATGGTAACAAATGGTGTTCCTCAGGGCTCGGTGTTGGGACCATTTCTGTTTAATGTCTTCATTGATGATCTCAACAAGGACATAGAGTGTACCATCAGTAAGTTTGCAGAGGACACTAAGCTAGGTGGGAATGTTGATCTGCAGGAGGGCAGGGAAGCTTTACAGAGGGACTTGGATAGATTGGATGGATGGGCCAATGTCAATGGAATGAGCTTCAGTGAGGCCAAGTGCCGGGTCCTGCACTTGGGCCACAACAACCCCATGCATGACTAGAGGCTTGGGGAAGTGTGGCTGAAGATATCCCTGGCAGAAAAGGATCTGGGGGTTCTAATTGACAAGCGTCTGAACATGAGCCAGCAGTGTGCCCAGGTGGCCAAGAAGACCAATGGCATCCTGGCTTGTATAAGTAATAGTNTTCCCAGAAAGAGTGGTCAGACACTGGAATGGGCTGCCCAGGGAGGGGGTTGAGTCCCCATCCCTGAATGTGTTTAAGAGTCATTTAGATGTGGTGTTGGGGGAGATGGTGTCGGGGAGGACTTTGTAGAGTAGGGCTGATGGTTGGACTCAATGATCCCAAGGGTCTCTTCCAACCTGAATGATTCTATGATTCTATGCTAATGAGCTGTATTTCTTTTTTGCTTTGTTTTGCAATAGCAGAAACCCTATAGAAGGGCTGGAAACCCCACCAGTTAGACACTGGAAATTAGAATGGCTAAAACAGCTGCGTGGCCAGGATGCTATGTGCTTTAATGAAATATGCATTCTAATAGGAGCTGTATGATCTAGCCAGCTCTTCTGTTTCTAGCTTGTATGGATCTGTGCAATGTATGCCTCAGAATAATGAAGCCCTGGAAACGTCTTCCAACTTCAAAAGACCTATTTTTCTTTCTAAACCCTGATAATGACTGGATATGTTCTCCCAATTAGTGAGAGCGTGAATAAATTTATAAGATGTGCAAGACACTGTTTCCCAAAGTATATTTTATTTGATTCTTAATGTAATTACTTATTATAATAACACATACTGAATTAGGAAGAGTAGAATACTTTATTGTGTAAAAATAACAACATTTTGATACCTCAGCTTCTTTGCTAGATCTTAAAGAATTGTGGAAAACTCTGTGTTTAGGCAAATTAGAAACAATATTATGTAGCATCTGTTACAGGATTAGATGAGAAAAGAACGTCATTAAGGAAGGTATTGTCAAATACACTGCAGGAAAAATCTGTTGCCTGCAAAGTTCAAATCCCAACTCAAATCTGAACTAGAAGGGGTATTCACAGGCTCATGTGAGTATGTGTAGCATGTGTCCAAGATCTTTCCAGATGCCTGGTAAAGAAGAGCCTAGTGTAAGACTCATTTGCTGTAGCCATTGTGTGAGCAGAAGCAAGCGTAGTGCTAATGGTTCACCTTTGTGGCAGCTGGAGTGCAAGAGGCATCTCTGACTGCCAAGCTGTTGTCCCAAATAGTGCTCATCAGCTTAAAACCCTGAAACAGTAACAATAACCTAGTCTGCCATTTAGTTCACTTACATTTAGTCCTGCTTGGTTGTGGACTTTGCTCGATGGTTGGCAAATCAATTAGGTTCTCAATGCATAAAAGCAGTAAATCCTGACATACCCTGTAGTGTTATAAGGGCCCATCAGCTTTTCGAGTACAATCCCCAAACGTAGGTTGTGTGCCTACAGTGTGAAGAGGCCATTAAGTAAGGATGCTTTATGGCAGCCCACACACTACCAGGGATTGGTGGGAAGCAGGGACAGGGCTCAAGTAGCCAGAAGTGCATATCATGTAGAGGATGTGCCGTTCTTTTCTCCTAGGTGCAGCCTTGATCTTGCTCTAACCTTGAGCCCCCTGCCCACATGAATATGATGTCCACATTCTAAAACCTGCGGTAAGGTTTAGGTGCCAAATAGCATTATATGTGGTCATAGACCTGCAGTGTGTTGATGAAGCACTTTGGTGCTCTGCCTAGTTGCTCCGCGTTTACGTCCCCTTCTTTCCATTACACAGAAACTCCTTTTTTACCAGGCTCTAAATTGGTTACAGTTCTGTGCCTTGATCCCTCCGCATGTCTAATTGTTCACAGGATGGTTCGTCCAAGAGTTTTGCACCTTGATTCCTATTGTGTTGGCAGCGTTGCACCTTGTGGAGGAGGGACTAGTGCTGTGTTTAAGAGCCATGGAAGCTTGGGAGCTTCTCAGACTGGCCATCCATTAATGTGAGGTTTTTAAATTAGATTGGTGGTGTTCTGTGGAGCTGTGTCAGGAGTGAGTGAGAAAAGCACTGTGATTTCCTTTTCCAGATGCGGATGAAATTAGGGAAGTATGACAGTCCTGCAGCAATCCTGCTGGTTTTGGTGCCTTTGTTGGAGCACAGCTGTGCCCAGCAGCTGGTCTGGAATCAGGGAACCAAGAAATTTGCACAGTTAGCAGATATAAATAGAGAATCTGTATCTATGAGAGATGCTTAAGTCTGCAGTAAATAAATCCTAGTCCAAATAAAAGGCTAATTGAAATCTTAAAGGACTGTCTTGTGCCTCAATTCCTCCTCTTTTGAATCTCTCTTTATCTGCAGAATATGAAAGAGAAACAGGTGTTATATCTATAGAGTCTTACCATTAATGTTTCAAGTGATGTCAGGAAATGTCCCCTTTCCCTTACAGATTTAGATTATTTTTAGGCTTGTGGATTATTTTACAGTTGCAAAAGGAATAATTGGCATTTTCATTATTTTGATTTGTTTTATATTCTGAGAATTTTGCAGGGCCTGTCTGATGAAGAGTACAACCAGGAGGTGGCAGGTTGCTGTTGGATCGTCCAAGAAGGGGGAAGAGCAGCCCAGCGGTGGTTCAGGGCATTGGGTTGTGTCCCTGCACTGCCGTGGCTTTGCAGTGTGACACTGGATGGATTGACTCCTATTTCTGTCTCAGTTTCTGCTGTGGAAGTAGGCCAGTTCAAAAGGGCATTCCTGTGGGCATCTTAGGGCTTTCAAATTGTACTGAGGACTTCAAATAATGGAAATCAAGGGCGGGAAAGCCATCCCATTAGGAGACCTACTATTTTTATGGGTTTGGTCAAAGTATGTCAGCTGCTGATTTTAGGAAACAGGATGTTCTTTGCAGTGCTGTGTAAAGCTGTGTCTAATCCTTTCCAGGTGTAAAATAGGAAACCCTTTTGTTTTCTTAAAACAGCATTTGCTGATCATGCAGACACAGGTGGAAACGTGGGACCTTGCCCAGCGAGCAGCGGTGAGAGCTGGTGGCAGTGACACTGTGCAGGAAAACGACTGGGATGTGCTGCGTGTCTCTGCTTTCTCTTCCACCCCAGGAGGAGCCGCACTGGCTGAAAAACCACATAAAAATTGAAGAAGACCAATGGAATACTTGGCAGCACCAGTGGGCATAAGCGAGGAGTCACTTGCAGCCTCTTTCGCCACCTAGTGGCCACAGACAGCACTGCCGCCCCCCCTCACTGTGCCCCCAAAGTGACTGAGCCGAGTGCCAGCCCCTGGCGTCCCCCTTGCCTACTCTGCTCACCCAGCAGCTGCTAAATTCCGACAGGCACCCGCATTGAGGAAAAGCTTGTCACCCTCTTTGTCTTCAAATCGACTTGAAATCCATACTGAAGTGTGTATTGTTTCATTAAGACACCTGAATACACACAGCTTTTCCTCCCCCTGTACCCTCGCAGCCTCTCCAGGAGCCCTCAGGAGGAAGCAGAGCATACAGATGTACCGTACAGGTGTGATCGTGAGTGAGCCCCCTGTAAAAGCCTACGAATCACTTTGTACTGAAAACAGAGAGAAGTGGTTTTCTCATTGTGCAGAAGAGGCTGCACGTCTGCTTCTGCGGGTGAAGAGCTTAACAACCCTCTTCTCCAGATACCGGGATTGATGCTCATGTGTTAAGCTATGAGTTTTTAAACTCTTGAATGACTCTGTTAGTTTAAGATAATAGCAATGTGGAGAGAGATTTAGTTGAAGGAAGGACTCTTTCTATATGTACCCTTGGTATTCTTCCATCACGTTAGTCTGACAGCTTTCACTGGCCCTCGCTTTCACATTAAAAAGGGGTTTAAATTGAGCTTCCTTTGCTGATAGTGTAGAGTTAGACTTGGATTGAAGTGTCTGAAGTGGATTCCAAATGTGTCTATGCCTGGTGCATAGTGTCCTCAATACAAGAGTTGATTATGTTTTCTTTTTTCTGCTTGCAATCTCCTTTAATATTTTTTTTTTTTAGTTTTGTAATGATTTCGTAAGTGAGGATCTAAAAATGTGTTGTTGAAGTGAGGTAAATGATACTCTTTCCTACTTTCAGATCAAATAAAGGAAAATCACAAAGTGATTTGTTGAATAGATCTCAAGTCCCAGTTTGTGTCCTTCTTCTTTAGATAATAGGCCAACATTATTAGGGGCCCAGTGGAAACATAATAAAGAGGTGCTATTAAATATCGTTTCAGCAAAGTGGAGAAAGAAATACTGACCCATTTGGACTAGATTCCTCTCATGTTGGTGAACCACAAATTCTGCCCATACTTGAGTCACTAAGGAAGGTGATTTGGGAGTTTTATCACCATTTCATGAGGCAAACAATTGGTGACTGGAAGTAAAGCGCTTTGATTCTGGAGTAGCTGAAATGTCCAGTAAATGTAGTTGGTTTAACTCAGTAGCATTTCTATGCTCCTTCAGTGCTGGTAGTTTTCATCAGAGGTTAAGATGACATTATCAGGTCTCAAAAAAGACTAAACTTCGTCTGTATTATATTCTTTGTTGTGGAGTCTCTTATCTGCGCTATAAAAGTGGGAATCAAATCTGGCAGTTTGAGAAAGTAATCACATCCCTGATGAAGATATATTTTGTCACTTAAAACCTACATTTCTGCTTCACCAGCAGCCAGTGCTGTAGGAAGCAGCATATAATTAAATGCTGCTGAAGAAGTTGATTGCCAATCCGAATTCAAGACACGCAGGTCAAAGCAGCGCTTGTGTCCTTGTGCGCTGGCTGCTAAGCCTGCTTCAAATTTACAGCTTCACCATCAGGTGGCAGTTTCACTTACCCTTGTGTTTTCTCCATGTATGTTTTAAGTCTGCAAAGTTGTGGGAATCCATCAGTTTCATCTTTTATTGGGAACTGTCTTCAATATTTTTTTTTTTTGGTAGAACATGTGCACACTCCCAGGTTCCAGACTGAGGGAAATCACTTAGTTCTCCTTTCTTGGCTGAAGTATGTTCTCCAGTCAAAAAGTCCATGTTCTTATTACAGTCTTACTAAACGACTGAGTTTCCTGAAGAGCTGGGACTAGAATCTATAAACAAATTTATTTCTGAACTGTTCTGCTAACACTGAGGAAAGTGAGATTTTGAAATAAATACAGCTCTCGGGTGATATTTCAGAAATCATATTATAAAGACCTTCTTTTGAAACAAAGGTAAGGAGGGACTAAAAGCAATGGCTGCAATCTCAGGCTTCAAAATAAAAAAAAAAATGTAACTACATCCTGGGAATATTTAGATTAATCCTTTAAACTTTATCTCATGAAACTCTGAGTGAATAGATGAGAGAGGGCAGTGGACATTGTCTTCCTCGACTTCAGCAAGGCTTTTGACACATCTCCCACAGCATCTTCATAGGTAAGCTTAGGAAGTGTGGATTAGATGAATGGACAGTGAGGTGGATTGAAAATTGGCTGAAAGACAGAGCTCAGAGGGTTGTGATCAGTGGCACAGGATCTAGTTGGAGGCCTGTAACAAATGGGGTCCCCCAAGAGTCAGTACTGGGTGAGGTCCTTTTCAGTGTTTTCATCAATGACTTGGAAGAAGGGATGGAATGTATCCTCAGCAAGTTTGCTGATGATCCAAAACTGGGAGGGGTGGCTGACACATCAGAAGGCTGTGCTGGGTACAGCAGAGGACCACCAAGATGATTAGAGGCCTGAAGCATCTCTCTTATGAGGAAAGACTGAGGGACTTGGGTCTTTTTAGTCTGGAGAAGAGAAGACGTGGGGGGGGAGGGGAGGGGATTTGATCAGCTATAAATATTTAAGGGTTGGGTGTCTTTTTTTCAGTGGTGCCCAGTGAAAGGACAAGAGGAAATTGGCACAAACTTGAACATAAGAAGTTCCATCTCAACACGAGGAGGAACTTCTTCACTTTAAGGGTGGCAGAGCCCTGGAACAGGCTGCCCAGAGAGGTGGTGGAATCTCTGTCTCTGGAGACATTAAAAATCCTCCTGGACATGTTCCTGTGTCAACCTGCTCTGGGTGGACCTGCTTTGGCAGGGGGTTTGGACTAGATATCTCCAGAGGTCTCTTCCAACCCCATAGCATTCTCTGATTCTGTGAATGTTACATGCAGATATTTTTGTGAGTTCAGGGTTTAGAAGTGAGAAATTGATTTTTTGCTCAACATCAGTTTAAAAGTACTCCCATTGCATCTGAGAAGCCAAGAACTGAACAAGCTTCAAGAGCTTTTCTTCACCTCAAATTACGATACCTTCCAGCCAGAGCAGAACCACAATGAGTGAGAAATTATGGAAAAGGTTTGCATTTTGCAGGATTTTTATGGTAAAACAGTACCCACCTGGTGCATAGCACAGAGATTTCACTTTGCTGGCTTACTGTTCCTGTTGATCAAACCCCATAGCTGTCATATTCTCAGTTGCTTAGAGCTTGGCTCTCTGTTTGGGAACGTGAGAGCTTTGCCTGTCTTCCTTTGCGTATAGTTTTCTGTTGTGTTCCTCCCTGTGTGGAGGTGGTATTCAGTCTAGCTGACACAGGGGTCTTTTTGCGATGTAAAGAAGAAGCGATGTGCTCTGGAAGGCCAAGTGGCAGCAGGTGTAATTGTGTGTCTCCCAGGAGAAAGGGTGAAATGGGACTAGATACAGCCCTTGTTGCTTTAATATCATGCAGAATGTTGTTCTGACATGATAAAATTGCTGCTAAGGCAAAGTCATCCCCTTAACTCCCATTGAAGATAATGATATTGTGGTTTTGGCAGCACTGTGCATATTGTATCTTGTTGTTTTCCAAAGTTGGGTGGAAATTGGAAGAAAAACAGGTTTGAAAAATATCACAAAATTTAATTTCTGTTTTACAGGTAGGAATTATCTGATGTGTTCTGCTGATTGCCTTGTGCAGGTAGCTGGCTGGTTTTGCTGTTCTTTGTATGAGCCTTCTGCACAGTAACTGGAGAAAGAAAAATATGAAAGATGGGGGGAAAAGAAATGATAGATTTTGTTGCCACCAACAGTATAAGGGGGAAAACTGACAGATGAAGTTCATACAGCTAGCTGATTTTAGATTATTTTTTGCAATGTACTTAATTTCAAACTGAAGGTGACCCAAGAGGCAGCTGTTAACGTTCCGGCTCAAGCAGTTCCTGTCATTATGAAATAATTTTTGTCTGAATAATTTCTGAAATTGTACGGGATCCTCTAGAACGTAGAAACCTCCGGACTGTTAAGTTTCCTTATATGGGTTTTGATTTAGCTTTGCTTCTCTTTTGGGAAGGCTTCCAGATGGGGTCATGAGTATTTTTCAAACTGGAGGCCATCTGAGGCTGTCTGGGACATGAAGGCTTGATACGAGTTTCACATGTGGTTGCACCACCATGCTTCAGCCCCAAATAACAGCTGTGGGCTCACCCCACTGCTCTTGGCCTTATTGCAGAGCTTTTATGGCTTCTTATCTCTCATGCTTGGTTGTGGGACTCCTTTGAAATATGGGCAGATGTCTGGGCTCCATGAGCGGGGCTGCTCCTTTATGCCCCTCTGGTGGCCTGAGCAGCACCTGAGCCCTGCTCCCTGCAGCTGAGGACTGCCTGGCCTTCTCATCCCTTTTCTATAGGTGCAGAAACAGCAGGGGTGCAGATTGCAGAAAGCCCAAGAAAAGGGTTTAGATGTCACTGGAGCAACAAGTTGTTGAAAAGATGAAAGAATGCCTCCAGATATTGCAATTACTCCCCTCCCCTGATTTTTCATTGATAATGATTAATGGTTTTTATCACTATAAAGAAATACCATTTGAAAGAGTATAAAATGTCAAACTCTCTCCCCCCTTGCCCTTTTTTTGGACTTGCGTAATTAGGGAAGAGAAAAATTTTCATCTCTGAAGTAAACACAATTTGCTGGTAGGGCCAGTTCTGGTCAGGCTGTCTCAGAGCCTGGAAAACCTGATGATGGATTTGCCACAGCTTTTACACAAAGTTAATCTGACTGCCACGCTCCCGTCTGCTTTTACCATGCTTTGTTAAATTGTGTTGGGCTCTGTTCTAATAATCTCACTTTCTCTGATACACTTTAGCAGTTTGGCCAAATAATACATGTGAAAGCATTCTCTAGTCTTCCAAATATCATTTGAACATCTGGCCATCCCCCAGACTTACCTTGGCTTCCATCTTTGAATGTTCTCTGCATTGTGATTCATTCCTTTTCTTTGGTTACAGAGTTAACTCTTACTAGGTACCTGTTTCATATTCGTATCCACAAGAGCTAATTCCTGTAAGAGAATTGTGCATCTAATTACCTTTATGGGTAATTTTCAGCAAATAGATGGTAATTAACTGTCCTGACCTTACCTGTGATCCCACTCAGCTAAATGGGATGGGTTTTGCAATTTACTTTCCTCATTCCATCTCTCCTGCACTTAAGAGTCTGGGAGACATTTTAGGTGAAAGCAAACCATTTTTTCCAGTGTACAGAGCATTAAGGCTGTGGCTGTGGACCTTTTTATCAAACCCCTAAATATTTATCAGAATTCAGAATCTATTCTTAGAGACTGAACTTCCTGTATGCCATCCCAATGAGCAAACATGTCACACTTGTGATAGGTTGCTATATTCCTCCCCCTGTACCGTACTTCTTCAGAGCACAGGCAAGCATGCAGGTCATTCTAAACAGGGATTTTAGGATGTGGAAAAAGCTGTATTTAGGTTAAAACTACAAAACTCCCTTTTTTCTCTGAGCTATTTTTGATCTCTGGTCCTTAGGAATGAGTCATTGATGTTTGAATTCTTCACCCAACCCTTGGGGCAGGAATTTGGACTGTGTTGTCCTTACTGCTCTTCTGAACAGCGTGAGGACTAACATTGATCTGGGGGCTGGTGGAGGGGAAGCAATTGTTCCTTGCTGTTAGTCTGTGTGCTTCCTTTAACACAAAAAGAGGAACCCAGAGAACCTGAGAAAAGCATGGTGAAATGAATTTTTTTTATTACCTGCCCCACTCACTGCAACGTTCCTTCCCAGGCAGTTAATTCTGCAGGTGTGTTGCCCAACATCGAGTGAAGAAGTTGTATGGACAGTGATGTCATGCAGGAGGTGCAGACACTGATACACAGACACTAAATTTTATGTTTGAGTCAATTTACAGGTCTGAAGAAACCCTTTTCCCTTATGGGCTGCATTTAATCTGGCATAATTTGATGTAATGGATCAGAAATGTTGTAACAAAATATATCACATCTGGTTTGCTGCTAGCAATCTGGAGAGTAAATGTCCCTCTGGACTTTATTACAGTGGACAGAAGTGCTTTAGACAGGATAAATAGCAGGCTATTCACCATCAAAACTCTCTTAACTCAGAGTTTTCCATTATGTCTAGTATAAAGAGAACAATACAGGACGTGGGAACATTCTCACATCTTATCTGAAAGTGGATGCAAATGTCTTGATACAGGTGACAATGTGACTGCTTTGCCATTTCAGTTAGGAGCAGGCGAGATCCAAGCATTTCAGCTGAAGTCATAGATGCTGTAGAAGGTGATTTGAAAATCTCCTTCACAGAAACGACATTTTTAGTCTAAGAAACCTGGTGATTTAAACATTTGGTCTTGTTTTGAATTGGAATCGATTCAGGCCTCAGGAACTTTCTCAGTAAGTTTACTGATGGAAGCAGCTGAAGAAGATTCAACTTTACTTAACTGTGGTGTCAAGCTGGTGCTTTTGGAGTATGGTGCTCTTCATTGTATTCTGACTTCTGCCCGTAACTTCACAGTGAATGAAGTGGGCAGCACAGTGGTGAATGTGAAAGTTTTAGGGTCACAGCTGCTGTCATACTTTATACATCAACAGTTCTTTTGACTGGAGGATCTCATAGAATTTGCCAACACGGACTAAACCTTCACAATAGGATTTATTATCTTTTACAATTCCCATCAAGATCTTTGGAGGCTCTTGGAGCTCAGAGAAGAAAGAGATTAGTGGAACTCTCTTCTCCATGAATATAAATCTTTGAGTTTTGAACAGGGTGTGTGGGCTCGCTGCTATTGTATGTAAACCCATCCATTGAGTGGTAGTCTATGCACTTAGAAGATCCAGCACTACAGCCTTTGGCATTTGAAATAGGCTTGTAGGAAATCAATAACTGTATGATTTTGCATAATTAGAATCAGTGTTTTGGCCTATGAATTGCTAACTGTCCTTACCAAGAGATACTGATTTTGTAAAAGAGAAACTGCACTTGGTCATGCTTGGGAGTCAGAAAGAGATATTCTTTAATTGTCTAGACAATTCTGGGTAATTCGGGTCATCATTACTACAGACACAGCATACACGCCTATGTCAGTTCTTTTCATAGAATCATAGAATCATCTGGGTCGGAAGGGACCTTCAAAGGTCACCTAGTCTGACCCACCCCGCAGTCAGCAGAGACACCCCCAACTAGACCAGGCTGCCCAGGGCCTCATTGAGCCTCCCCTTGAATATCTCTAGGGAAGGGGCCTCAACAACCTCCCTGGGCAACCTGTTCCAGTGCTCCACATTGTAAAGAACTTATTCCTAATATCCAATCTAAATCTGCTTTTCTTCAGTTTACACCCATTGCCCTCGTCCTGTCACTACAGGCCTTTGTAAATAGGCTCTCCCCAGCATTCCTGTAGCCTCCCTCAGGTACTGGAAGGCTGCTATTAGGTCTCTCCAGAGCCTCCTCTTCTCCAGGCTGAACAACCCCAGGTCCCTCAGCCTGTCTTTGTAACAAAGGTGCTCCAACTCCTTGATCATTTTTGTGGCCGTCCTCTGGACCCGCTCCATCAGGTCCATGTCCTTCTTATATTGGGGGCTCCAGACCTGCACACAGTGCTCCAGGTGAGGTCTCACCAGAGCAGAGCAAAGTGGCAGAATCACTTCTCTGGACCTGCTGGCAACGCTTCTTTTGAAGCAGCCCAGGATGCGATTGGCTTTCTGGGCTGCAAGTGCCCACTGCCTGCTCATGTCCAGCTTCTTGTCCATCAGCACCCCCAAGTCCCTTTCCTCAGGGCTCCTTTCTACCTCGTCGCCTAGTCTGTATTGATACCGAGGATTGTTCTGGTGGCATCTTGTTTTCTACAAGGCAATCACATTTTCAAAAGGTGCTGCCTATTACTTGAAAGTAGGACCTGATTTCTTTTATCTGCTGGTGACATTTACAGCTTTGGACATGTATTTCTTGCTTCAGCCTTCATGATTTTGGCAATACCAACTGCCATCCCGTGCCAACTACTAGTTTCTACCTCTCTTTGTCGTGGTTACAATAATTGGACAGTGGTAGCAATTAGCTGGGTGAGCAGCCCTGGCTGTTGCATCTCTGCTGATGACTTCATTAGGAGCAGACAGAGCCTGTGGGATGCCTGGAAATTATTTCCGTGCTGCGTGTGCTGCGCTGGCTGAGCATTGCTCTCAGGCAGGCACCGCCTGGGAGTTAGTGTTTTTGCAAATGTTTTTAGGGAAAGCAGCAAATCTGAGACAGGAGAAGAAAAGGCTCTGAAAGGACCTTCCCCCAGGTTTTAGTATCATGAACTCAACTTAGTTTATCTTATATTTTACGTTTAGAAGTTGTAGTCTGAAACCCTAAATTACATGTTATCCTGCATTTTTTCACTGTTGTATCAGGCAACCCCCAAAGATGACCTCCTTGCCAGCCTTTGTGAGGGTTATGATGGTCCTGTTTCCATGAAGCTGCTTGCCTTACATTAGTTGTAAATAGTTACCCAGCTCCTCTGCCTACTTGTTTTCAGCGTGGCAGTCTTTCACGTCTGGCCCCTCCTAAATTAGAGACTTCCTGCATTGAAGAATCGTTGCTTTTTCAAAAACACCATGGTGCACCTGTGATTTTTGTGGATGAGTTTACCCTATGGTTTGTAGACCCTTGTTTTCCCTCTGCGCCCTGTCCTATTAAAGCACCTCTTCCAGGACTGTATGAAGTCCAGGGTTTGGGGGCTGCCAGAAGAGAAAAAGGAAGAAAAGGAAATTGAAGGTTATTTGGTCCATGCTGTGCACCTTCCTCAAACCAACAGCAAGAGACAATATGAGCTACTGTTTTTCTTTCCAGTATTCAAAAAAACAAAACTAAGGGGAGCTTGGTTGTGCTTTTACACAAGGTCATGAATGTAGTTCACTTTACAGCCTTGCTTTTCAAAGATGGTAGGCTGGTGATAACTGCCTTTTCAGTAGCTTTCCAATCTCTGTAGGTTTTATTAGGAGAGCCCTCATCTCCTGGAAATTTGGGGAAGTAATGCAAATTTTACTGCTGAGGGCTACCCTTAGAAGCCTTTCAATTTTCACCTAAGAGTCAGCAGCCACTGGGAGATGTTGTCAGAGCGTGACACACCAGATCAGTGAGAGCATCTTGGCCTGTGGGAGAAAAGGATTGAAAGCACAACAGTTGGATGTGTTAAGTGGTGTCATAATGTGTTTGGTTTCTAACTGTAATTGTTCTGAGGTGATTCAGCAGAGGTGAGGAATCTGCCCGAGGACATACAGTGCCTGTAGGAGAGCAAAGTTTTGAATCTTCTGTTTCTTCAGGCTTGATGACATGCTGTAAGCACCCTTGTGTTAACTCACAAGACAAAATCTTTTCCATCTCAGATCAGTAGCACTTGCAGGTGTAAGGTGATGTCAGCGAAAAAGTGCAACATCCAGTGAAATCAGTGCATCCTGGCACTTGCAATAGAATATTCATGGTTGAAAGAAGAGAAGGCTGAGGGGAGACCTTATTAATGCTTACAAGCATCTGAAGGGTGGATTAAAGCAGGATGGAGCCAGACTCTTTTCAGTGGTTCCCAGTGACAGGAGGAGGGGAAATGGGTACAAGCTGGAACATAGGGAGTTTCATTCAAATATGAGGAAAAACTTCTTTCCTGTGATGGTGACAGAGTATTAGAACAGGCTGCCCAGGGAGGGTGTGGAGTGCCCTTCTCTGGAGACCTTCAAGACCCACCTGGATGCCGTCCTGAGTAACGTGCTCCGGGCAATCCTGCTTTAGCAGGGGAGTTGGACTGGATGATCTCTAGAGGTCCCTTCCAACTCTGACAATTCTGTGATTCTGTGAAGGGGATCCCTGGGAGTCTTTGTCCCAACTGTCTGCTCCACGTGAGGCCAACTTCAAGAGCAGAGTTGGTTGTTAAAGCTACTATCTGGCTGAGTTTTGAAAATTTCCAGGCTTGGAGTTTTTACAGCCTTCTTGTTGCAGTGTGTGGCTGCTCTCATTGGGTAATGTTTTTCTTACAATTTTCTGGAATTTCTCATGCTGTAAATTGTGTCTTCTGCCTCTTTCTTCCACTGTACGCCTCTGAGAAGAGCTGAACTCCATCCTCACTGTAATCCCCCTTTCTTAATAAAACACTGATGAGAAGACAGTGATCAGATGCTTCATGCAGCTTGACAGTGCCATGAAGAGAACTGAAGAGATGTTCAAACTACACAGAAGTCATATCACTTTCTAAGCTGTATCACCCATGTAATGCAAACACCTTTTACTATCATTTTAAGTAGCAGATTTCCCCATGCCTTCCCCAGTACACTCCTTGGCTTTGAGGAGCAATTTTTCTTCTACGCTAGCCTTCTTGACAGAGATTTCTTCCCAAATAGTTGTACAAAGCTCTGTAAATGTTAGAGTGACATTTGGAGTAAGTTTGAAGAGCTCGTGTGCTCCTTCTTGGTTCCTCTGCGTCTCTGCCAAGCTTCAGTATGGCAATACAGCCTCGCTCATCACCTCCCAGGGCTAGCAATAACATTTACACGCTACAGTTTCTTCCATCTGCAAATATTTCCACTGTGCTACTCAGTGCTCTTATGGCTCCTCCCTAGCCCCAGTTCTTTATGATTTCAGCCTGAGGAAGGGAGATGCACAGTTTATTAGATAA
Source organism: Nycticryphes semicollaris (assembly GCA_013400055.1). Classification (NCBI taxonomy): domain Eukaryota; kingdom Metazoa; phylum Chordata; class Aves; order Charadriiformes; family Rostratulidae; genus Nycticryphes; species Nycticryphes semicollaris. The sequence goes on along the minus strand of VXBJ01007792.1, from coordinate 383,245 downwards.
CATTTACCTTTCATTGTGTATTTAAGGCTTTTTTTTTTTAATTTTTTTTTTTTATTTCCCTCCCCCCCTCTCCCAGTAACTTCCCATCTGACAACACCCATTAATTAACCTATCCTCTTTTGTGTGTGTGATGACAGAAGGAGAGGAAGCACGTACCAAGCCTGATGCTCATGGAAACTAGTACATGCTTCTTTGTAGGGTAGCAACAGGTTAGCCTGGGGAGAATTGTTTGTTACAGAAGTTAAGCTAGAATGCGTAGTGCAAAGGCTTGTGAAGTTGATTGATGGAGGGAGATTTTGGGCTCCTGGATCCTAATATGCCTTCTATAGGTCAGTTTAAAGTTTAGAAGGTCTCCATTGAAGCTTTTGTTGATAACAGTCAAAAGTCTGGTGTAATTTTCCCTTACAATAACGGAAGCTTGACAGTTTTAACTGGTTTCTTGAGATTTTGCCCACTTCGAGATGAAGATTGTCAGGTCCTGTTTACAGGATTTTGGTATTATATAACCTCCTAAAAATATTGAACTGTAGAAAAGCAAGGTATGAATTTTGGATTCAGAAAAAAAAAATAAATTGTGTAGTTCTGAAAAAATTCATTATTGCTTCCATTCATAACCAAAGTAATTTCTGTGTCTAAGTATTGTGAATCAAGTTAAATTTTATCTTTTTTTTTTTTTTTTGTATGAGAAAGGACATTATAGTACTTGCACTGAACCCTGCACTTTCATACAGAGGTGCTGCTACAGACTCTTAGTTTGCCTTTGCCTAGATTTTTATGTCTTCCATTTTGTGGATGCTTAGGTGATAGTTTTTTCTGCAGTGATTTGATATTTCTGCTTGTGTTTGGAAAAACTGCAAGGGAAGGGGTGGAAAATATGTAAGACACTGGAGACGGTGGTATGGAAAGGGAAGCAGTCAGTAGAGTATTCTATTCTTTGTAGATTGATAAGTGTGACTTGGACTTCAGGTGTTCTTCAGGAATTTCTTATTTCATATGAACCAACCCACACTTCTGGGCTATTTTCAGACATGGATATATGTTAAAAGTAATGAAATCTTTTAAGTAATGTTTATGAAATAACTTTTTCAATGTTTTGAAAAAACGTGTTTGATGAAAAATATTCATGTGGATGTCATCTGGTCTATGTAAACATCTGCTAGCAATTTTTGTCTATAGCAGCAGCCTTGTAAGAGACAATTATTACTACTGCTCCACCAGTGTTCTTGCATCCCTGAAAATATGATGAATGCCTTGAAGCTAGCTCTATTGTCTCTCTCATTTGCTCCTCATTTGGAAATGTTTTGTACACTTTGTACTGATAGGGGTGTCTTATGAAGGTATTCTACTTTCAGTGCCCGTTTAGTCTTAACAGTCGTACACTATTCAAATTGGAGCATTTGAATTTAAGAAAGTAGTATACAAATCAGAGAGAAGCCAGAGGTGAGAAGCAGAAGAGGTGAATTTTAGAAAAGGAAAGCTAGGAGAAGTTGAGCAAGAGAGGTTTACTTAGTCTAGAACAGTGAGGGAGCTGGGGTAATTGTATGCTGGGCTTCGGGGTCCAAAGGTCCTTTTGTAAAGCATCTGTACACCCAATGGGTGTAGGGAAGGAAGGCATCATCTTAATCTGAAGCAAAGAAAAATTGGGATTGATGCTGCAAAAAAGACTTTGGTCTGCGAGGGACGTTAAGCATGGCAAAACCAGTTCAGGTTCTTTACATTTCCATAGTTGTATGTGTCCAAGATTTTGACTGCTTTATCTCCCTGAGTTTCCAGTGCATAACAACTGATGATAACGCTATTGGCATCTTGTCATGCTGAAATCTTTAAAGCAGAATAGCTTTGTTTTTACTAATAGAACAAACCAATGAGTGGCTGATTAGTGATATTATTTGCAAGGTATTTTTCTAAACTAATAAAACTCATTCTTATTTCTAATGTAATGGTTCTCCTTAGGCAGGTTTTTAAAGATGGGTTTGTGTTCTCTGTTGCTGGCCCTCTTGTGCTAGTGAATTCCATTTCCATCCCTTCGAGTTTGCTCTTTCCTATTTGGCAGGCTCAGTTAGGTGTTTAATAAACGTGGACTGCTGACTGCTGACTCCGCACCACCAGGGCCCTTAGGGCACCGACTGGCCCTGCCCAGCCCCTGGTGCTCCCCCAGCTTCCCAAGGACCCCATGTCAGACCCCTGGGGCAACCAGCCCTACCTGGCCCTGGGCCCTGCTGAGCCAGGCCCATGTTCCATCCCTGTTACTGTGGGATCACCTGGCAATTGCAGCACCTGATTTTTATCTCTGGCCTATGGATTGACAGCCTGAACCTGGACCTGCCTCATTGCCTGGCCACTTGGTTGGACCTGGCCATGATCTGCAGGTCTGTTGTGTTCACCTCCTTGGCTGTGTGGGATGGCCCTGGGCAGCAGGGAACTGCATCTCCCTGCTTCTGTCCTGCCCAGTGACAGACATGCAGGGTTATAACCACCTCTGAGCACATGAAGTTCCCATGACATTTTTTCCACCAAAAAAGGAGCATTATCTCTGGTGTCCTAGTCAGATTTCAGTCCTGGTGATTGCATTCAGGCTCCCCTAATTACTAGACAGACTTCTATTGTTGCAGCTCATCTATATGGAATCTGCTTGGACAAGAATGAGGATTTCTATTTGGTTTTGTTTTTTTTTTTTCAGGTCTGGATTTGAGGTTTTTTTGGTTTCATTTGGATTTTTTTTTTCAGTTCTGGGATTGTGGGTTTTGTTTTCTTTTGCATCGTTTTTAGGGGTTCGGTTAGTTTGGTGTGTTTTTTTAAGTGTGATTTTGGTTTTCAGAAAATGAAGGCTGTTTGTGTTTGTGGCCATGTATCTGCTTAGTGGATATGGGAGGGTAAGAAGTGTGCTGCGTTAATGCCTACAGGAAAGTTTTGTCTGGCTTGTGGATACAAAGCTTTGACACTTCTTCAAGCGTATTTGAATTTTTGCAAGAAGGTGGAAACATTTGGTTTATACTCTCGTGTAGTTTTGAACCAGCATACCTGTTTCCCACAATGCTCCTTGCCAGGTGTCTTGTCCCTCTCCAGTTGGTGACACTTGTCTTTGGAAGCCGTGTTCACTGTGAGCAGTGGCAACAGCTGACCCTCACAAACATAGCTAAGGGGAACACATTGTGTGCCCTCAGTGGTGGTGTTGGTGAGTTCACTAGACTTTTTGTGAGTGAAGGATATTTTTTTCTTCTTTTTACACTGTCATCTTTCTGGAAATTTCAGGAAAAAAAAGCTTTATTGCAGTCTGGGAGACAGGGCAAAGAGTCCACAGTGAAGAGAAAGAGACTACAGAAAAACTGAAAGAGATAAGAAAGGAAAGAGGCAAAGAATGGAGATTAATACCAGAAAAAGGTTAGAAAGCAAGAGAAAGAGCATGAAGAGGTCTTGAATATTTTTCTGTCTGTATTCTAAGAATATGCCTGTTGCCGTCTCCCCAGGAGATTTATGCAGAGCCTTGTGGGGAAGCAGCAGTGAATTGCTCCTTTGGATGCTAAGTGTAAAATTAAAGCTGGCAGGATCTCAGAGCACAAGACTGGGAAGCTAATCACTCCTAATAACATATTGATTTTCACAGATCTCTGGCATTATGTCAGGGCAGCTTTGAATCAGCACCTGGTTTCTTCCTCTTCCCATCTCCAAGCTAATGGCAATGAAGCTTCTGGCTTTCAGATCGCAGATAAATGCCACTCTGGATCTTTCCATCTGTACAAATCTGTGGGTCTCTGAAACATGATTTACCCCATTGCTCCTATACAAGTCTCCATGAGATGTCCAAGTACAATAGCTACCCTAAAAGTAGAAGAGTGGAAGGAACGTGTGTGTATTTTAAATGTGGACAACTATGCCACTGCCTTTATTTATGGTGTTGAACAACAGCATTACAGTCCCACTGCTGCAGATGGCTGAGGACAATCGAGTGGATGCCTGTATTCAGGCAGAAGTTCCCAGCACCATTGCCTAGGAGGCTGAGGTCACCTAGTTGTTGCCAGGTTACATTCAACCCTGAGCAGATTTGCTGTATGTGTTGTGCAGCCGTAACGTGCCTTCCTCAAGATTTAGGGACTGACTGTCAGGGCAAGGAGATAGGCTTTATTTGTGTGACTGCTACAGGCAATACCCTCCTCTGAGGGAGAATTTTTGTAGCTGGAGGGGAATGGTCTGCTTTCAAGAAGGTGTGCTGAAAAAGCTCCCGGATACTCCATATGGTGAAGACCTGCATGGTGAGGATGAAGTCTCCTTCTTAAAAGCTTGTTCAGTGCATAGGTGGTCTGAGGTGGGCCAGGCTCAGGTCAGCACAGGGCACACACAAGAACAGAAACTTGGCATCTCCTGTGGTTGTGCAGAGGCGATTTCAACTATTGCAGGCTATTTAATTTCATCTGCTTAATTGTTACAAGGGTTCCTTGCTCCCTGTTTGTTGCAGACTGGCCAAAGAAGGGACAGTAATACCTGATTTAGACTACTGTGGGATGTCAGTTGAAACACTGTCTAGACTTTTGTGTCATCTTCAGCAATTATAGGTGTTGTCCAGTTCCTTCTTACATTAGTATAATAATAACAATTGGGTTTTCTTGTTTGAGGACAATAATTTAGTGGAATGGGATCAGTGGAGCTGAAGGACACAAATTCTTTTTGAAGGGGAGAGACTCTTTATTACCAAGCTTTCAATTCATTGTCTTCTAGTGTCTGCAGCAAAACTGGTGTTTCCAAAGCACCTAACACATGGCGCTGTGGAGAAAGGAAGCAGCAGAGCTGGGGCACTTGTGTCAGCTATTCCCATCCGTAGTCCTGATATCCTCCAACCCCCTTTTTGCAGCGATTGAGGCGCCAGGGCAAGCAACTGTTTCATGCAAGGCACATCTGAGCTGAAGGCGTCAAAAGAGCCATTTCATGCTTCACTGCACTTTCTAATACAATCCACAGAGAGAGAGAGGAAAGAGAGCACAGAGGGTTTGTGTGTACATACGCATTGCCTTTGAGTGTATGTATAATATACAGTACATTTAGTTCCAGCTTGCAGCTGTGGGTGGCAAGTAAAAGGTGGAGACGTGAGGGGAAAAAGAATTGTGCTTTGAAAGGAAGAAACCATTCCCCCACCTTGAGAAAGAAGCTTTCTTTCCTTCTCTGTTTCTTGGCCAAGCGAAGATGTGAGTCCTCAGGGCAACACTGGCAGCTGGTACCCAGTAGGTGTCTGTACGGCTGAGTGGGTGTTGTGTGTACAGACCATGACAGCGTGTGGGGAGCACACCCAAGAAAAGGGGTGAATAGGGAAGCCGTTCACAGCCATCTTAATTTAATGGTGCTCCCAGAAAAGTTTTTTTCTTAATGGTTTAGCATGTGCCATGACCAGAGAGGTGCTGCGCAACAGCTATCGGTGCCGTGCATCGCTGCACCAGCACAACCACAGTGATCCCCACCAAACATTTAGTAACCACATACGTGTCTATACTGTCACTTTTCTGGCTTGCTACTTATATCCTTATTTATCACCTTATTTGCCTATTTATTATACGCTGCAGTTCTGGCCATTGAGGAGCTAGCCATGGGTCCTTTCCGGCATGGACATATGGATGGTCCTCAGTTTCCCCCTACTCTAGCATCTAACATTTAAGCATTGAGGGGATGTAAGAATTGCCTCTGCCAACCTTGCTCTTTCCCACTGCCAGCAGGAGTGGCCTGGCTGGACAATAAGAAACAAAGGGGTGAAACATAAGGAGAACATCTAGATTCCAAACATATTCTTGCAGTTGGTTAAGTTCAATGGGGTGTTAGTTTTGTGGGGTGTGCGTGGTGAGAATCCTGGTGAGAATCCCAACCATTTGGGAAAACTGTAGCTAAACTGGATGGGGCACTGGTAAGAGTGCTTTACAGAGCAATCCTTCCACGTGCCTGGNTTTTTTTTTTTTTTAATCTCCAGGGTTATTATATGTAGTTTTGTGGTAAAAGTCCAACATGAAGCAATCTCTACAACTCTGCCTTTACTAGGGTTTGGCTAAGGGGAGCAGAGATGTTCTAATTCATATGTTAATATATTCATGTAGATTTGTAAATTTTGCAAATAAAAATGCTTTGAAGCATATTCCTGGACTGAAACAATGATTGCCATGGTGTAGTGGTTGCTGCTGTTCTAGAACAAGACTTTAATTCTACCCTCTTAGAGAAGAATATCAGTTTCTGCAGGCAAGACCTTGAGCAAATAGAGAATGTTAAGTACTATGACTTCTTTCCTCAGATGAACTTCCTACTTTCTTTGACATCCTCAGAGATGAGAGAAAAATAAATTTCTTTCCTTGCTGTTTTTTTTTTTCCCTCTTCCTGGTTTTCATTGTGCCCCCATCTCGTGACTTTTCCTATGCTTGACTGACACACTTGCAATGGAGTTTGGTTTGTTCCTTTCTTTGTTTGCTCGGCAGTGACATCAGTTGTGTCAGCAGAGCTCTACTAATATTAGTTGTTAGTGAAAAATAGGAAAACCATAAAACCGCACACCAGCAGAAATCTGTTGTAGAAAAGACGTATTAGGAAATTTGCTTTGTACAGTTGTTGTTTTTCTTTAAAGCGTTAGCAATGGGAAGAAATTCCTTTCTAAAAAAACAACAGCTCTTAAGAGCACCAGCAATAGGAACTCTGAGCCTTCAAAAGCAAGACTAAATGCTTCAGTAGGCGTGTTGTAGACAATATTTAAAGTAGTGATTACAGCCAGTGCTAGGGAAGGCTGGACTAATGGAGGAGATTACATTTTCTGTAAGATGTGAAAAATGGAGGCTTTGCCAGTTTGTTATCACAAAAGGGCCCTGTGCTAACATGCTTGTCCTTGGGATTGTGTCTCCATGGGTACTACTGTGTCCAGTTGTGGTGAATACCGTATCTTTGTTGCTCCTACTTGGCACACAGGGTGCAGGGTGCAGTTAAACAGTTGCTGTGTCTTTTCCTAGTTATGTACCTTGCTATGGCAAGTGGTACAGATTCCGTTCACACAGTGCTCTGTGAGAGATGTCACGGTTCTTCAGGAGTAAAAATTGCACAAAGGTGTAACTTTTTTATTCATTTATTTTTTTGCAATTGTTTGCTGATTCCTTGCAGAGGCCTCCATCTTGAGCTATGATGGCAGCATGTACATGAAGATCATCATGCCTATGGTCATGCATACAGAAGCAGAAGACGTGTCCTTCCGTTTCATGTCCCAGCGTGCTTATGGGCTGTTGATGGCAACCACGTCACGAGACTCTGCTGACACTCTGCGCCTGGAGCTGGATGGAGGCCGTGTCAAACTTATGGTCAATTTAGGTATCGTATAAAAACCTTCCACTGCCCCTTCACTATTAATGTGGGCTTGTGATTAATAGTTTTTAAAATAATTTCATTTAATTTCTGTTAGTTTGATTGGATTGTACTGATTTCTAAAGTAACTGCTGAGACCTTCATAATGATATTCTCTTGCGGAGAGAAATTCTCTTCTGCACTGCTGCATGAAGATTTGCTGTCGGTTCTTCGTTATGGACAGTGTTGGTTTTTAAGTCTTTAAGTTTTTAAGTTTCCTTTCTTGTTCTGGGACTGGTGAGCTCTGTGTGAGACATGCTGCTTGGTCCATCTTTTGATCAGTTACATCCCTCATTCATCCAACATCACTCAAAACAGTCAACACTAAACGTGGGAGGAAAGCAAAACGAATATGGAGGCAAGCAGAAGTCCTGGGAATCCAATGCCCTTTACAGAATTTGGCAGTGTTTGATACAATGTAGTCTATTTTACCACTTTGCTAATTATTTCTATTTTCCGATTGCTATGTGTTTCAACCTTTAGGGCTTTTTATATCTAGTAAAAAAGCCTAGGGTTTTTTTTTATTGTGTCTTTATTAAAATGAAGGCAATAATAAAAGTGCATCCCCTCCCATCCCAAAGGGTTGTGTTCTGTCTCCTTAGAGTTACACTTTCCCAGAAAATAATGAAGACAGACAATCAGAAACAAGTGCAACAATAGCAACAGTGAAATAAAAAAAACTGGGAGTGAATGTGCTTTTAGATTAGCCTCAATCCTTTTTCTTTCTAGTCTTTAAGTATTGTACTGAATGACAAATAGGCTTTTTAAAGAATGTGAATAGATGAGTTGAAGCTTGCTTCACTTTTCAGAAATGACTGAAGCTTGTTGCTTCAGGTGAATCCAGGAATATAACTAAGAAGAGATTCCGAGTCAAAGAGGCAGAACTATCATGATAGTGTGAAATGTTAAACCTCTTCTAATATGTAGGATACTCCCTATGAAGATATGTGCATGGTCTGTGAAAGCTTATGCCAGGTTTCAAAATTCTAAGCCTCACTGGAACAAGCTTTCACACTTTTTGAGCTACCAGTATCAGCATCTTCAAAGCCCTGCTGTGGTGATATCAGGAGGAAACCACGTAGTGGCTTTATTTGTAGAAAGCAAAAAAAAAAAAAGTATTATACACCCATACTTGTAGTAATAGTTCTTTTTTTTTAACTCCTGTCACAGCTAGATACGGTAAGTTTATCGAGGTCTTGCTGCACCATAGATGAGCTTAGAGTGGTGATTTTAGGGTTCCTCATCCTCACCTGGGCAGTATGTTGTGCAGCAGTTGTCCTCTGGAACCAGTTTGTTTTTCAAAATTGCTTTTAGTGTCTCTGGCTTTTAAAGTGCAAGCCAGGCCCTAATATCTGCTTTTGGAATAAGAAATGGAAGAGTAGAAGGTGCATTTAAACAAGTTCATGTCTTTTAAAAGCAAAGAGTCTCCATGTGACAGGCTGTAGAAACACGTGCTTTTTATTAAGAAAAAAATAAATAAAAAAAGAGTAGAAAATGCAATGTTAATAGAGTTTCTGTTTGGAATATGTTCTGCTTAGCTTGACTGAGAAGTGTAAAACACTATTGAGTGCCTAGTTAGCACAGGAGCAGTCGCTGTGCTGTCCACACTGGCCTAGATGACAGCAGGAATAGATCAACTTCAGTTGTGACGGTAGCTTCTCAACTAATGAGAAACAGCACTCTGGTCATAGCCATCTCTGCCTATATCAACTTAGAGTGAAGGAAAATTTCATACATTTACAGAGTTTCTCTGGAGAACAGCTCGAAGGAATTGTTGTTGAGCCTTCTCATGTGCGCAAAGAGAGTCTTTACAAAACTCCAGCACGTGTGTATATATATATGTCTGTGTCTACATTTTCTTCCGATCTAATATGGTTGGTGCTAATAATCTGGCAAAATCAGTGTAGTTGCAGAGACTTGAAGCAGTGTGTATGCCAGATTTGCCAGCTTTTCAGCTGGAAATTTTGTGAGGTTGAATCTTGCCCCCAAAGTGACTGCAGGCTGCATCAGCGCTATCCTTCTATGTCTGACTCAAAAGAAGGGTAGTTTAGGCTGTTGGAACCTGGACTGAGCTTCATCTCTCCTCTTGTAGATCTATAAATCTCTCAGATATATTCATTGGAACAGGACTTTTCCTTCTATGAAAATAGCGTTACCCTGCTGTCGATGAAACAGAATTTGAGGAGGAATTACCTTACCAGAGCCATTAATTTTCAGTTGTTTACTGTAAGTCACGTCTAACTCTTCAAGGAGACTGTCCATAGCCAAAATGTCACACACGATAACCAAATCTTCATTACCTGACCCTGCCAAAATTACTGTACCAGTGAGAAACAGACATCAGCACTGCCTCTGAAGACACTGAGTGTGCTCGGTGCTGACCAGCTGCATGTCAGCTTCCCCCGAATGTCTAACCAATACAGATGTGTGCAAACAAAGACTGTTTTGAGTGGTGAGTTATTTAATTGTGCTTTTCTTCTAAGTCATTTAAAACTGTTACTAAGAGCTGTCTCTTTCTTCTCTTCTTTGATCTATTCCATTTGATTACTTAATATCATTTGTGTGGTTATTAAGGTCTTTCCAATGTTGTTGGGTTTTTTTATTCTTTTTTTTATTTTTATTCTTTTTTCTTTTTTTTTTTTTAAGATTGCCTCAAGCTAATGCNCTTTAAATCTTCTGTGTGTTTCAGTTGTAAAACTTTCCCATACCCCATCAGCCATGGTAAATCAAAAGATGGTATTCAACCCTTCAAAGGCCTGAAGCCTGCGGCCCGCACAGCAAACAGCCCTGAGAACAGAGCGTACAGAGCAGCCTGCAGGGGCTGGCATATCCCACTCACCTCCCCACCACTCAGCATCCAAACCAAACAGGGGGGAGATGCATCCTACAGCAGGCGTGGGTGGGCACGGGGGCGGGGGCTGGTTGCTTAATCACAGAAGGTAGGAGGGAAAGGAAGAGCAGTGATGAACAATGGTCAGAGAGAAAGAAGGGCCAGGAAGTTGTTGTAGACCCTTTCCAGTGTGGGGTGCCTGAGGTGCAATCTGCACATTGGCAGCACGTCTCACAGTAGTTGGAGTGTTTGTTGTGCGAAGATTAGAAGTTCAAATGTGACACAGATCTCACTTCTGTCGAGAAGGACACTGAAGAAATGGGTCTAGAGTGGAAGGGGAGAGAGAGAGAGAGAGAGAAATGAAGCCAACGTGACTTGGAACATGCTTGGGAATAATTTCTGATGCTGAGGAAGGGAAAGAAATGGCTGGTCCAACGGGGAGGTACACCTTCAACTTTCCCTCCCATTGATGAGTTGGGAGGGTTACAGTGTCACTGAATTTTATTATGTCATATTTCAGGATTTTTTCTTCCTGACCTGGATTATCTTCAGGTCACTGGTGACTAGAATAAATACTGCCTGCCTCCTGTTAATCTGAGTCAGTTCTCTTGTAAGGAAGTATAACCATCCCTCTTGCCTGTGTTTTCCTAAGATAACTCCTCAGGGGTGGCAGAGATGTCTTTGCCTCTCCAAGATGCAAAGTTTCTTTTGTCATTCCTACATACAAACAGAACAGGCACATTTTTTTATTTTTCATTTTAAAACGTATGTGAACTTTTATGCCAGATTTCCTTCCGTGCAAATCATACACTTGTACCTGCAAGTGTATGCTCATTCACAGTTTCTCATTAATAAATTTCTTTTCTATAATAAGTAGATACAAGTGCTCTTGATTTTCTTTTTTCCCTCCTAATTGTCATAGGCATGCATAATTATTTGTCAGCTGTGAGTTACAGGAGGGTGCACAGCTGGACTGCAATGCAAATGGGAAAGATGCAAGGAACCACATTGTAACATGGGGTAAGAAACCTCATCTGGTTTCCCCATGAGGAATAACCTAGAGTGAGCTTAGAAACAGTTGGGCCCTGATTGTCCTTTTTGTCCTAGTCTTACCTTAAAGTGCTCTTCCATTACCACATGTGGATGCTCATCAAAAATTAAAAAAAAACACTTTGTCCTCACGCAACAAAGGTTGACTTTCCTGATTTAAGGAAAAAACAACCTGCGGCCTTAGCATGTCAATTAAATCTCACTATTTTCAGGCACAAGGACACAAATGGTAAGAAATACAGGCCTAATTTACAGAAAGTTCTGTCTGCTACTAAAGATATCTCCATTCAAGCAATGAATCCCTAGTGCTAGCTAATGGCAGTAGAGCTATTTAACTATTTCCAAGGAGAGAGTCTTTGGCCCATTTTCCAGGTGATATGCTCTGGAAAACCTTCCATCTTAGCACTAAGGAAGCAGCTTCTGGATTACATTTGGAATAACACTGAAAGAAAGTAACTGCTAGAAGATCTTTCCCAGCTCATCCTGCTGGGATGAGGAGTTTATCCTGCTCCCTTCACCTGGAGCAGTCAGTGACTCAGCCTGGGAGGAAACCCTGGGACGTAGTTATTTTGGTATCGCTGCAAAGCAATTGAAAATGCAAAACTTCTCCACAGGTGTCAATAACACAACAGTGGGTTTAGTTCCTAATTTTTATGAACGTTGCTGAGGACCAGCTGTGTTTCCCTTTCCAGCACACTTACTGTTCAGCCCATAAAAATATTCCCCTGTTGTTCCAGCTGTAAAAACTCCCTTGATCTCACTCGCTTGCAGTGAGACTCGGGAGTCTCTCTCGCTCTTGCTCTCGATCTCCATTGGGTCACAGAGGGAAGTTCCCCAGCATGTCCTGCAGAGCTCCCTTTACCCCACCCAGCTCCTGTAAGGGATATAGCCACCACTGTACGGTGATCGTACCAATTGCTCCAGGGCTGTTTGCTCCCACTTTTCTGTTGCGGTTGACGACACATGACAAACCTAATCGCACAAAACCAAACCCAGATTTTTTCAAGAGAAGTTCTGCTTGAAAACAGACTCTCTCTGGCTATGCTGCTCCTGATTGGTGTGCCATTCCCCATTATGGCTCTTTATTTATAGACTCTTATTCTTTCCCCACTTCATTTTTTTAAGAATTGCATTTAGTTTCGGATGCTGAAATAATTTTCCTACATCTGAGTAAACATAAAATGGGTTCTGTTAAGCAGCAAACTGCATTACACTTATTTGCCATTCTGTGTAATCTCTCTTACTGGGCCATATCTCTGTAATAAATACGACTGTCCCTGCTGGTCAAAAGCTTAGTTGTCTGGACAGGGTGTCTAGTAGCTTGGTGCTATTATTCCTGGCCTTGATTTCCCGAGAGAAGGTCAGCATGGCCCAAGATACGTAATAGCACTGATATGACAGCTCTTGCCCATGTCAGCCACCGGTAATGGATGTTCGCGAGGCTGGAAGTAGGCATTTAGAAACAAAAAGATCCTCTTGTGGGTCGTATCCTGAGATATGCTGAGCATTAGTGTGTTAAAGGAGAGAAGCAATGCTCAGAAGCCCTCCAGCTTTGGCTCCTCTACCTCAACTTGTTTTCTTTGTTCAGGCTCCTCAGTTACCATTTCTTAGATTCCACAAGCATAACTCTTTTTCTTTCCACGTCCCCCTCTTTGTCCTTCCCTTGCCTGTAGCCTCTGGATGAAGCCAGCAAAGGTTCCCAGATCTGCCACTTCACTGCCTGTTTCATCTTCTCCCTGAACGTTAGGAGCGTCCCGTTGAGTCTTAGCGTTCAGACAGCAAGACGAGATTGGGCCCTGAGGAACTGGCAGGGCTGGGGACCTTTGGAAGAAACTCCCATTCCCCCTGCCAAGCAAAAAATAATAATAATAATTAAAAAAAAAAAAAAAAGTATTCCCAACCTCCAGAACTAGCTGAAATCTGGGCTGGGCGTTCGTGCGGTTAGCTGTTTGCAAGTGGCCATTTTATGATAGGAGACAACTGGGCAGTGTATTAACCCTTTCCTCGCCTGAATGGACAGTGTCAAATGTGTCTGTGCACATTTTAATTGTTCTGGGCTGGCGTTGGGGGAATGAGAAGAGGGTCTGTCTTTGGGAGAGCTGGAAAGGGTTAAATATTGCACCAACAAATCTCATAGGCTGATTTTACAGGTATTCTGTGTTGGACAGATGGTGTATTTATGCTATAACAATGCGAATTAATTCAAAAGAAACCAAGTGTAAAGGTTGACTTTGAGCTTCAAGCTTATCAGAAATTGCTAAAGGACTTTAAAAAGCAAAATGACACTGGAGTATTACTCACATTTTAAAGGAGTTTTTTTTGTGCCTTAATTGTCGATTTTTTAATTGTAATTCACATCAGTTCATGGTCTGGAGCAGAAGATACTCTTAGATGCATAGGTTTCTATAAAAGGAAAACANTTTGCTCTTTTATAAGCTGTTTTTCTTTTCTTTCCTTTTCTTTTCCTTTTCTTTTTAAAAAGAGCCTTCTGAAATTGAAGGGTTGGGTGGGATACAAAGCTGGGGGGGGGAGGAGGGAAGACTTTACAGTGATTGTATATGAAAATTTTGTGTTAGTTTTCTCCAAGGAGGAGGTGAACTGTTATTTCATAGCTTTACAGAAGAGCACCTGAGGAACCTGATGAGCTGATATTATATTTCACTGGTAACCTGTTGTCTTTATGAAAACTTTTAAAGAACCACATAAGAGTAACAACAGGTACAGTATGCACTTCTCCACTACAAAAAAGGTGTGCACATTTAAAAAGGAAAACAAACCCACCTTAAACTCTCACTTTATTTCACAATGGTGACAAATTAATTTGATATTTATTCAAAGTAATTTTTATTTGGGTATAGAAGAAGGAAAAATTAGATCTTAGATTTTGAGTATATTATCAGAGTTATGTGCAAACCTTTTATATGGGGTTTACAACTCTTAGGTTTCTATAATAAATTGCAGCTGAATCTTTGGGTCACAGAAGATTGCTTTGAGTCTGCATAAGCAGGGAAGATGACTTATAAAATCTCTGTGAAAAATGGTAGTGAAAGATCATATCCGATTCTAAACTAATCGAACAAACAAAATCTTTCCTGTTCTGGTCAAAGTTGATGTAGGCCTTAAAGTAAAAAGCACTTCCCAAAGGACAGAGCTATTTAGCTCTCAAGTGTGCTTTGACGCTTATGTTACTTGATTCCTGAGCTGGCCCATCTTCTGTGTTAGATTTTATGTGGAAAGATTTATGGAATGCTTAACATCGTTTTGGAAATGTGATAACGTATTAAAAGGCGAGGATGGTTCATGTGTTTTCTAGAAGCTGTGGTCTTTTTGGAAGGAGCCCCATCCAAGCTAGCAGGCAGGTGGAAAGAAGGGTGTTGCAGCCTCAAAAGCTAGAGATTTCAAGTAGCAGAGCCAATAGTAGCAGCACCGAGAAAATCTTTTTGTAAAGCAGTTTCCTAACAGCTTTGCTGTAGTTTTGGACTAAGAGTAGGTTTGTAGTGTTAGAGCACAGAAGGCAGTTGTTTGGGATTTTTTCCCCATGTACAATATTTACAAAATTTAAAAGGTTCTCTGTGGTTGTAAATAGAAAGAAAAATAATAAAAAAAAAATTATACACATAAGCAGATCATAGATTAGCTTTCCCTCCTTGTCACTGGCAGGTGGTTGAGATCCTGCTTTGCAGGGAAGTGGAAGCAATTAGTTTCTTGGTCTTGGGAAAAATGGTCCCTGGAAGCCTGTAGCCTGGGACAAGCCAAAGCATTGGCTCACATGTGATTGTTCCAGCTGTGAGCTCTGATGTGCTGTAGGAGCTTAATCAGGAGTTCACAACATTGAGTACAGCAGCTTTCTTCAGCCCTGTTGCTGGGCTGTGCAGGATTAGTTCTCTGCAACTTAAAGCTTGAGAGCTGTTGTTGAATTTCATTTGCTCTTCGAAGTTTTAACACTGTATTCACTGTATTTCAAGATACAGTGGGTAATGGAAAAAACTGTCTTGAATCTCTACTGAGATTGCCAGTTTTTACCCAGCAGCGTTGAGGATATTTGCATAAAAATAGGATCTTTTGTTTCCTAAGAGGTCGTGTTCTCTTGCTGCTTAGCCACCTGTAACTCTGTCTAAACGTGTAGTTCTTGTTGATGCAAATCATCTGAGTATCCATATCAGTTCCTCTGATATGCACTCTGTTGTTTTTGTCATCATCTTCAACTTTTCATGACAGCTGGCCATTACAGGCTTAGCTATGGAAGACTATCTTCAGGTGAGAAATCAGCTTTAGTAGCAAGGGTCTGGTTTTCACACAAATAAAAATTCATCAGTATTTGGGAGAAACATTCAAAAAAGAAAAAAAGAATCTTATAATCAGAGCACTGGGAAGACAGTCTTAATCTTTTAAGCTTTTGCTAGTTTTCCCACAAGCATCAAAACATCTTGAATCATTTTGCTTCCATGCATTTTTAATAGTTGAGCCTGTTGCATTTTTAAATACAGTCTTCCTCTGAAGGTTTTTATTTATTTATTTATTTTTAAATGCTTTATGTTTTCCTAATTTATTTTTTATGATACTTTGCTGAAAATGAACCTTACTTCTAGTCCCTCCAACACCTTGTTTTGTTGCAGCGTGTTGCAGTGACCTAGGGCATCTGTCCTGCTTTCTAGAAGGAAACTTGCTGCAAACTGATTGATAAAAAACTGCATACTCTTGCATGAATAAAAGATATTTAGGCAGGAGTAGACCAAATATAGCTGTAACTGTTCTTGCGGGCACGCTGGCATTTACTTGTGCAGATGGAGTTATCAACATTCAGGTGGGTCTGGCAGGGTCTGTTGAAATGAGCAGAAGTGTTTTCAAGTAACCTGACAAATGGGATTCCCAATCAGCTGACAAGTTTCAGGTGGAGAGGTCACTGCTGCTAACTGAATAGAAGGGACATGGTTTTAAAGGTAAACAGAGCTGTACTTCTGGGGTCTTGCGGAATGTATAGGTTAAAGAGCCTACCACACCTCATGCTATTTGAGAAGAGCCTGGTATATTGTCCCCGGTAAGAGTTTAATTTTCAATGTACTTGCTTTTAATTTTCATTGAAAAGGGTGAGGGGTTTTGCTCGCATATCTTTGGGTTGTCATATATCTGATGCAAAATACTGTTTTCCATCACTTCATTTCTTCTTACTCTCTCTGTTTCTCATTACTATCATATCTCACAGTTCTGAAAGAAGACTAACATAATTTCCTAGCATTAGAAAGTTTTTTTTTACTTTCTCTGTATTTATTTCAATACTTGTCTCATTCTCTCCTTTCACTCTTGAAGGTACCTAAACTGATCGTATCTGTTTCTGCACACTGATACAGTTTGAGTTTAGAAGGACCCAACGGTGCTGTTGCTTACACAGATGTAACTGGGTGGTAACTCTCTTTTCCTGAGTGTAAAATCAGCACATCTAAAAGCAGGATCAAGATCACAAAATATGCTGTGTGAAGGTGCATTGAATAATTCCTCAACATTATGCAGACAGATTTTGTTGGCTGGATTTATGGGGAAAATAGATATAGTTTAAATGCCCTTGTATTTTTACATGCATATATTTTGGGTTTTTAAATAGTATTTCCTAAAGAAGCAGAGCTCTTTGGTCCATCTTCTGTAAACTGTTTCTTGAAAAAGATAGTTCACTTCAAAGAAAGTTAAAGTTGTGATAGTTTTACAGTTTGTGTCCTAATATCTGGTGCTCTGATTTTTCTTCTTTTTTTTAAAGGTATCTAGTCCTTAATTTCTGTATTCCTTTTTTGGTGACCCCACTTCATAGCAGTCCAGATAGGGGACAGTTTTCAGCATTCTACCCTGTATTAAGTGTGTAGGACAAGGCTGTGTGTTCTACAGGTTTACTAGCTTTTTGGAGGTGTCTTCACTTTGTGTTCTTTCTAGGATGATCATATTTATCTTGGCCTCATTCTCCAAAACCTTTTATGTGGTGTGCCAATGGTCACAGTCATATGGTTTGATACTACCATTATGGGAGGTTTGCTCTTCCAAAAGATCGTTGGGACAGTGAAAACTTCTGTCTTATTACATGCTATTTGGTAGTGAGGCCTTTTCTTCTCACCAAAGCATGCAGACGAGCCCTTACCTGTTTCCATGTGACTTGTGAAGCCTCAGCAAACCCTGGTCCTCTTCTCTTACCTGTTGCTAAAAGCATAGGTGGAAGAGGATGCAAAGTGACACTCCAGTCACTAGTAGTAGATCCTGATCTGAGGCCCTGTGGTTATCATATTGTTTCATTTTGGGCTGGTCCTTGATGGTAGAAGACAGCTAGAATATGAGGTTGGTTCTCCCTTCTCAGTTGCTGTGCTTACTGTATTTAGTGCCTTCATTCAATGCAATGTTAATGTTTCATTTTAGTAAGTGCCTCTGTAACACTGTAAGATCCGAACCTATGAACTCTCTGGGAGAGGTTTAAAGTTTCTTTTTTCCATATCGTTATAAGTAAATAGAAAGCGGTGCTAATCTAATCAAAATGTTGTAAAACCAAGTGCACTTATCTGATTCCTAGTGATGTTGCTGTCATTTTAATAAAAGCTTAATAGCACTCTCACATGAAAACATTATTTGGAAAGCGAAGAGGTGTGATTAAACATACACATCATATTAGTGACTAGTATCTCCTAACTCCATTTAAGCATAATCAAGAAGAAATGAACGCTTATGCAGCCTGAAAAGTGATGAATCATTAGTATGTCATATTGTCGTGGTGAAAGTAAAGCTGGTGTCTGTAGCATCTGTAAAGCCCAGCTAAGAACGGTCCCACCGGGGAGCAGTCTCAGACTCAGGGTGCCGGTCTGGCCTCGTGCTGCTGCTGTACTGCCATGCAGAAGAAGGGAAGGGAGCAAGCCTGATTTGGGAAAACTTTTCTTCTTGTCGGGTGATGAAACAGCAATTGTCCGGGTGTTTTGTCAGATAGCAAACTAAGAATTCTGTTAGAGGAAAAAAACGCCATGCTGGATCCAACAGCCTGAGAGAGGCGAGGCTACTGCAACTTCCTCTTCCAAGGTTCAACCAGTAAAGAGGTTGAGAGTGTAAGCTCTCCATTTAGAAGTTGCTTGGTACCTGTACGAAGTGATCCTGAGCTTGTCTTAAAAAGGTAGCAACTAAGTCCATGCAGTTACCAGTTGCAGTGGAGAGGGTAAGACCCTTTTGGGGCTGGGTTCCACAAGGGCATCTTCCATGCTGGGGAGAGGCAAAGGATGAAGCGCGTATGAGAAGCTGCTCTGCTTCACTGCTGTCTAGACAACATGTCTTCCGTAAATTAGATTCTGTAATTAGTTGCTAGAACATCCACTGTGTTCTTTTATTCAAAGAAAATTGGCACAAAGCTGGAAACTCATGCTTTAGGGTCTAGGAGGAAGTGAGTATTTAAGATGTGATTAATTTTGTCTGAGAACAACCCAGAGAGAGCATCTCTAATGAGACTTTGAATAGTTAAGAAGAAAAAGAAAAGCAAACACTAATCAGCACAGGCACTGCTTGTTATGTTGGGTGCTACCTTATCAGTAAATTTAAGGCCAAATCAGTGAGCCTGAAGGCTCAGCGGATACTGGGTAAGAAGCGACCAGTAAAGAGGTTCTAGTGATTTGTGTTATTGGGTGCAGAAGACCGGGTGTAATGAGCAGAAGCTTTTCACGGTGTCTGTAATCCTCCTCGTCCAGACAGTGCTATGAAGATTAAGGTTTTGCTGTGACATAACTAATTAATTTTGGCAATCTGAAACTGCAGTTTGTGATATCACAAGGTCCCTGCATCCCAGAATGTGTCAGGGGCTGTAAATCCGGGCTACAAATGCAAGTCCATGTTTACAAGACTTCAGGTAGCCCCAGTTCTCAGCAGCAGTTGGCCTTCATCTTCCAGCCAATACTGTCACATTCTTTGAAAGTTTCAATTTTGACTCTTTAGTTCTAGCACTCGGGGAGAGACTTCAGCAGGTCTTCCAAGGTCATCAGGTTGAAGAGATGGCGCTGTTGAGAGCAGAGCTTGGCAGAATGCATTCGGTGTTCTTTTTAACTAAATTGCTGTGGTGGGACCTAACAGGAAAGAAACCTAACCTTGGAAACTCAGCAATCATTTGTCAGGAATCAATGACCTGCTTTTGGAAAGCAGCTCTGTCAGTTTACTGGCTCTTATTCCACCCCCAGCAGCTTTTCTGGACTCCTTGCTACTTCTTGGAAGGTTGTCTTTGTACTGTATGTTTTTATATATAGAATTTGCAAGTCGTGTAGCCTCTGATCACTTCCGTGGAATTGTAATTAAAAATGAGAGCTGTTGTGAAGGGGCAGAGTCAAAACAACCATATCAGTTACCCTGTCAGTCACTAAGCTAGATACCCATTACTTAATGTTAGAAATTCCAATTAAATATTGGTATTCTGGTTGCTATAATGAAAATTATGGAATATGAAAATGCTGGGGTGTTCTTTAACTTTTTTTTAAATTTTTTTTTGCCAGAGGAGAAAGATGCTGTGGGTGAACCTTGGAGTAACCTAGGAAGAAGTTTGTGGATAGGATAACTTCTGAAGTCACGTGATGCTGGATTTTGTTTTAATGATACATTGAGTTAGCTAGTTGCTGGTCAGTAATGTTTTCCTCTCATCCACCAGTTATAATACCAGCTTCCCTTCTCATGTCTGTTTGGGGAAAACAGGATGTCTTGCTTCCTTTCCTGTTGCAATATTTGAAGGATCTCATCCAGGATGCCTCGGGGGGGTTAGGGGGGGGCCATCCTGGATGGCTATGATAGAAAATATGATAGAAAACAGGCTATGATAGAAAATCTTGTAGGCTTCACAGTTTGTTATTTTGGCCACTTTCTTTGTATAAATTGATTTGTGTTTCTTTCAGAGGAGCTGTCATCACTTGCACTCAGTGCTTTGGTTTAAAGCCTGTAGGTGGCTAGGCACCACACAGCTGCTCGCTTGCTCTCCCCCAGCCTGTGTGTTAACAACACTGTTTTGCTCACAAATCCAAACCCTTGCATCATGTGGGCTGCTGTGGAGAACATTAACTCCCTCCCTTCTATACCCAGTTTGCTCAGGAAGCAAGTACAGCTTTCAGAGTTTGTGGACATCATGCTATAGGGCTTAAAAAGGCAATGCTTTTGCGGCCTTTACAGTCAAATAGAGGGCCAAAACTGAAATTAGTGTCACCTTTGGTGTTCAGGCATTGAGCATTTGATAATTTCTTTTCCCAATTAATTGATTTTTTTGTTTGTTTTCTATACAATGCAATGAGTTTGACGAAGCTTGATGTGTGAATCGTAATATGAAGGAGCTGTGTAGCAGTACTAAATGTGTTGTTTCTAGGATTAAGAGCTGTCAGGCTGTTGACTATCTTAAAATGGAGCATTGACTGCATTAGTACTTAAATGCTGGATACTGTTTCCGTGAACGAATAGTGAGAGGGTTGATAATGACAGAAAAGTTGCCTCTGCACAGCTGGGAGATTTTGTCCATGCTTTTCAGCCCTCACACCACCCACCTATTTGGTCAGGGACAGGTACAGTCCTTCTGCCACCATGACCCTTATGTTGCCTGTATTTTGCACTGCATGGCTGGTTTGTCTGGCAAAAGCACTGCTGCTAGAAAATTGCTCTCAGGGAGCAAAGAACTGCAATCGCACGCAGGTGCTTGAGGAGTAAACCAGAACTTTACTTTAAAAGCATCCTTCTGTGCTTCTGTGCTTGAACTTTGGCCTCTCTGAAATGAGCTGAGGGAAGGTGAGCTGAAAGTTTGTGGGCTGCCTCTGAAAGAAACACCTTAGAGATATTTACTGTTTGTGCAGGGACAGAATGAGTCAGAGAGAACAAGAACCCTTCTTCCCCCAGAGCAAGTATCGCTTGCTTAAGCTGGTGCATACTGGTATATAATGCATATGGCAAGCCTGCGTTGCTGCTGCATCTCTGGAAACTTGCCCTTAGCAAAACTTTTAGCTGTGATGCCTTCTTTTCTAATTGCTTACCTTCTAGTCCTCTCAAGAAAAGCTGGTTCTTGAGGTGTCAGAGCCAAGGAAACAGTTGTTGACTTCTTGCTGCTCTTGTACAATGGGAACATAATGCATGGGAAAACTTGACATCACAAGGAACCTGGCCAATAAGCCAGGTGTTTAATCAGTGGTGAAGATTTTTTTTATACCATGGAATCCTAGAATGGTTAGAGTTGGAAGGGACCTTAAAGATCATCCAGTTCCAACACCCCTCCCATGGGCAGGGACACCTCCCACTAGAGCAGGTTGCTCAAAGCCCCATCCAGCCTGGCCTTGAACACTTCCAGGGATGGCGCTTCCACACCTTTTCTGGGCAACCTGTTCCAGTGTCTTGCTGTCCTCACAACCACATCATCATAAACCATTTTGTAGCTATTGGAAAAAGCAATATGCTGAACATTTTCATTCTGATTGTGAAAAGTTAGAAAGCCTGAGAGAATTTCTCAAGTCATTTTCCCAGTTAAATATCTTTTTGATTTGTGTCACTTCAGTAGTTGCTATATTAAACAGTCATGTGTGCGCACGTCATTAGGGAAAAATAGCTTTTTCCTCTTGGTGGATTTCATAGTATCCAGGCCTGATCATGAACTGGAGGTCAAATCACCAGCTACAGTTTTAATCATCCAAGGATATCTTATGATTTTTGTTTTCTCATGAATTTCAAGTAGACAACCCGCAACAAGCTTGAAACAAAGCAGGGAAGTTATTATGCTAATTAACTGTTAATGCAAGAGTAGGTTCAGGTAAGGGTTTAATTGTGTATTAAGAAACTGTTATCACGCTGACATCATTTGGATTAGGGTGTTTTCTGCACCCATTTTTTTTGTAGGCAAAGCTTTTTTGAAATTATTCAGCCCGCTGTTTCAAACTGGTAGGGAAAAGAAGAAATGTAGCTGGTATTTCTTTTGATTCACATCATCTTTTGGGTTGCAAGCTGTTGCCACCTTCTCCAAGCTGTCAGCATCTTTGCAACTGCCTAGTGAAAAATATTCGTACAGCATTGAAGCATTTAACCGAACCTGCAGTCTCCCATCCAGCATGGTGCTACTCTTGAATTCTTGGAGTTTAGCTCTTAGAGCCTCATTTAGTTCTGTGTTTTGTTATAGCAGAAAGAATAAAAGTCTGTTGCTTCCAATTTCTTACATTATAATATTTTGCTGGTTAGGCTAATTTTAGATTAAGGGAGACTTTCTTCCTAAAGCATCGTTGCCATTGAAAGCAGTGCTGATAAAATTGGCCAGTTCTCATTGTAATCAAAGTTTATAATATCTCTCTTACTGGTCACACTTTGATTTATTTCAAGGATATTAAAATTCAACAGAGCAGATAGAGCCGTGTGAAAGCTAGGACTCTTTATTTTTTCTTCGTAGTCTTTATGGAGCTTGTTTTCCTGAATGAACCGAAAAGGTTATCCAAACTTCAAGATTTTTTTGCTGCAAGCATGGAAAATTTGAAGTTTCCGGCTCAGCAGACTCACTCAGTGGTATTTTTTGCAATTTCTCCCTGGTCGGGTGACTCTTCCAGCAGCAGAGTGATATTTTACAGGGAATGCTGTATCCAGCAGGTCTGCATAGAGAGAATCGTTTGTGAACCCAACTGTCTGTGGTGCCTACGGTGCAGGTGTCAGTCTCCAGTCCAAGCAAACTTTCCTGTCTCTGGTGGTACTTCCTGTGCCCGATACAGAGGGGGCTGAGCACCATCTCGTGGTTCAGCTGGAGATTTTCTAGTTTCTTCTCTCAGTTCGTGTGCTGAGCAGCCTAAATAGCTCTGAACAGCAATATCTTCATTTTGCCTTTGCTGCGGTGTTATTTTCCTGCCTGTGAAAGGACTGTAGGTGTGTTCAAGCGTTCGTTGTTCAAAGTAGTAAAGAGGAAGATTGTGTTCGTTGGCAGAGCTGTGTAAAAAAGGACTTGAATGCAAACAGGTTCTTGACAGTAGCGCTGGGCTATAGGACCTATCAGTTGAGCTCTATGGGAAGCAAGTAACTTTTCCAAAGTGTGGACTGTGCCATAGGCCAGCGCTACTCAGCGCAGAAAACAACTGCATGTTCTGCTTCCTTGAAGTTACGTCTTTTCATCTCAGATGAAAACAGCTGATATTGTAGAGCTGAAGTTTTATGTCTTAAATGCTACAAGCAACCCTAAAATGGTGACTGAGGGGACTCCTCAGTCTCTGCCAGGCCGTAGCAGGCACTACTCTTCTGTGTCTCTGACAGCTGGTGCAAGTAAGACCACCCTAACTTCAGTGTTCCTTTCCAGGGCAGAAATCCAATGTACTGCATTTACCACATTTTTTTTTCTGCTACCTGCATATGTGTCCAAAAGTAAGCTTCAGGGAACTCAGTGATAAAGCTAAGGTCAGGCTTTAAGTAATAAGAAAAGTGTGCTTGTATAAGCATGTTCAAAACATCCTGATTAGTATATACCATATGGAATACCTATATAAATGTTTGCCACCTCCCAAGATCAGAAGCTTCACAGAATATATATAGAACTGATGTCTTTTCCAGTAATTCATAGGAATATGAGATAATCCCTCATAATAGGAACAGCCTCCTGTAGATGTGGGGCAGTTGACAGGTAGGTGGGCTAAGAAAGGAGGGAAAATATTTATTAAACTCAGCTATTGGAAAAAAAACACGTTAGTGGTATTTGCATAGCTGATATTCATTCGTTCCTAACTAGTTGGGCGTGAATTCAGAAGGGGGTTTCCAGTACTCAAATGCCTTGATTTCAGGTAAAATCCTTAAAAGCACGTTAGCTCAAACTTGATTGTAGTGGACTGTAATAGCCATAGGTGAATACAGAGGTTGTACAAAATGAGAGCAGTACTTGGAAGGCGTGATGTTACTTTAAAGCCAAACCCTCAACTGAAGCAGCTGGAACCTGTCTAAGAAAATCTGAGTAAGAGTAATTAAATAAAGATGCAGTCTGTTTTAAGCTAATATTAGACTTGCATTTCATGTTCAATTTATAATTAAAAAAAAAAAAAAAGACATATCTGGAAGATCTTGTGCTTTGTTTAGAGCTCAGTTAAGGTAAACTTAAGAAATCAGTGTGTTTTGCAACCGTACAAAGAGTGACGCTGGCAAGGGAGGTGTTTGAAAACATGAGAGAGGAACCTGGGTTCTGAGACCTGCTTAGGGATCCAAAGGGCTGGAGGATGTTTCCTACCAAATTACAAAGTGTGAGTGTAGAGGCTGGGTTGCGGGAAGATGTTCCTTTAAAGGTATCCCAGCCAACTCCCTTGCTATGGGACACAGAAAAGTAAAAGATACTTTCCTGTTTCAGGTAAACTTTGATGCATGGTAAGGAAATCTTTCTCCCTTATTTTGTGAGAGGTGCTGCTTTGCCCTTCCAGGGAGTTCCTTTTGTCCAGTTCACTCAAATTGAGTTAAAATACAAATCTATTCCTCTTCCTTTTACCTCTTTTTATAGTTTTCAAGTGTCAATTATTTCTTTGTCCCATGGGGAAATGTGCTCAACTTTCTGTTTTCTGGATTGCTGAAACTATGGTTTTCAGCAGTCCATTAGGAGGTTATTAAGATGTTTTTTCTACTTTAGCTCTAATTTGCAGAGGTACTGAGCCTAGTCAGTCCCTGTTGACTTTCACTGAATTTTAGACAATCAGCATTTATAAAGAGTAAAATCTTAACACCCTTATCCTTAAGAGATCCACTGCCAAACACTAAGGGGAAATTTTAAGAAATGAAAATATGACAAGTGAGAGGTACTGTATAATTTTTTTCCCTGGTGTAAGGTAATTAAATAAATGTGAGTTCTTGGGACAGGTGTGTGGGCAGAGTGATTGCCTGTCTTGGTGATCACTTCTGAGTCATGCGTTGTTCTTAATGGATGAGGTGTTCTCCATGAGACTTAATTACCGTGACCTGAAGTATTTATTAGTCTGAGAAAACTGAGGCTCTTGGTTGCTTTGCTTTGAATGCAAAAAAGTGTGTTTTAACTTAACACGGATTTATCTCTGGGACCTGCATCATGTTTAGACTCAATGGTGAAACACGAACATGTTTTCATATAATATTTCTGCTTTTGCTTTTACTGATTGGGCCAGAACTGTAATGGAAACACCCCCTTCCTGAGAGTTTTGGGAGTACAGAAGAACTTAGAGATACTTACAGATATGTACAGAACTGCAGTTGTGATAAACTAAAGGAGGGATGTATGGTAAAATACTTTAAGCCACTTTCTTTTTTCTTTTTTTTTTGATGGGGGGGGATGACAAGTAGCTTCATCTGCAATTGGGCAAGGTAATGCATTGCTGTGTTTTGATGTCTCTTTTTTGGTCACAGCACTGTTAATTCCGTTTCATAACCAGGTAAGATTTGAGCCTAAAATTAAAAATCCTTTCTTAGGAGTTCTTAAGCCCATATTTATCTTTTGAGTATTCTTCTTATGGTGATGGTTTAATCCTTACAAGCCTGCAGTAGTTGTGGCATTACTATCCCCATGGAATTACTGAAGGACAGAGTGTGAAGTATTTTTATGCAGAAGCAGTAGCAGTGACATTATGAGCTTTCAGTCCTGCCCTAACACACATCATTATCTGAGCACTTCTGGCAGCGAGGGAAAGCTTTGCTGCAGCTGTTCAGCTCTGGTGCTATCCTGCAATTTTTAGCAGAGAGGGAGGTAGGAGCAAAGAGGAAGATTACACCTTCTCCCTGTGTTACCATACTGCACCTGTGGTGGGATCCAACTTCTACTTGTGAAAGGAAATTTGCAGGATGTGTGCTGACTGAAAGGAAGGTGCTTAGCTGCTTTTTGGTCTACAAATAGACTGGACATTGGTCTGTTATCTGTGGGATAAAACAATATCTGTGAAATGTGGACAGTGTTAATTGTATTAGTACTGAAAAACCCTCCCCACATTCCACCTCAGGTGACAGTAGTTCCAGATCTCTTGCTTCCAGGTAGCAGTAGGTCTTCGGAAGCTGCAGCAAGTCCAGTGTAAAACCTGGACAGATTTTGCAAAGGCAGAAGAAGAGAAAATCTAGAAAGGGATTTCCCAAGGGCATTGAAACCACATGTCAAGATCAGCTTTTTCTGAAGAAAATTACCTGAAGTACTACCAAACTCACTAGCGTACAATTTCCACGGCTACAAATACAGAGGTGAAACAAACCCAAACCTTGTTTCTGAGACATCAAAAACTGTAGGGAAGTTTGAGTTGGTTCTTACTGTCGCTGAGTGAAGAAAATCTCACAGTGGAAATTCAGGTGATGATTGCAGCATTGCACATTGTTTTGCTTGCTGTAAGTTTAAGAATACTTTAAGCGAAGGGGTGATGAGAAGCCCTTGTGCTGTGGTAGTACGACCTGGTGGGAACTGTTACTCTATAGAGACAATTGTTTATAAATCACTTTAGTGACCAGTCCACTGTCCCAATTCTGTTCCTGTTTGGTTGACCCACACTTCAAACTTACATTCGAGCACTGAGGATTTTGTCTATAGCTTCTAGGATGTCCATAGTGGCTAGGACCGAGTCTAGCATCCCAGATAACACTCCCCAGTCCTGCCTTGCTTCCACAGCAGTCTGTTGTGACCCAGCAGTATGTTCACAGGCAAGAAAGACCAGAATATTTGTATAGGCAGCATGGGTAGGTGAACCAATTCACATCTAGAACCCGATTACTACCTGGTGTCTATTCTACTATCAGAGAAATACTGATATGTTGACATAGTAGATAGATTGTCTAGCCTGGCTTTGGTAAAAACATCTTGGTCCCCTCAAAGCAAGGAACATTACTACTTTTTTCATATTTTGTACCTTTCTTCTGGAAACAGAAAATTCTAGTTTCAGTTCTTTCTAATAAGTATAGTATCCGTGTACCAAGCAGCCATATTTTTTACAGGACAGCTTGGGGACAGAATCTGCTCTGAAAATTTTATTATCTAAATGAGTAAGTATAGAAGGCATAGAAGGAGTGTATGGGCACTCATGTTTAGTCTAGTGATTAAATTTAGTTAGCATTTGGTCTGTTGAGAATAGTCTCTCTTTAGTCAGTGGAGAGGACTAAGCTCTTCCAGAGAAAGGTTTGGAGCTGCAAGCTAAGGCAGCCTTTTCCAGTGGGCAATTCGGAGCCACCTGCACCTCCCAGCTGACTGTCAGGAGCATTGCTGTGATATTGAGGCTTTGGATAGACTTCTCAAATCAACATCACCACAACAGTCTCCAGATAATAATAATCTCTAGATATCTCTGCTGTAACAAGATTTTGGACAAGTCATTTATTTACCTGTGTTTCAGCTTTCCAGTAATGTGTAGCTAATAATAGTCACCTGCTTTGCCAGAAGGCTGTAGCATCTGAAGTCATGAATGTCTGTAATGGCTTTAATATCATCAGTACAAAGGTATTTAATGCATGTGAAAGAATAATGAATTCCTGTTTATTACCCAAAACGTTACGGTAATAAACTGCTGTAAGATTCAGTGTTTTCCAAAATATTAAAGGCGAGATTGCACTGCAGGTGCAATTTGGTGGAATCATGGCAAGCAAATTTTTCCCTTTTATGTGTGGCAAGTAATTTCTTGAAAGAAATCAACATCCATGGGATATGTGTAATCTTGGATGTAGTTATTTAAATACAGATACCATCAATTCAATAAAAAAATTCCACACTTACAAAAAGTTGGGTGATTTTTTTTTTTTTTATTTTTTTTAAAAGTTAGTTTAAACTGAAATCATGGAATCATAGAATGGCTCAGGCTGGAAGGTACTAGATGAGGGTCATCTAGTCCAACCTCCCCGCAGTCAGCAGGGACACCCCCAACTAGACCAGGCTGCCCAGGGCCTTGTGGAGCCTCACCTTGAATATCTCCAGGGAAGGGGCCTCAACCACCTCCCTGGGCAACCTGTTCCAGTGCTCCACCACCCTTATAGTAAAGAACCTATTCCTAATATCCAATCTAAATCTGCTCTTCTCCAGCTTGAAGCCATTGTCCTTCATCCTGTCACTGCAGGCCTTTGTAAATAGACTCTCCCTAGCCTTCCTGTAGACCCCCTTCAGGTACTGGAAGGCTGCTATTAGGTCTTCCAGGAGCCTCCTCTTCTCCAGGCTGAACATCCCCAACTCCTTTAGCCTGTCCTTGTAGCAAAGGTGCTCCAAACCCCTGATCATCTTTGTGACCCTATAAATAAAGAAAATGAACTTAAATGAGCAGGAAGATACAGACGTATTTACAAGAATAAGTGTGCAATGTTCTATTCATAGATGATAAAATCTTACCATGAGATTTTAAAGTGTTATTACTAGTTTTCTCTCTCCTCTCCTTTGAATCGCCTGCATTTATAGATAGTTTCCATAACAGCACATTAAAAGAGATAATTGTGTTCTCTATACCACTGCCTATGTCTTCAGAAACACTGAGAAATGATGGACCTGCTCATTAAACAAAACTGAAACAAATGCTCCATTTCCTACGCCAACAATAAGTGGAATCCTGTAAATGTGAGTTACCAGTATGTACAGTTTTCTAGGCTTGGGATTTATACACTATACTTCAGATTCAGTCATAATTTCCATAAAAATGACAGAATAATTAGGACAGAATAATGAGGTTATTAATAAATGACATTACTCTTGGACATGATTACATGTCTCACTCTTCTGGATGGCAGAGCGGGTAACAGATTACCTGGTTTATGATATTCTCCATATGTGATATTTTACTTTTTCCATTACTACACATTAGAACTAGAAAGCTCCCTTTATGTACACGGCAAACTCTGATCCTGCTCCTGAACTTTTAAATGTCTTTTCAACACTGCTTTCAACTTAACATTTTGCTGCTGCTGAAGTAGTATTTCACTTAAGCTGTTTGTGGTGCAAAAGCTGCGATTTGCTTACTTGGGTTTCTCTGTAAAACTTAAAGCGTGTTTTGATGGTGATTATACTCATTTTACGATGCTCCCTTTCGATAATGCTGATCCTGCTTTTAATAAAGTAGGCTCTATATTATAGAGCAAAATAGCTTTAAATAGACGTGAGGGTTTTCTGATGTATTCTCTGACCAGACTTTGAAAAATTACATCAGAATAGCAAAAGGGAAATTGAATTAGGCTTGCAAGGATACAGCTTTGTTGCTGTAAGAAGAAATGCTAAAGCTACAATTTGCTTGTGTCCTAAAAAAGAATTAACTCTGTAAATAAAAGGTAAGTGGTGATGCTGGCCCTGTGCCGTAGCAGTGTGATCTGTTTACCCTATGAAATGGTCTGCTGAATTTTACATCAGTGTAGTTTCCCTTTGGCCTGTGCATTGGGAAATATCATTTCAGCTGTGACTGAAGGCCTGTCTGTCCAGATGGCTTTCTTCTTTGCACTCAGCCAAGTGTCTCAAGTTGTGGCTTCAGTTGTTTTCCTTAGCATGTGGCAGGAGGACAGCGAAACACCATTGACGTTAAACTTCACAGCTTTGGTGAGGTTCTTGTCCTGGAGTTTGAGATAATGCTGAAGTAGATTCTCCCTGATTTTTTTTTTTTTAAATTATGTAATTATGGCATGGACATCTTCATGTAATAAACGAATGTTTATGTGATTATCAATTCTATAGGTGCAATCAGAATTTTACTGGTTTTAACTGTATCTTACTCCTAGCATTTCATTCCATACAGAGATACATGCATAGAGAGAGAGATAGACATATATATGTATATATAGGGGCTATTGCCACCCATGTAATGGGAATCTGATCTTGCTTCTTACTGGAGCGAAAAGGCAAAATTCCTTTTGAATTTGAATCAGGAGCACAAAGACAAGTATTATCAGGAAGAGAATTATAAAATGCCTCCTGTATAAAAGAATGAAATGTGTTCTTGGATGAGATTTGACAAGATGTGGTACCTTAGCTAGGTAAAAGAGGCATGGAGAAAGTGCAGAGGAAAAATATCTTGTATCAGAAGAGACTAAATTATGTGTGAGAAGACAGAAAGAGATTGAAAAGAAGTCAGTTTTCAGTAAGAAGTGAAGATTAAAGATCTAAAAATAAAGAAAGAAATTGTGTTTTTGACAAGGTCAATTTTACACACGTAAAAGTAGAGATCATTTTTGCACTGGATCTTGAAAAGACTAAGGAATCATCAGATATTTATGAAAGAAGGTGATCTGGTCACGAGAATAGAACACTAATATGTTTTTAAACCATGAACAGATCTTCTCAAGTCAGCAAAGAGATAGAATGGGCACTTGCACTTCTCATCTGGGTGTATAATACGTGATGCATGGTAAATTGGCTTCCAAATTCGCTCAGCTCGGTCTCAACGTGTTTGTTTTGGAGCCCTCACGTACCTTCAGAATAATTGTTCTCTGCCCTTCTGTCAATAACCCCAGACAATAGCAGAGCTCTGGCAGCTGCTGCTTTGATCTGAACATACAATGCCACATCAGTAAGGCAGCAGCTTTGGAATATAAAAGAGGAAATCATACTCAAAAACACAGCATGTGTGTGTGCATGTAATTTTTGATATAGATTGGAGCCATTTTTCTTTACCTCCTGACTCCTGGGAGAGATTCAGTCTTTAGAATTGCTCTGCTGCAATTGCTGAACGCTCTTTTGTGCAGTGTGTGCATGTACACTGAGTGCATCTATCAATTGGCGTATTGGCCTTAATGGTTCTGCATGTTTTTGTGTCTTTTCAAAATCTATCTATCTTGTAAGCCAGTCATTCATTTGGTCTTTCAGTCTGTCTAATCTTTCTATGATTTTATTGATTTGTTCGTGCCAAGGGTACAGAAGAAAGAAGCCATTTTAACTGCTCTGTAAATAGCTAGAAAAAGCCAACTGGGTTTACATGTCCTGTCTTTTCAAGGCAGGTCTAAAACTGTTTCTACTCCCACTGAAATTGCCGTCAAAAAACCCCAAACCTAGGTGGGTTTTTTTTTTTTTGTGGTATCTTCATGGGGCCTTACATATCTCAGGGACTCTCAGAAAGAGTGTTAGAAACAAATTGATGAACAAGAGCTTTTTACCATGAAGTGAGCCTCTTCAAATTTACTAAACCACCAGGAATGCTCTTCCATTCTTAATTCTTTCTGGGGAAGAAGCTGTGATCATAGTGTTTTTTCGGTCTCTGTCACACTGAGATTGGCTTTGCTTTCCCTTGTCAACTCGTCTTGACTCAGTTCTTCAGAGGGATGCAGGAGTGCCAGCATCTTCAATTTACAGTGCCATTATAGCCTGAGTTTTGATTTTTGGTTTGTTTTTTTGTTTGTTTGTTTGTTTGTTTGTTTCACAGACACTGTTTGAAACGCTTTACATTTTGGATTATTGTTTTCCCTAGAAAAGGCTGTGTGAAGGAGGTGCTAACTAGCAGGTTGATTCAGAAGAAATAATACAGCAGTAATGAGTAGAAATTTTCATCAAGAGTAAATATTTTTTGGACTTGATCAAAATAAACAGCAGGTGTAATAATGCATGCTTAGCACTGCTTATTGAAATTTGCTTTCTCCCAGGTACTTTGCATCTTCCATGTCTTCAGCAGCTCTTTCCTTAGGAGAGGTGCAAATTAGGCTGGAAGTGTCAGTGAAGTTCAGGCTCTACTGCTGTTGGGGAACTTGAGACAAAACTTGGGGTGCTGATGCAGGAAAGTAAATGCAGGTGCGGAAGGTGTGTCAAGTCCCATGAAGAGACAGTGGTGTGGAGTTCTGGTGAGGATAAGGGCAGATGTGATTCCACTAGCTAAGTTATCCAGGATCATTACTGCCCTGCATTGCTGGTCAGATTAAGCATCATCTAACATGGGACCAGCAGTGCAACGGCTGTTGGGATCCACTGCCCTTTCCCCAAGTCTTTGTTTTTAGTCATTCAAAGGAGACTTCCCTCTTTAGTAGTAACAAACAAGGATTTCACTTGCTCCTTAATAGAAGGGACTGAAGAGTCTGGGTCTTAGCTTTCTGAGCCATGATTTAATTTTCCTGTTCTTGCTAATGTTATTCTTTCACTGGTCATCTGGCTGGCATGGCCCTGCAGAAGGCCAGCACTCAGACCTGAACTCAGGCTGCCAGCTGAACCCTCTGCATTCAGCTCCCGATGTCTCCATGCTCTATGATCCATTCCACTTTTCAAGCAGTTTTACCCTGGCCTAGTAACACCATCAAGACAATACCTGCTGGCTTCTGGTTCCAGTCACTACCTTTTTATGAAAGAACTGCTCCAGAGAATTCTAATAGTCTGCAGGGTAGGCTTTATGAGCAAAATTGTCTGCTTAATCCTTATGCCCTTCTAAAGTAATATATCAAGTGCGAAACAGACTGTCCTTGGTGCTTTTTCAGACAGGCTTAGATTTTCAAAACTGGTATTTAGCTTTTGATATATATGGATAAAATAAAGTCAAGAAGAAAGAATGCAGAAGTATCATTTAACTCAAAAGTTATTTGCCTCACTCCACTCTTCCCACAGACAAAGAGGAGAATTAATTCCCACAAAACATAGCATGATTTCAGTCCTACTTTCACCTTCATAGTTTTTGAATCAACAGTGATTAATCCTATGAATTAGATTAATTTTGCTCCTAAAGGGGAGATCCAATTGGGAAAATACAATTTTGCTACTAATTGTTTCTGTCTTGATGTTTCTTTCAAGCGAAGAATTCTCAAGTGCTTTATGGTTGGAAAGTCTCACCATGGGTAGCCCTAAATGGGACCAACTGGCTATTTGCTGCAGAGCAAAAGCTCATAAGCGTTCCCTTTCCACTTGACAGACCTAACTCTGCTTTCTTCACTCATTATAATAGTCCACCTGGTGACAATTCCTGTCACTCTGTTGCTTGCTAAACAACTAAACTGTGATGTCTGCTAGCATCTTCCCCTTTCTATGAATGCTGAAAAAATAATTCACAAGCTTAACTACTGCTGCTAAAAAATATTTATTCTCGGCAGGAATCTTGCTCTGTGTTATGTACTGACACTGAATATTTAAATTATAACCTTCTAATCTTTCATTTACGGCATCTAGAGCTTGTTGAATAATTTAAAAATAAAATGCCACAATATTCCACCTTGACAAGGGTATCTGACAGGGAATCAACATTTTCAGAAATGTGGGTTTAGTTTTCCAGCATATGCAGCTTCCCTCTTTGACAGGTGATGTACTGTGTTCAATACTCCTAGGCCATATATGTCAAAAGCTAAATACCAGTTTTGATAATCTAAGCTTGTCTGAGAAAGCACCGAGGGCAATCTGCTGTCTCACACTTGAGATGAGACGGTGTCCCTACTTTAGAAGGGAATATGGATTAAGTAGACAATTTTGCTCAGAAAGTCTGTATTTCAGTACTTCAGTGTTAATCATGGACTATGAAGGACTATGAAGGATGTGAATCACTGTTCTCTACTAGGGTTCTGTGAATAGTATTGCTAGAAAGAGTCCTTGCAGGCTTGGTGATTGCACTATTAATGGTATTACCTTGATGGGAATGTGTGACTAACAGTAAGACTTAAATTTGGACGTTATGCTTTGGATCTAGTCTAAAAATGCTTCAATCTACTATTTAGTATTTTTTTTTAAGTTCCATTTTCAAATCATGGTAACGGCAGTCAGTATAATACTGGAGCAAGTGAGGTGCCCTAGGAAGTGCTAGGACAATGACACATAGAAATGGTACAAACCACATCAGCCCAAACAGCTCATGAACAGAAATGCAACTTTTCCACCGAGTCACCCATCTTCAGCAAAACACGTAGGTGTTGAGCTGTCTAAGATTATCAATTTTCAAGAGTTCAGCTTTACTGGTATCTCTTTAGGCTTTATTATCTGCATTGCATCATATGTTCTGAGGCCAGAAGACACTTTTATGATCTATCGTGACCTCCCGTATGACACAGGACTTAGTTGTTTCTGCTTGTAACTGTCCCTCGAGCTATGAAATATCTATTTAGAAACACGTCATATCTGAATGCATCACTGACTTCACATTTGTCTTAAAATATGTATCGATGCTAAGGATTTACAAGTCCTTGAAAATCTTAAGGGACGTTTACCAATTACACATGCGCTATGGGCAGTAAATGAATAAATAAATTAAGCCCACGTTCCTTGAATGCTCCATCCATACCTTTTTTCAGAAACAGTAACTACTGAACCCCTTTCCTAATGCTCAAAACTAGGCTCTTCCTCTTTCCATCTTGGCTGGTGTTATTTGGATCTCTCTGGTAGTATGACTGAAATAGCGATGTCCTGAATTGTACTGCTGGGTCTTGCTACCTCAGTGACCTGACATTAGACCCTGCCTTTTTACAGATCATCTCAGTGCAATGTTTTATGAGGGTTTGCAGCAAGCTGTGCCCAGCTTGCTCATCATGTATATCCTCAGCAGATGGAGGCTTTGGTGGGAGCTTCACTCATCCCTGAGGTTCTGGATAAAATGTGGGGTCTCCTACAGAAAAATGGGAGATGGTTTGCATTCAAGACATTGGCAAAGTACAAAGAAAGTTACTTGGGCTCTGACTCCGGTCAGTTTCCTCCAAGAGAGATGGAACCCAGTCCTGGTGTAGCTTTTGTGAGTGAATGGAGATGTGCTTTGACATTAAGGTGGGACAGATGGTACCATTTGCGTGGCCAGGCAATGCACAGTGTAGCCCTGCTCGTTACTGGTAGGGAACAGAAGCAGCCTAGACATTCCTCTCCTCGAAAAGGTGCAACTCTGACAGCTGGAAAAGTGATGAGATGGTCACCTGATGCAGCACACCTGTGACTGCCCAGCCAAAGGCCTTTCCCCTTGTGTCATGGCACCCTTCTTTTGTCCTCAGCCATTTGGATGCTGGCTTTTCATTCTTTAGAGGTGGCTGGCTAGACAGTTCTTGTAGTAGCTTCTACCAGTCTCTAGCTTCATGATATTCTGGCTTCCCGCCCTGTGCTGTGAGCAGCAGTGAAACCTCACCCCTGCCTAGCATGTCTCATTGCCGGTGCTTTTACAGATTGAGGCTTTCTCATCCTGGTCTGATGGCTCATTGCAACTTCTGCTCTTAAAAGCCCAAGCAAATACTGCATATAAAAGGTCTCCTCCCCTGTTTAGTAACAGGTAGATGGGAGCAACAGGTGCAGCCACTGAAGCCGTAAGAGTTCCTCTGGAGCTGGAACATGTGAGGCCCCTGTAGGAGGTCCTGGGGGCCCGGAGCTGAGATTTGTGCTGATGGTGCTGCTGCCTGCCCCTGTATGCCCTGTGCTCCCCTCTTTTCCCCTCCCCTCCCCTCCCCTGCAGTGTGAGTGGTGGCTGCCCTCCTCTGGGTGGCCTGGGCTGCTCTCCCAGAGGCAGGAGCTGTGAGGGGACAGGCTGTGGGCAGTTGCAGGTCAGTGGGGCTGGAGGAGTGGTGCTGGAGCCATGGGCTTGGCTCTCCTGTGCGGGGAGTGTGGTGCTGGGGTGTGTTGTTCCCTTTCCCCCATTCCGTTTTTTCCCTCTGAAGAACATGAAGTCTAGTATAAGTCAGGCTGAGAGGAGAACATGTTGATGTTTTCTATTTTAGACAGGCTATGTGTTGCCTTAGCTACAGTTGTCCCTTATTTACCTTCTACAATGGAAATCTTGGTGTCCTTTGTGTGCTTCCAAGACGGCAGGGCCAGGCTCCAGGATTTCCCAGAGGAGTGGCAGAACAGGGAATTGGAGTGGGGCTTTAAAGTCTCCCTGTATTTAAAGCTGTAGCCTGCCCTCATCTTCCTTATGATGCAATTTTAAGAAATGTTTAATGACATGCTAGATAGATGAAGCCTGATGTTTGCTTACGTTGTCTGATGCTACCTACTTCCATTAAGCTCCAGCGCTGCACTTCGGAGGACTGTTAGTAGTTGCTTGTTCTGGATCTTGTAACTGAATCTACTCTCCCAGTGCTCTCAATTGAATTAATAAGAATTTCCCAGCCAGTTCAAGGCTTTCTGGGTCTCCTCTGCTTCCCTGTCTGAATGTCTCTTTGCTGTCTGTTCCCTCATTTATGTGCACTTTTACTTAGCTGAGAGGATTTTCTCTGCGTTAGCGTGGGAGGGCTGCACAGCTAGGCCTGTGCTTAGGTCTGTGTGTTCCTTATGTCTCATGATGCAGACCGGCAGCCCTGGAGCTGCTGTGTCACAGCACACACAAAATGTTCTGGTGTAGTCGAGGCACACAGCTGAAGCAATGCTTTGTGCATTTTCCCTATCTGAGAGCTGGGAGAACAAAGCCTAAACTGTCTTTTCCTCCTTCCTTTACACATGTTAATTGTTTCATAGGGAGATGAAGTAGGCCGAGAGACTCTGTGGCATGTTATCGGTGGACATGATTTATTATTTGCCGCCTCCCACCCTCCCTTCCCCAAGTCATAATGTTTCTGATGAGATGCATTTTCCCTCCTCCCCTGTCCCCATGTTCTTCTAAGTAGCATGAGTATCTGGATATTAAAAGACTAAGGAAAATTATTGTTGATGTTGAGAAAGGTGGTTGAACACAAAGGGGATGAATACAGCAAGACAAGGAGGGAGGGGGAATGAGAAGGTGACCAAGAAACGGGCAAAGCTGTATTAAACATAGTGAGAGGGGAAAACTAACAGAAAATGGAGACTGAGATTCAATGAAAAGGAAGCTCCTAAGGGACAAGACATACAGGAATCTTCCTTTTTTTTTTTTTTTTCTCTCTCTGGAATCTCCATAAAAATACTTCCAAAAAATGCATAAGTATCTGGCGTGCCTCACTGTTACAAATCCTGAGGCAAAGAAACATTGAAAAAAGATGCTTATATGATGAGTAACAATTTACAGTTGGGATGTGAAACCAGCTTTATGAATTTTGGGACAGTTTCCCACTGGTTAGTGCTCTGGAAGAAAACGTATTCTGCAGGTGTATACTGACTTCTATGACCTGTGAAATGGGGAATTTGTAAGCTGTGAACAATGTAAAATGTAAACTAAATATGAAAGGTGAAAATTATCAGTTCAGATTTCTAAAAGTGAAAGAGAAAATAAAAAAGAAATGCTAGAATTGAAAAGGGGAAATCACTGATTTTATCTTTCTTCTGTGGGAGAGTACCCCTCCTCCTCAGTATATAAAATACAACTTGTGGCTGTGATCCTACATTCATAAATTGTAAAGCCAGCAGGAATCATTATGACACTCTAGCCTGAACTGCTCTATATCACAGGCCATCAGACTTCACAGAATTGCTTTCTGTTTACTTTAAAGCTTATCTTGGGGAAAATAAGACAACTTGGTTTCAGAAAGTCTCCTGGAGTTTAAAAAATCCATCTGAAAGGTGAACTCCAATATGAGTCTGCTGCTGAGGGGGACTGTATTTACCCTCACCTTTTCCTGATGGTAAGCTGCTGTTCTGGTTCAGTATTTTGCCATTTACTGCAAATAATGGGCTGTTGGCTTGTGTTCTGAGACCTCTTCCTTGAGAGTTTAGCTGAGCCCTTGCCACCAGTGAGCAAGGGTTATTTAATTTTTGCATGTACTGTGACTAGAGCAGCCTAGTACAAACCACGACAGTTGGTTTGGCTGTCGTAGACGATAACTTGGAATACCAAGCACCTTATGAAACTCTTCTGAGTAATTAATGTGAATAACTTCTGTTTTCTGAGTTCTTATATTGAGACTGTCATCTCCTGAAAGGAAGGTGTAGAAAGGCGGGGGTTGGTCTCTTCTGCTAAGTCACAGGGAATAGGACGAGAGGAAATGGCCTCAAGTTGTCCCAGGGGAAGTTTGCATTGGATAATAGGAAAAATCTTTACACTGAAAGGGTTATTAAGCATTGGAATGGGCTAGCCAGGAAAGTAGTTGAGGCATCACCCCCGGAGATACTTAAAAGATGGGTGAACGTAGTGCTTAGGGACATGGTTTAGTGGTGGTTTTTATCAGAGTTAGGTTGATGGTTGGACTACATGATCTTAAAGGTCCCTTCCAACCTAGGTAATTCTATAATTCTATGATCTATTGTTAACGGGGTCTGTACCCCTGTTTTTTTTTTGTTTGGTTTGGGGAGTTTTTTTAATAATGTTATTAAGGGTTGTTTACTTTTTTTTTTCTTCTTAACAGTAGGCTTGAAGTTGTTGAAATTTGGTAGAATTTGAAGAAATCCTCCTACAGAGGAAGATTTAATACACGTATTGGTAGCTGTGCAGCATTTGAGCCACCAGTATTCTTTGGTCTCCTTCTGACTTGGAGGCTGAAGAATCTCTTTCTGGAGAAAACTAGGTAACAGATAGTGTTGCATATGATAATGGCTGAGTTACCTGAAGAGGATAAATCTGGGGTGTGTGGTTATAAAGTCATGAGCCTTTTCTTATTGCGTTCAAGGAGTGTGTAAGAATGATTTATATTTTCCTCAATTTTGCATGGCTGAGATGTTCAAAAGTGGTGAACTAACAGTGTTAGTTGAGATGGATTATGCATAATGTAATTTATGAAAGTCCTTGTGACACTTAAATGTGCTATGCTAGAGTTATAAAGCGTGGTCTTTCTTTTGGGGGAAACAATGAGGAAATAGGAATCAGTTCAAATTGGTAGCTTCAGTGCAGGCAATTGAACAATGAAGTTACAGGAATGAAGTGTGGGTTTGTTTTAAAAAAACAAAACCAACAACCACAACAAAAAAAAAATAACAAAAAAAAAACAGGGAAAAAATCCCCACCCAAACACTGAAAAAGCAAAAAGAGAACCCAAAGAACACCTCACCGAAGACTTCACTATGGTGAGTAAGTTTAAAGTTTGAAGGATTTATTTATTTCATCAAAGGAAGATTTCATTATGGAGTGTGAGTGATGAAGATCTTAAGTGATCACTTGTAGTGCAGACAGAGCAAAGGTTATCAGCAGGTACGTTACCCAATATTTGGAAAGGAGGCAGTTGATGTCCTCGAAATAGTTCAGTGACAGTGATCAGAAAATATTTTGCATGTGTAGTGTGTGATGTATATATGGCTTCTAAACCTTCAAGACCTAAGTAAATATTACAAAATACGTTTTAGAGATGAAATTAATGACTAATCTGTAAAACTTCAGTTCTGACTTCTAATAAAATCTGGACAATTGAAAATAACCAAACTCCAGTTTAATAGCTGTTGCAGTGCCACCCTTGAGGATGGGGAAATATGGCAGAGTGGACGATGCTGCATGTGCATCGTGCATCGCTTTGTTATTTGATCAAGAGCAAGAACAATGTAATGGGTGTAGTGTTACAAGCAGATAAAGGACACAGCTGTTAAACTGTATAAATGAACCAAACAGGTGATGGAGAGTCAAAATGTGATGTGGGCAAATCAAACAGCCAAATTTACTATTTTATTTTCTTTTTAATAACGGATAAAGTGGGCTCATTTGGGTAATTGACTTCTTAATATGACCTGTGGCAAACTCCCTGCTTCTAGGAACAAAGACCATTGCTTACTTTTGAAGCAGTGATTCTGAAAAGGAGCTGGGACTTGTTTAAGCAGTTGACCATATGCTCCCTCAAATTTTGTAGCTGAGAAAATTGGGCTGTACAAGTAGTAGAATATTCAGGCAGTGGCATTACCTTGGGTGTGACATTGGAGACCATTAACAAAGTAGGGATTTCAGTTTTTGTCCTTTGCCTCAGGAGTAACATTTCTTAGAAAATTGGAAAGGGTTCAGAAGAAGGCTATAAAAATCTGTGAGACCTTACTACCTAAGGATGGGTCGTAATGTAACTTACATAAACTAAGGATGCTCACTTTACAGAGTTTATAGAAGTGAAGGTTAAGAGGGGACTTGAAGACAGCCTAGAGATGCTTATTTGGGGAAGAAATCTCTGATTGTAAACTGCTTCTTAATCTTTTGGGAGCAGGAAATGTGTAATGAGGATTGATGACTGGAAGTGGAAGCTAGGCAAATTGAGACTTAAAATAAGGAACCCGTCTCTAACAATGTGGGTAATTAATCACTGGAACAATTTTTCTAGCTGTATGGTAGATTTCCCATCACCTGAAGTCTCTAAATCAGGACTGAATGTCCCTCTAAAAGATAAGCTCTACTTCAAACTGAAGTTATGGTCTCAGTGTCAAAATTTCTGGCTGAAGTGCAGTGGCCTGTGTTGTGCAGGAGGTCAGTGCATATGATCGTAATACATTTTTTTTCAGGGCAGAATGAGTATTAATCTGTTTCTGGCTCATCTGGAACTGACCTTGTTCAAATTTGGTGATTTTATGTGTAAACGGATGAGTGATATTTACCTCCCTGAAGATACAAGGCCTTGGTTAATAGTAAAGGCTGTGAAGGCTGCAGAACTTCTGTCAGGAAATATGTGGAACTAGAAATCACAGACCCTTTGCTGGTATGGCTGTAGGTGTTCCCTGGAGCCTACAGGAAATTGTGTGTTGGAACCTTTCTCCTGGTCTGCCCCTGCTGTGCCATGCACTTGTCCTGGGAGCTTCTGTAGCAAAGGCTGTTTGAAGGCGATGAACCTTCAGCATCACTTGGTTGAGACACCTAGTGCTTCCTGCTTGCTCTGAACTGGGTACTTCCTAGCTCTAATTACAGTTTAGTAACATTAATGATAGATGTGAATACTGTTGTGGGTTTGCTAACAAGAAGTTTACAGCCAGAGATGAGACGGGAGGTTGACCTAAGTGCCTGTGTTCCGTCACTTGTAACTTTCTTACCACTTCAGGAACATACCTGTGATGGTAGAGGTTTGGAAGCAGGGCTCAGGGTTTGCTGACACAAGGAAAGGTTGTAATTCTTGCTTCTGATTAAACTATAATTTGTCATCTTTGAGCAACGGTGGATGAATAAGCACGTCCTGGGTTATGAGTGGTGTGCCCTTCTGATGTTTAAACACTGCTCGTGTCTTGCAAGAAGCAAATGTAGCTGTCAGGAGGTGCTTTAAGTCAGGCTGTGTCAGCCTGTAATGTTCAAGATCACTCTCAGAAGGCAGAAAGGGTTTTAAAGACCCTGGCACGGAACTCATCAGCTCCATCCAGCTTCAGTCGTTGCTGCTAGTTCTCGCTCTCAAAATTCACCCACAGTATGTCAGGTATAGAAAATAACACTTGGTTTTAGGTAGCACCTTTCTGTACCTTGAATAAGTAATCCTGAAAAAAAACCCATAATGGGTTGATTTTTAACAGGTTTATGATATATGCAGTCATTATGCTTCTCTGTACATTACACACAGCACAGGCCAGCCTTTCACCCAGCTGCAAAACAGTTTAATTTACATATACAAATTAGAATGTAGTCCCTTCTGTGGCAAAAAAAGGATCAGCTGCACTGGAAATGTAGCTTTCTATGTTGAAGAAAATTCCCGTATAATTAGCCTGACTGTATTCTTCTCTTGTACCTCTGTAAGTCAGGAGTTTCATTTTGGAGCTAGTACGTAGATGCTTCTGTGGTCCATCCTCTCCAGTGCAGGCCCAAAAACTACTGATGAATACTGCTGCTGCCCTTGCATTGTGCCGTGCTCTGAAGTCTAACTGAGGTCAAAAGGACACAGTACAGAGCTAAACTAATCTTACTTTTCTTAAAATGAGATTCTTTAAGATGAAATGGTGTTTGCTGAAGGTGCAGGGATTGACAAGCTTTGATCTTGGTGTTGTGCTTCCTTTTAGAGCAACTCGGATGTGTGCAGGGGATACAGGAGTCTCCATGCTGCTGTGCTAGTCTCTTTCTTGAAATGCATGAGCTGTTTGCAGAAACATGAGACCCTCATGATGCTTTTACATCTTGCCCCCTTATCAGGCAATGGAGAAGGAGTCCATCCTAGCTCCTGCTATCAAGCTAAGTAGAGAAAAGCAAAAGTTAAAATAATTTCTCCTTGAGACATTTGGCTAAAGGTGATTCATATTGGATTTTATTTTTTAGAGCAGAACTTACTGCAAGTAAAGGGCAGAACGATGGATGTTTTTGATGCATATTTGTTTTGTTGCTTTGACTGTTAGGCCTAGCTTATCCCTTGTCTGAAACATTGTCAAGACTTTACTAGCTTTATTTTATGCTTAACTTTTTTGGCACTTAGCGTTTTTTCTGATTGAGCATTTGGAATACAGTGGGACATGAATATGAGAATGAAGCTAATAGATGAGCTAAACAGAGCTGCAGATATAAACAGCCTGTCCAGGTCAGATAGAGAAATAACAATCATTTTCAACTGGAGCCA
Source organism: Nycticryphes semicollaris (assembly GCA_013400055.1). Taxonomy (NCBI): domain Eukaryota; kingdom Metazoa; phylum Chordata; class Aves; order Charadriiformes; family Rostratulidae; genus Nycticryphes; species Nycticryphes semicollaris. Next base: position 340,908 of record VXBJ01007792.1, on the reverse strand, counting down.
AATAATTAAAACACCAAAACAATGCCAAATGAAATAAGGTGAAAAGCTAATGAGTAGGGTAGATGGGTTCATATGAAGTCTGAGCGTTTTTTTCCCCAACCTTATTGCATTGGTATTGGCATTACTGGTACTTAAAAGAATTTTGCTTTATTTGGACAGGCATTTTAGAGTCTTGATATTCTGCCACCCCTTCCTACCACCAACCTGTGAGCCTCTTTCCTAGGTGCATGAAGACAATCCTTGTTTCTTTGGAAAATTTAAGTTTCTGGTAGCTGTTTGCTCTTTCTGAAGAGTGGAATTATATGGTAGGACTCTTGGCACTGCAGGCTCATAAAAGAGGAACACACATTTCTGATGGTTGGGGCAGAAGGTCAGAAAAAAACAGCTGTTTAATTCTGTTTAGCTCAGGCAGTATTTTATAATTTACACGCATTTCAAGACTTTTCATTTTCCTTTTCTGTGAAACGGAGATGGTTGCATTTTTCATTAGTGTTTATTTGAACTTTTTTAAAAGAAGGGTTTATAGAATTACAAAATGTTGTTGATATGTTTTGAGTCTTGGTAAATAAGTGAGAGAGGAAATGAACTGAAACCAATCTTTACTTTTAAGCATATTTATAATTTTGAAGCTGAGATTCATGCTACTGATGTGAGATTTCATGGCAGAGTGGAGGGGAGAGTTTTCTTCAAAGCACTTTGATTTTCTTTTATGGAGTCCTCCCCGAAGTGTTTTGGTAATACATGATTGATGTACTCTGTGATGAATAGTGCTGTTCTCTGTGGATTGATTACCTTTACACCAATGTAACTTCTTATTGAAAAGGTTGATGACGCAAAGGATCATCTTGTCCATGTAGAGACACTAGGGACACTTCTTTCCTGGACACTAGATTTTTGGTTGCTTGTGTGAAATGGATAACACCAGCATAGAAAATTATCATGTATCTTGCTGAGAAAGACTTCAAAGCCTTCTGTAGGTTTAGGGATTCAGTCAGGTTGTGTGTGTCACCCGGAAAGGAAGGGGTACTGTTGTGTTGGCCAACAGCTGGCTTGCAGCTGGTTAATGTAAAATAGGAACTTTAAAAGAGTTATTTTACTGAGGAAAACTTTGCAACACCAAATTAGAAGAAGCCTGGGGATTTGAGATTATTATCTTCATGATATTTTGGATTACTTTGGATGAAAAAGCATGAAATTAAAAGTTTGTGCTTCATTCAGTCCATTTGCAGTCTTGGCCTTCCTGTGTGTATGTATTCAGGCATAGCTAGTGGTGGGAGAAAGGCTATCTCTACTTGCTGCGCTTTTTCTTGCAGTCTTAATGTTTTTTTCTGATGCCACTACTGTTTCATCTGCATCATGAAATTCTAGGAAAGTCTAAAGTTATGAATATCTTAGTATGTGTAGCCTAGAATTTTGGAGTTGGAATTCCCTGAACTTGTGTAGTACTTCTATATGAGGGCACTTTGTAGACCCTGTTGATTGTGTTTTTAAAGATTTTTGTCTGAGGCCCACTGAGTCTCTGCTTAATGACAGAAGACAGCAAGATGCTTATGCAGGGTAAATCCACCTCCTATACTGGGCGTTTTCAAATTATACTATTTTTATATTAGTCAGCTTTGACAACTTTTCCACAGTAGTGTACTTAATTGTAGAGACCCTGGATAGTGCTGCTGCTTGTGTGACAGCCTAAGATTGTAATGTTGGATATATGGGAGAGCTGTGGCATAAGATGCTGCCTGCAAAATATCTGTCTCGCTACCTAAAGTGTTCTCCGAGAGCCTAAAAAACCTAAAATCTTTCTTTTTATTTATTTTAATTTTCCTTTTGAGATACTTGAGGAAAAAATAGTTCTACTGTATTGTTCTTACATCCTTATGTAGGTCTAGTTCATAGAATTACTGCTAACGGAGCATGTAAATGTGAGCTATAGCTTCTCAGTTTTATTTTACTCTGCCTGTCACTTGCTAGGAGGGAGTCTGGACAAGTAATTTGATTTAAAAATGTTAAAAATTGATTTCTGATTTTAAATGTCACAATTCTACGTCTTGAGAGTTGCTAAGGACCTGGACTTCAGTGAAGTGTTGGGGTGCTTGGCACTGCTGAAAATCAGGAACATCTCAGACAAACCCCTTGAAACCAAGTAGTGAAAAACTTGACAAAGCATGAGACAATTTGTTATCCCATTTTTTTCTTACTTTTCGTGGCTGTAGAACACTAGGTGTTTGGAGGAGCTGATACATCTGTTTAATATTCTTGAACAGAAGGTGTGCAATGGGGAAGGTGTGGTTCCTGTATCAGGAACACTGACCAGCAGGACTAGCGAAGTGATTGTCCCCCTGTACTTGGCACTGGGGAGTCCACACCTTGAATACTGTGTTCAGTTTTGTGCTCCTCACTGCAAGAAAGACATTTAGGTTCTGGAGCGTTTCCAGAGAAGGGCAACAAAGCTGATGAAGCATCTAGAGTGTGAGTCTGATGAGGAGAGGCTGAGAGAACTGGGGTCATTTAGCCTGGAGTAAAAGAGGCTGAGGGGAGATCTTGGCGCTTCTTACAATACCTGAAAGGAGGTTGTAGTGAGGTGGGTATTAGTCTCTTCTCCCAACAAACAAGTGATAGGACAGGAGGAAATGGCCTCAAGTTGCACCAGGGGAGGTTTAGATTGGATATTAGGAAAAAAAATTTACACTGAAAGGGTCATCAAACATGGGAACAGGCTGCCCAGGGAAGTGATTGAGTCACCATCCCTGGAGATATTTTAAAGGCTTGTAGGTGTAGTGCTTAGGGACGTGGTGTATTGATGGACTTGGCAGTGTTAGGTTAATGGTTGGACTCTATCTTAAAGGTCTCTTCCCACCAAAAGGATGCTGTGATTCTGTGTGTGACATTAGCTTATTTCATAAGCTAATATCTGTCATGAGAATTTAAGACTGAGGCAGATGGAAATGTTGGTTTTAAATTTCGGGATTCACCTGCTCTGGTGCCGAATAGAGAAACTTGATTTTGAACTAAGTTGCATCACATTCTGATATATTCTTCAGACCTATTAAATAGTAAGTGGGAAACATGAGTAATCTTTACACTATAGGAGTTGAAAGTACTTCAGAAATGTCTTTCAGAGGCAGGTCACGAGGAATTGTCTTGGAAGACAAACATTGGTAAAACAAATGTAGATTGTATGATCCTCCTGCATAGGAAAATGTGCTCTTCTGATTTGTTCTGGGAGAATACTTAGTTTGAGTAAACAACTAATATTTCCGTGTTTCTAAATAGCTTATCTTGCAATGTGTGCTGAATTGATCCAGGGACAGTATAAGAGCCTGAAAAGGTTTTTAGAGGCACGTGGCCAGGTTCCCTTCTTTCTGAAGACCAGGTGGAGAAAAAAAATCAGTGCCCCATTTGTGCAGCTTCAACATCACTTAGGCTTCCTCTGTTTGTGCTTAATAGAAAGGCTGTTTTACAAATGTACAGAGAACATGTTATTTGATTAGCTGTTGAAACACCATCAGATATACCAAAGTTATCTCAGTCTATGTGCCATCCCAATAAATTGCTAGCATAGAGAACCAGGGTGAAGGATTAATCACCAATAGGTGATAAGATGCATTAAATAGCTGAGTTTGAGCTATGTAGAGCAATAAAATACCCAATTGTTGTAGCCTTTAAAAAATACGTATGTGGCACCTTCCATCTGTCAGCAGTTGTGGCACTGGAACTAGCCACTGCATCTGTAACACTAGACTATTGGTGCCAAATTGGAATGTGTTTTGGGGGTTAGGTTAAGTGGCTTGTGGTTTTTAGGAGCTCCCTATTAAACTCTGGGCCATTAGGGCTTTCCCCACTGCCAGTTACTTATTTTGTTTTGAATCAAACTTCTCTTAAATGGAGACTCATAAGGAAATGTTTTGAGCAGTTTGTTTGAAAGTTTAGGTGTATGTATGTAAGAAGTGATAGTTTTGGAATCTTTATTTTTTTGTACATGCAGGATGTTGTGTCCTCTCTACAGGTTTTCCATAATTAATATAAGATACTCCATTGATAATCACAGAATTGTCAGAGTTGAAAGGGACCTCTAGAGATCATCTAGTCCAACTCCCCTGCCAAAGCAGGATTGCCCAGAGCACATTACTCAGGATGGCATCCAGGGGGGTCTTGAAGGTCTCCAGAGAGAAGGGGACTTCACCTGGACAGCTTGTTCCAGTGTTCTCTCACCCGCACCATAAAGAAGTTTTTCCTTATATTTGAATGAAACTTCTATGTTCCAGCTTGTACCTCTTGCCTGTTGTCCTGTACAGGGAACCACTTAAGAGTCCAGCTCCGTTCTCCTTCAACACACCCTTTAGATAGATTAATAAGGTCTCAGCCTTCTCTTCTCTAGGCTAGAGTCCCAGCTCTTTCAGCTTTTTCTCATAAGGGAGATGCTCCAATCCCTTAATCATCTTCGTTGCCCTACACCGGATTTCTCCAGTAGTTCCCTGTCTCTCTTGAACTGGGGAGGCCAGAATTGGAACCAGTAGAGGGGAGAATAACCCCCTCAACCTACTGGCCATGCTCTTCCCTATGCAGCCCAGGATTCCATTGGCCCTCTTGGCAACAAGGGCATATTGCTGTCTCATAGACTGTTTACTGTTTACTATCTACCAGGACCCCCAGATCCTTCTCCTCAGAAGTGCTTTCCAGCAGGTCTGCCCCTAACCTATATTGGTGTCTGGCACTCTTTCTCCTCAGGTGCAGGACCGTACACTTGCCCTTGTTGAACCTCGTGAGGTTCTTCTCTGCCCAGCAATCCAGCCTGTCCAGTTCACGCTGGATGGTGACACAGCCCTCTGGAGTGTCAGCCAGTCCTCCCAGTTTGGTATCATCTGTGAACTTGATGAGGATATGCTCTGTCCCCTTGTCCAGGTCATTGATGAATGTATTGAACAAGACTGGACTGAGTATTGACCCTTGGGGATCACCACTGGTTACATAGTGATCCTTCTATTTGGCTCACTACTTAACCTGCCAAGTTTTGTAATCTAAAATTATGTATTTATATGAGAGACAGGTGTTTTTCCTCTCAGAAGTTCTTAATGAGACATTGTTTTTAACTTTATTTATAAATTTCTTTGGTTAAACTGAACTGGATTTTTTTTCCATGTGGTGTTATAATTTACCCATAGATCTGTATGAAACTAGAGGCATGGTCAGCTGTGAAGCCACTTTCTTCTTTCTGCTCTAGACCAGTAGTACAAGGTCCCTGTGTGTGGCAGATGCATAGCGTTCAAAGTTCTATTAGTAAAAGCTTTCTTCAGTTAGAAGTCTTGGAGTCTTCCTGAACAGCCATCCCCTCTAAGAGAATACCTTCAGCGTGGTGTTATTCATTGCTTCCCTTACGTTTTTGTCAATGCTAGTGTATACTCAAGGGGAGAGTGGTTTCAGTGATTCAGATTCACTGATGTGGTTTTTCCTTGCTCTGGTCCATCAAAGATCTGCAGGTGAAAGATTTTACTTTTTTTGAAAGAAAAAGAAAAATATGACTATGCATATTTTCCCCCAGTAGCTTATCTTTTTTTTTTTTCTTCATCTTTAATCACATAAGCGTTCATTACCTGCTTTTGTCTCATCTCAGCTCTGATCTGAACCCATTTAACCAAAAGGAACTTGTGAAGTTTTAATTGTTTCAGTGTCTGCCTGAGGCTTAAATTATGTATTTGAAGTTTTAAAACTTTGAAGTAGTTACTTTCTTTCCATCTACAGGTTAAAAGGATCCAGCAGGGATTGTCTTACTATTGCATTAGGATTTCAAAAGCTCTGTTTACTTTTAACATGCTTGGGTTTGCAGCACAACACTATGTAGTGGAGAAACGCATACAAGTAATTACGTCAATTACCATCAGCTCTATACAATTCTTCTGTGATGCTACGTGATTTAAATGTCTTTATGTGTTTGGAAAAGGATGGGAAATTGTTGTTGTTAGCTCCTGTTTGCTGCTTACAGCTGTTTTTATGACTGGTTTTGCTCATAAACAGGTGTTTAGAACATTCCTTTGACTAAGTGATACAGCTTGTGCTGCTGAGAAATAATTTGTCTTGCATGTCTGGGTAGCTTGGATTTCTTTTGTTTCCATTTCTTTAAAGAAAAGAAAAATAAAAACCCAGAAAGGCTCCCAGCAGCTGACATTGTTTTGGTAAGCCATGCTTGGAGAAACTACGAGCCTGCCATGAGACAGAATGAGTCCTCCAAGAGAAAGATGGTTTCCATGGATATCTGTGGGTCTGGCCTCCCAGTAAAATCTCATTTTACTCTGATTCCTGTCTATTCCTGTTAAATGAGCTTTCTGATACTTTCTCTACTTTGGTTAGAAGTCCTATGACGTGTGCCTCTAATTCCTGAAAGCTGATCTGGGGGTAAGTGACAAAGGAATGGACGTATGCACGGAAAGTAGGTATGTGGTCAGTAATATTCCATGGTGAAAATTTAAATAACTTAATATAAAATGTATTTGAAAAACATCAGCAGATGGTGCTTCTGAAAAAGGTAAGGTGAATTCCTCCCCTGCCCCGTTCTCATTGCCAACATCTGAAAGTGAGGAGAACACATCCAATGTAATTTGCCTGTGGACTAGACAGTACTTACAGGTGAATCGAAGCCTCAAAAGAGCTTGTTAGGTCCTGTAAAGCTTTTAAGCCATTTTCTATACGTATTTCATTCAAAACTACTGACCTCTGTTTCAGCCGTTCCTTGCTACTTAATCAGAGACTAGAGAAGCAGAACGCTTTTAATGCAATTAGTCACTGCCATCTCATATACGATCTGGAAGGCTTAATTTCTATTACAAAAAACCTCCCCCAAAAGAACACCACCAAAAAAAAAAAAAAAAAGGCAAAAACTGGCCCAAACCCAAAATTGAAACAAACAAAACCTGTGAAAATGTAAATATGAAATAAAAAATACAAGTCATTGACTTGTATGCATTGGGATGGCACGTTGCTGAGAATGTGAGGTGTTATGGCTGCAGCTAAATCATAAAAAAGCTTCTAGAACTTTCATTAAGAGTTTCTTTTTTATGATTAAGAACAATGTAATGTGGTGAAGGAAAAAGATAGTTGCAGATCTACTGGGCAACAAAGTAGCTGTTAACTAAATCTGTTCTCCCTGACCCAGGGTAAGCTTCAAAATGTCTTTTCTAAACAGTGTTTCGGTTTGTAAGATATTATCTTAACTTTAACTGTCTCCCATGAGAAAAAATATACTGTAAGGAGCATGTGCTTTCTTGGAGAGTGATCTCTTATACCTCATTTCCAATGAAGTGCATGAAAATACTTGGCTTGGTCCCCTTTTTAATTTTTATTTTTTTTTCATCCAACAAATTGTGATAACTAAAAATAAATGTAAAAATTACTAAGTATTTGGGTTTGGAAGGGACATCGGTAAATGATCTAGTTGAATCTCCCTGATCAGGCAGGGTCAGCTGGAGCAGGTTGGAGCAGCGTGGCCCAAGGCCATGTCCAGCTGGGTTTCGAATGCCTCCAAAGACGGAGACTTCACAATCTCTCTGAGGAACTTGCTCCAGTGTTTGAATACCCTCACATCAAAACCCAAAAGTTATTTTATTTGTGGGGTTTCTGTTTTCTTTTATTGGATGGAATGTTGGTTTGTGCCCATTACCTCTCATGTCTTCACTGGGCACTGCTCAGTCTTCTTTACTCCCTCCCAGATATTTATACACATTAATAAGTTGCCCCCCCACTCCCCTCCCTGAACCCTCTCTTCTGCAGGCCGAGCACTCCCATTTCCTTCAGCCTCTCATCATGTAAAAGATGCTCCAGTCTCTTAACCATCTCATGGCCTTGCCCTGGGCTCATTCCTGCAAGTATTCCCTGTACCGGGGACCCCAGCACTGGACACTGCTCTCCAGGTGTAGCTTCCTGAGTGTTAAGTAGATAGGAAGGATCACCTCCCTTGACTTGCTGGCAACATTCTCCCTCATGCAGCCAAGGAGGCCTTCTGTGTCACCAAAGCCTATTGCTGTCTCATGTTCTGCTTGGTGCCCACCAGGCACCAAGAACCCCAGGTCTTTTTCAGACAAGCTGCTGGACAGCAACTACTGATGTCTGGGATTACTCCTCCTGAGACGCAGAACTGCATTTCCAGCTGTTGAATGTCATGAGGTTCCTGGCATGCAAATTCTTCAGCCTGTCCAGATACCTCCAAATTGCAGCACACCTACCTAGTGTACAAGCCATTCCTCCCTCTGTGTCATCTGTGACCTTGCTGAAGGTGCTCTTTGTGCCATCACTCAGGCCATTAATGGAGATTCTGAACAGAACTGGCCCCAGTGTCAACCTCTGGATACAGAGCAGTGACTTGCCTTTAAACTGACTTCCTGCTGCTGATCACAACTGACTGGACCTGGCCATTTGTCCAGTTTTAAGTCCACCTTCCTGTGTACTTATCTAACCTGTACTTTGTCAGCAATAAGGATATCACAAGAGATGGCATCAAAAGCCTTACTACATCAAGGTAAATAACATCCATTGCTTTCCCTTTGCCCACCAAGCTAATCACCTCCCTGTAGAAGGCTGTTGAGTTTGTTAGATACCATTTACCCTTGGTAATTCCATGTTGATTACTTCCAATTACATTCTCATCCCAAATATGCTTTAAAGTGTTGTGCAGAAGATTTTGCTCCATCACCTTCCCAGGGACTGAGGTGAGGCTGACCACTCTGTATTTCCCTGGCTTCTCCTTCTTACCCACCACAAGGACAGGAGTAACATTTGCTCCCTTCCTGTTTTCAGAAACCTCTGGCAGTCACCATGACCTCTCAAAGATAGTAGAGAGTGTCCTTGTGATGGCATCAGCAAGCCCCCTTAGCACTTGTGTTTATACCACCGGGTCCATGGACTTGTGTATGTCCTCTTTGTTTAAGTGTTCTCTAATCCAGTTTCCCTCCATTGAGGTTAAGTCTTCCTTGTTCCAAGCTTTCCCCCTGGTCACAGGGTCCTAGGATCCCTGAAAGCCTGGCCTTTCTAAAGGGTCAAGATGGAAGAGGTGTAGGTGCCTTGTCTTCTTTCTTCAATGTCCTTTGTCACAAGGTTAGAAGTGGAAGAACTTGATCTTTTAATGGCGAACAGATGTAATAGGAGGAATGCTGGATGTGTAAGTACAGTTCTCAGCATGTGGCCTGTGGGCCTGAAGAATCCTTTCTATTTTGTCTTCTGTTATCTCTGTTAGAGAAAGAAAGAAAGAAGCATTGAGAAGTCTAATTAGGATGTAACAGCCTTTTGCTGTGCGTATCTTTTGTTTCATGTGGGAATGCGTAGGGAGTTGTGGTTTTGCACATGGATGTTGGTTTTAGTGCTTGCACTTCCCTTAATACTGCAGCCTGTTCTCCTCTGGAGTTTGGTTTGTGTAGAATGGGGGGTGACTCCTTTGAAGGAACGTTTCATCTAATTCAGCAAAAAATAACTGAGACGAAGCAGTACTTTTATCTTAATTCTGTTTTTGCCCATCTAGTCTGGAAACAAAGCTTCTCTCCTCCTTGTAGCTTCATTGCTCTGCTTTATGCAAACAGACCACCTTCTTCTCATATTTGGAAGAGATGTCTATGTGTTTTGGTTACTGAAAAGAACTGGCCAGTGCTTGTTGGTTAAGTTTATATCAAACAGAAGCCTAGGGCAAAATTTACTCTAGATGTGTAAATCATAGGGAACAGACTAGGGGTTGAATATGCTTACTGTCCTAATGGCTGTAATCACTGCAAGTCACTGCAACTTTACAGATTAATTCTATCCAGCTGTATTTTTGTTGTCTGTTCAGTGTTGGTGTCATCTGAACATGGGACCAGAGCTATTTTTACAGAAAAACAAGCTTAGTAGCAGCCTTTAGGCTCTGCTCAGCCACGTAAAACGTGCAGAGGCCATCTGCATGGAGCAGAGCTCAGATTGATACCTGAGCAGTGGGGACTCTCTCCTGCTTCAATTGTGTGTGTTTCGCGGTTTATTTGCAACAGTTATTTAGGTGACACGGTTATTTCTGACACATCTCTGTCTGATGCATTTAGTATTGTATTTCATGAGAATATTGTTGCAGTTAATAGATGAAGAAAGAACAGATGGAGGCTTACAGGGATGCTGAGGAAGAGTTTAGAAAACAACTTGGCCCATATTTGTTTCTCAGTCCACATGACTGGTTTTTTTAACCATAATTTGAATAGACGTAACAGGTCACCAATACCTCGTGGTGACACAGTGAAAGATTCTGTCTTGCTGTGGTTCGTTACCAGGAAAATGGTGAGAATATTTGCTTATAAGTGAGCTTCCCCCCATCCCCACCCCATTCTTGGAGACTCCCAGTAGGATTCTGTTCACCAAAGCTACTTTTGTGTGGAATATCTTTTACCTCTCAGTCAAGGTGTATATGAAATACCTGCAGAGATGGGAGGGGAGGCTTAAGTTGAAGCGTTTTCACCATGAAATGCATTGTGGTGGAGAGACGGAGAAGTTAGTGCAGAAGTAAGTCATGTAGCTCAATTATGGAAGATTCAGATATTGGTTTTGACTTTTTCCAGTGGTTTTGCACCAACTTGATTGGTGATACATTGAGGATCTGTACACTGCATAGCTTTGGGAGATGGAGATCTGTCTGGAGAAGTTGCCTTCTCCTACATGCCTGTTATTGTCTGTGATTTTCCTAGGCGTGCTGCGGACTTCTCCCTAGGAAGCATTTGGCTGTTTAGACAATGTCTGATTTTTCTCCTGGATGTGGGAGAGGAGACTGCAATGTACACGCTTTTGTTGCCTCTTCTTTAGTTTAGATTGCATTTGGGGAAAAAAGAAAAGCTCCTGTTGTCAATTATTTATTTGACTTTAATTGCATTTTATCTTTTTAATTGTTGGTAACGAACCAAAGGCCCGTAGAGCTGTTTATTAATTTGAAATCAGAATAACAGGGAAACTATGCAGCTAAATTCATATTTGAGCAAGCCAGGCAGACTTAAAAGGGTAGTGTACTACATTGAGATTTCAGTCCATGGCATACTAATGAATAAATCATTACAGATAATTTCTTGTTAATACCTCCCTCTGCAGGAGATGCTGTCGCACAGTTATCTGGATTTTTAGCCTATGAGGGCATGTTCTGTAAAATGAGGTGGTAGTAAACTTGAATTGGTGCCTTGCCTTTTTCAGTCTGGATGTGGTTAGAGGCGTGCCCGTGTTCCGATTCTAGGATCCCAGGGAGTTAGTCCTCCTGAGATGTGTAAAAGGCTTGAAGGCTTTGTTTGTCTCTGTACTGCTTTTTTTTTGGTTGGTGATTTGTTTGTTTGTTTTTTCTTGAAGTACAATAGTGTTTGGTCCATCCTTGGCCTCTCAGGATGGTTGTTATGTACCCATTAGGGTAGATTCCTGTCTACCAAGTTTACCAGTCCTGTTATCGCTGAAGTAACTTTTGATGTTATTCATGCGTGCAATGACCTCTGAACTCAAGCTGATCTCGTTGTGAGCAAAATGCTGTTCTTCGAGAAATGGATGGAATGGAGAATCCGTGTTCTCCTCCAGGCAGGAGGATTTAATGCATCTCAGTACTTGTTATGGAGGAGTGAACTCTCATCTTCATATCGGCCTTCAAAGATGAGATGAGGAAGTTAAGACAAAAGTGGAAGGACTGAAATGCAATCGGTTCGTGCTTGTTTTCAGACTGGTGCTGACAAAAACTGGACTTTAATTTGCATTTTATCTGGTAAAAATTATCTACATTAAAGAAACCAAACAAAAACCAAAACACCCAAACAAAAAAAAAAAATCAACTTTTTAAAAACAAAAATAGGAATTCCCGTAGAAAAATTGTGTATTCCACTGTGATAGCAAAAGCGTGAATTGGATTGGATGGACTGATTTGGCCTGTGGTTTTACAAGTCTTTCTCACCTTCTTCTGAGTGTGTAGGTGTGATAATATTGAAATTGAGTGTGATTCTTTTCAAGCCAGTCATTCAGAGTGGGAGTCTGCATGCTTTTACCCACTGAATTGTTTATAGCTCTTCCCACTGGAGTTGTGATCTTGTCAGACTGGATAGTCTGCAAGCATGGCTGAGATGCTTCAAAATTTGCGTTTGTCATTAAGTTGTAGGGCTGTTGGCAGAAGCTGCTGGCGATGCTGTAGTGGACTGCTGTGGAGGCATATGTTTTTAGTGTTTCATCCTACCAATGCTAAAACCCATTGTAGTACTATCAAGTTTAATTATATCATTAGAATCTGGAGTGGTAGCTTGGATGAAAAGTGTGTCTTACAGCCCTAGGCCAGTCCTCCTGGGCCCTAGGTTGATTTCATGTGTTGGAGTCACCATCCCGGAGGTATTTAAGAAACACATAGTTGTGGCACTTCGGGGCATGCTCTAGTGCCTGAGATTGTTGGGTGTGGTGGTGATTGTTGTGGTGGGGTTTTTTTGAGTGTGGGTGGTTGTCGTTTTTTGGTTTTGTTGGGGTTTTTTTGTTTGTTTGGTTGGTTTGGGTTTGTTTTGTTTTGGTTTTTTTTATTAAATTGTTTATGGTTGGACTTGATTATCTCAAAGGTCCCTTCCAACCTTGAAGATTCTGTGATTCTGTGAAACCTGTTGCTAGGGTACTTCTTTCCCAGAATGAGGTATGTACGAGAGGATGCTGTTTACCTCTCCCAGAGTTCCCTCTCTCAAAAGCAACTCCTCTGCATGAGCTGCTTTCCCAAAGCCTGATCCCCTCACTTTTGCAGCAGCAATTTTTCTCACCGGTGCTTTGGTGGGAGGAGTGCTGCCAGCGGCAGCAGCAGAGGAGGGGTGATGGCTGCCTCCAGCCTCTCCAAACTCTTGGCTGAAGATAGCTGAATAGGGATTGGATTCAACTGACTGTAGGGTGGTGTGCAGTGTCATTTTAAATACATTTTGGTAGCCCACCTCGCCTTTAGTTGACGCTCCAGGAAGGTGTGGCTTTCTCTCATGTTCTTTGTCCTGTTTGCAGATGTCTCTGATAACATGAACATGTTTTAAGTCATGCGAGACACATGTGCGAAGGCAGCTCTATCTTGTGATGAGTAAAACTGCACAGAACTAGGCAGAGGGGAGATAAATACATTGTAGGGCTAGCAACTGCTGAGAAGAGTGTGTGGTTGTTGAGGATACCGCAGATATCTAGGTAGTGATACCATCTCATATTTTTTATGTTTTTTTTTTAAATATGATTTTATATGGTATATACTTGGAACAGTGTTGAGATGCTGATACACTCTTTGGCTGTTTTCTGATTCCATAGCTACCCGAGTGTCTTGAGAAAGCAAACCTGGCTCTCTGCAGTGGAATTTATCAAGGATGGGAACATTAAGCAGTTATCACTCATCTCCAAATTTTCAATTTGTCCTTCTTCAGTTACCCTTAGTAGTCTTTACTTGCTGTGTTTTTCTGTAGTGTTGAGTTATGCTTCACTTAGGAGTTGGGTGCATTTCAGTAGTATGTGAAATGATTTGTTTATTTAACCAATGAAGTGTGTTTTGGCATTCATTTAGATGACTGGTGATACCTGCTCAGGATGAATATAGTTGTCTTGGAGATGGAAATAAAGCTCTTACCTAATCTTGTGGTTTAAGTCTCCATTAATTGAGTTACCTCCTCATCTAAATAGATCCTTCAGTGGAATAGAACTAACATTCTCTGCTACTACAGATCGTGATATCTAGCAGAGGTTAGCTGTCGAATGCAGGCTAAGGACTGAAAACTTAGTCGAAAAATCATCCTGTGATTTACAGAATGGATTTTTTTTCCTCTTGTGTCTCTGGTGTTAAGTGAGGCAGAAGAAGGGAAACCGAACCATTGGAGAAGGGAAACCAAACATAAGGCTAAAAAGCAATAATATTCAAATGTTACTTATTTTTTTCAGTTTCCTATTTCCTGAATGTGTTAATGCTGGGTAGTTGCCAACAGGACTGTAGGGGTTTTTTACTGCCTCTCTTCAATTTTTATTTATTTTTTCCTCCATTTCACAGCACTCCAGGGTCTTTTATTAATGTTTTTTTGAGTTGAAACATAAAGGGCTAGAAAGGCCGCTTTATTCTCTGCCCTTTATTCCCCTTGAGGATAAGGAAATGGAAAGGAAAAAAAACCATAAAATCCATGGGAGGCTGTAGTAATCAAAGTTCTTCTTTGGAAAATCTTTACAGTTTTCAGTTTAAACATGGGAGGAGAAAAGTCAGGGATGAAATTTACTTCAAGTCTCCAGCTAGTTATGAGTCTGAATTGCTGTGCATATTTATGCCTTTGATGTTAAAACTCATAGGGTTGGGGAGATGCAAGGTATTTAAAAGCATAATATACCCTTTTTATTTTTTTTAGGGCTAGTTTATTTGCTCTAGGTAGTTGCAGAAGAATAAATTTCTGACTGCTTGGAATTCTTTGTGAGTAGAGAATTATTTGTCACTTCAGAGCTACCTGGCACCTGTGGTTTCTGTGTACTTACTTGCTTTTACAAGTACTTAGTTTCTGAAAATCTGAGATTATGTTTCCAGCTAAAGCAAGACATTTCATATTGTGGAATTGTGTGAAGATAGGATGTGAAAAAGCTTTTCAAATATTAAGCCTGTAACTATTTTTCAGCAGAAAGTAAGGAAGGACCAGAGTATTTGAGATAATGAATGATACAAGAAATGTAGCTTTACAAAACCAATAAAATTCCTAACAAAATCCTGATAAAAATGCAAAATTAATAAAATGCTTTTCAAACAGTTGGTTAAGCTGTTGTAATCATTCAGGTTTAGAATTTAATGAGGTTTGAAAGCATCAATCTTTTGCATGGATTAGATTCTATTTCAGTGCATCATAGGAGCTTGCGGGGGACATTATATCTCGTATGTCATAGTCAGCCTCTAACAACTAAAAGGTTGGAAAGAGACCTGAGATAGAAAAGAGTGTTCTGTTCTTCCTCTTACAGCTTTGCCATTGCCTGTGGCAATGGCTGTGGTCAAAAATAGGGTACTGGATTAAGTAGATTAGAGTTTATTTGCTAACTGCAGGTTCACTACGTATGTAATATAGACTCTCTCACTGTGCTTAATGTTTAATTGTAGTCTACTTCACTGTTTGTGTACTTCCTGATGAAGCATTTCCTTCTGTTTGATGCAACCAACCTTCTTATTTTTCATCTTTAATATTCTGTGAATAAAACCTAGCTACAATAGGAAAAATTCCTCTTGACAGTATGATCTTTTCTTGTCTTTTTCTTTCAGAAACAAGTGATGATAAAAAGTTGGCAATAAAGTCATGCTCCTAGGAGAGTCTGAGAACGTATCAATTAAATAGGGTGTGAGTGGCAGACAATGACAGAGCTACTCAGAGTAATGAATGGTGCTAAGAAGATGGATGGGGTGCTCTTTTGAAGTAATAGAAGAACCCAAAACGTGGAACTGAAACTGAAAGGCAGCAGATTCAACAGTAACTGATAAAATAAAATACTTTTGTCATGTTTCATAACTAAGCAGTGAAACTCATTACTGCAAGATAGCATCAAGGCAAAGAGCTTAACTGCGGCTTTTTAATAGAAAATTCATCTGGATAAAAGTGCATCTAGGATTAGGTTATAATTTTCATTTCATGGAATAGAATATACATAGGGGAGATAGGAGACTTGCACTCATTTAATTTTTATGCCAGCCTTTCCATCCTAGGGGCTTGAAAGATCCTTCTCAAATAAGTAAATTCCTGTGTAATTACTCAGGGTGTGATTGTTTACAGCAACTTTCCTTTGTATCTGCATGAGGACTCTGGTTTGGCTGCCCTTAGGAACCGAGTACTGTGAGCAGACTTACCAAATCCGATGAAGGACCCACTGTGGCACGATTTTGGGGTTTTGTTCACCTTTATTCTCCTATCCACTTAAAGCTGGTTCTACCTGAAATATCATCCCTGATCTGATTGTCAGATTTTGAAGAGGGTCCTCAATGTCTCCAGTGCCATCGGTTACAGGTTTTGTAGTTTGGGGAATGTTTTGCTGTGAGAGGAGTGCGTGGGGAGTAAAGACATCACTGCCTTCTCATGCTGTGTGTTCTTCCTGCTGCTCTTTAAGTGGCTGTAAGACACTTTGTAAACTGCAAGTGAGGCCACGTGAGCATTTGGAAAGCTGTCCATTAACCACAAAATGCTGCTGTCTACAAACCTTTCTGACAGCATCAACTTGTTAAGTAGAGTTGTCTTATTTTAGAAACCTCTTTACCCTCAGCACTTCGGTTTCTTTGGAGTACAGAACAGCACCAAAGCCCTTTTTCAGCTGTGCATTTTAATTCACCCACCCACTGACAAAAACCAGGGAGATCTGCCCCTGGTTTCCGCATGTTTTACTACTCTGCATCCTGGTCTTTTAAGAGTAGATAGAAATTCTTTCTGGAGCCATTTACCATTGGTAATATCAAGAAAGTGTCTTTTTGTGACTTAGGTGAAGAACTGGAGACCTAGAACTTTTCCCAAGATGAGCAAAGCTATAAAACTCAGGCAGGCCGTTTACATGAGAATCCTCAAAGGTTATAGGCATTTACTTGCTAATGAAATCAATGTTAGTTTCGAAATTTGTTTGGCCATCTAACTTACTGAGGTTTAATTTTTTTAGGACCTTTCATAATTCCTGCTCAGGCTTGGAATGTATTGAGTGTATACTGCAACTGTAGAATTAATCTCAAACAATGGATTCAAATTTTGATGTTTAGCTCTGAGCTTTCTAGATTTCAGTTCTCTCATCTAATAAAGTAGGAATTATAATTTGGATTTACCTCTGTGGAAAAGATTAACCCCAGAAACAAGCAGTTAAGGCATAAATTCCTTTGCACGGTGATCAGTCAGCTGTGAGGATTATATGCATAAGCAAGAATGGAGAGAGAAAAGGAGGTTTACCTTTGTGCCTCCAGTTCCTCTCCCTGTGTCCTATCAATCTGTTGTGATTTATCGTTGAGAACGTATGGAACCATTTTATAAAATGAAACGAGGAAGAAGCAAACAACCTAAATAGCTTGTCTGAATATAAATTTGGTTGATTTACATTGTTTCTCCAACTCCTGCTTGTCATATACCCTGTAATGTGTGGTGGCTTTGGTGGGTAATGAGCTCCATCTAGTGACAGAGGAGCCGTGTGTGCCGCTTCTGCTGGGAGTGAACCTCTGGCCGAGCGGAGTTGTTAAGATACATCTGATGGGCACCGCGGTGACACTGCACAGGAGGAAAATGCAGACAAAAGTGAAATGGTTCTGTGGTGGCATTAATCCTATCGTTACGCTTATTTTTCTTACAGATTGCTTGCACTTAAAGTACCACTTTTCATATAAATGAATTATGTTTCTCTCTTAAGAAGTCGTAATTCAGCTCCGTGTCCGTGTGTGTATGCCATCCAGAGCAAGATGAATACTGATGATTGCTCGACAGTTCAAAACCAATCGGAGCCTTTCCCTCTAGTTTACTGTCATATCACTGTGATCTATGGCAGAAGCTGTAACTGGTCTTTCATGGCAGTGAATTGGAGTTTTACCACTGCAAGGTTATAAGCACCACACCACAGTGTGGATATGTCCGAGAGGTCTGGCTCTTTCATGTGTACACTGGTCTAGGGTAGCTCAACTGTGAGTTGTAAGTTATTCATAATTAACAGAGCATATTTTTAGTTCATTAGCTGAAACCTGTACTTGCAGAGCAGAAACATGAGGTCTGTGCTGGCTGCTGCTCGCACAAAGGGAAGGCTTATTGTCTGAAAGCAATTTGGGCTGACTTCAATGTGCCACTTAGTAAGAATACAGAACTCCATGCTGACTTGCAAAAACATGTCTGTATGTTGATAGTGTTAGAAGCTATGTTAAAAAGATAATGCTGCTCCTTGTACGGGGAGGAAACTGGGGTGACACGGTGTTAAGCTTTCAGACCCTGCCTGCCAGCCAGAGGAAAGTTGTGGAGCCTCTGCTGCAGCAGCATGCCTTTTTCCACCTCATATCCTTGAAGACCATTTGGGGAAGAACACAGACTGTATACAAAATGCCTTGCAGATTAGTAGGAGAGCTGTGCTGCCAAGGTGTTCCTGTTGCAGCAGCTGCTGTGAAAAGAGCAGGGGTAGCAAAGCTCAGTAGTTGCTGAGGACTGAAGACCCTCCCAGCACTTGTGGATCATTCCTGTAGTTCCCAAGCTGGCTGTAGACTAGCTCACTTCAGGTTAGCTTGGATATTGGTGGCATATGGATACAGATACCGATATGGATAGGCATGGCAGGATGGTTTCCTACAGCAGCAGGGATTTAGCACAGGCTCCAGAGGTGTCCTGAGAAGCCAGGCAGGCACCTGCGTGTGGTTGCTCCATACTGAACAGCCTTCTGTTGATGCCAGACTATCGCCAGTACTTGTGACAAACCATGATGTGACGATCACAGCACAAACTGCAGTCTCCACCATAACCTTGAGAGTCAGAGGGGAAAAGTCTTCTGGTGTGTAGCCCGTCATACAGTGCAGACTAGGTGGTCTGCCTGGAGCTGACATCAGAGATTGGACAGTAGGAGGGTACATTAGACTGTATCAATCAAACACAACTTTTTTCTTTTTTTTTTTTTTTAATTTTAATTAGAATTGTATGTATTAGAGAGGTTATTTATATCTCATCCACTATCTCCTACGAGAGAAGAATCCAGCTATCCCATTCAAGTTTGCAGTTTTTATGTTGTGTCCTTTAATCCATTGTGTTCAGTGTTCTTTGAAGGAAAAAGCCAGAGGTTTACTGTTGCAGAACGTGAACACAAGCTTCTCTCGTGTGCTGTGTTTTGCTGACTCCTTTAACAGGAGGCAAGTGCAAACACCCATCCAAATCTGTATAATTCTTTTTTGTATGTTAGAAGAAAGATTACTTCTCCAAACTGTTTCAACATTTTGTCACATCTGTTGCATAAACCAAATATTTTATCTGTTTTCCTTCACACATACTCATATCTGGCTGTAGGGTATATTTTATGTTATCACTTTTTTGTTGAGCTTTATGTCTCATCTTTCTTCTTTTCATCATTTTGTCTTACTGACTCTCTTTTTCCCTTCTGAAACTGTCAGGTTCCTCTATATATAGAGACTAGCAACCATCAGTAATATACTCTGCTACTTGTTACAGGGCAAAGACCTCACGGGGGTCGTGGAGGCATGATGGGATGGCTTACGTAATGGTATGCCATAATGGAGAGATACAGCCTTTTCAGGAAGGACAGGCTGGGAAGGCAAGGAGAGGATGTTGCCCTTGGTGTGAGGGAGCAGCTGTTACGCATGAGGTTCTGCCTTGGGGACCGGGCAGGACTCAGTCAAGAGTTTGGTGAAGATTAGTGGGCAGACCAACATGGGTGGTGTTGCAGTGGGTATCTGTTATCAATGTCCTGATCAGGAAGAAACAGATGAGGTTGTCTTCAAACAACTGGAAGAAACCTTGTGTTCACTGTTCTTGGGGGACTTCAACCACTGTATCTTTTGGAAGGACAACAGAGTGTAGGTCAAGGAGATTTCTTGAGTTTGTTGATGACAACATGCTGATCAAGGAAGGCGCTCTGTTGGACCTGATACTTACAAATGAGGCAGAACTGGTTGTGGATGTGAAAACTGGAGGTGGACTTGGCTGCACTGCCCATGAAATGATGCAGTTCAGAATCCTAAGTGGAGGGAGCAGAGCAAAAAAGCAGGACTGCAGTCCAGAACTTGAGGAAAGCAGACTTCGGCCCCTTCTGAGACTTGCTTGGAACAATCTCATGGGAAACAGCCTTGGAGAGATAAGGGTTGTAGAAGAGCTAGTGGATATTCAAAGATCACCTCCTTCAAGCTCAAGAAAGGTTTATCCCAACAAGTAGGAAATTGAGCAAACGCAGTAGGAGGATCACAGAGATTAGCGAAGTGTTCTCAGATATCATCTACGGAAGTAATGGGGAGAAGGACGATGAGCGTAGGATGTGGATTCAGGAGTGAGTAAAGAAGTCTGAGCTGGGCTTTTTTCAGTTGTGCCTAGTGATTAAATGAGAAAAATAATAGAAAGATTCCACATGAACACCAGATGAAAAACAAACAAGCGATATCTCAACTGGTTTTTTATTACTGTGAAGGGTGTTCAAGTATGGAAGCAAATTGCCCACAGAGGTTGTGGAGTTTCTACCTTTGGAGATACCATAAAACTAACTGGACATCCTTCTGGGCAATCTGCTCTGGTCACCCTGCTTCAAGCACAGCTGCTGGACTAGATGAGCTCAAGGAGGTCCCTTCTAACCTTAAATGTTTCTGTGAAAAGGTATGCCACAGAACCATATATTAATGGATACACCACTGCTCCTCCCCAGTGCTGTCACTTCGCCTTTTACATTCCTCAACTGTAAACCTCAGCTATGGCTGAGAGAACGAGGCCAAACTTGTGCTGAAACTATTGCAGACTTTTTTTACTGTACTGCTTCACTTGGAAGTATTATGTAGTCTCACTTTTAGTATTCCTTTTTTGTTCTTTCATACCTTTTCACATTCGCATTTTCTCCTCAAAGTTAGATTTAGTTTTAAGAAGCTGGGTTTTTTTCTACCTTGTCTAAATTTACTCTTGTGTAGTTTTAAGACCATTAACTTTTTTGTTACATTAGTATACTTAAACAGATGCGATCTAAAGTTTGTTTAGTGCGAAGTTCATTGCTATGCCGTTTTGGGAATTTGGAAAGGAAAAGCTGTGGTCTATATCCTTTAGAAATTAAAGGTGTGCAAGCCTCCTAGGGCCATCTACTTCTTCCCCACAGTGCATCTGACAAATGAAATGGGGTTGGTCCTTGAGAGAGAGAAGCACTTTTGCTGATGGGGAGATACTGCAGGATCACAGCTCTTTTAAGATCTGAGCTTGGCTGCCAATATACTATGGTGATGAAAACAAAAAAAACCCCTAGAGTAACAAGCCACTACTAGATATAAATTCTTATAATTGCACAAAATTTGCTCTGCACTGTGTATCTTCTACTTTTTATGTGTATTGTAAAAATGTTTGAGCAGTGGGAGAGGAAGAAAATGGGAGATTAGGTATGAAATGAACAGCTACTCATTTCCATTCATGAACTATGCATCTTGTTTTTTAGATTCACTGTTTAGGTTTCCCTCATACCTGAGAGAACAGTCTGACTGGCATTTTACTCATGCAGACTGAGCTCAGTATTGATGTGGCTGGGGCTATTCTGTCTAATTATTTTTTTCTGTTTTACAAGGTGCATGTTCCAGTGTCTCGCTAACTTAATTTTGCTTTGTAGATGTAGAAATAGGTAAGTGCTTTGGTAAAAGCAGAGGCAATGAGTCCAGTTGTGTTCTGGAATAGTGGTAAGCTGGGATTGTTGATGGAAACCAGCAGTTGTCTGGAATCTGAATAGTCTGAAGACAGTGTATGCAGGTTGTGGAAAACCCAGATAAAACGGCTGGACTTGCAAGTACTGTCCTAGCCTCCTGCAAGTCTCGTTTTTATACAAGGATGAATAGACAGCTTGTAACAATAAATATTTGCTTTGGAAGGCTGAAGGGCAAAAAAGTAATTGTCTCTTTATATAGGTTTCATGACCATTAAAAAAGGATTTAAAACATGAAACATAATGGGAAAAGATTCAAAACAAGTGTAGAATGCTATAATTGTGGCACTTCTGAAAGAAACATAATAATAAAAGGTTAGAGCTATTTTCTTTTTTTTTTTTTTTTCCCCATGTTGACCACTTTTCACAAATGTATCCTTTTTTTGTGCTGTCTGCATGGGCTAATTGAAAGAAATGCTTAGGTTGGGATAAACAAAGGAAAGTGAGTGTAATTTTTGGACAAAGGAACTCAAACCCTGAAAAAGAGGCCTGTGCAGACTTTTCAAATGCTGAGCGAGGTAATGACACTCCTTTGCAGTAAATGTATTAAGTGATGTTGGCTTATAGGAAAGACGTTTTGTAGTCTATATGAAAATGCGAACAGTTCATAGGTTTTTAGGAAAAAGAAAAAAATTGAGTTTGTGTTTGTGCTGGTACGGATTGTGCTGGGATGCAGTTTTTACTTGTACTGTATAGCTTGGATAAAGTGAAGCATCAGTTCACTTCTCTTTCTCCTCAGCTACCAAAAATCCTAATTTTATCTAATTTTATTCATTAGTTTGGGTGCTTTTGGTTTTGTGGATTTATTTACTTATTTATTTTTATTGCAGTGTTTTACTTGGATGGAACTGTAGTGTAAAGGTTATGACTTTCTCGAAGCAATGAAACCTGTCACTGGTATTAAGGAACTCATCCAATGTGATACTTCACAATTTTGACAAGTATAATTTTCTTGTCTATAAGCAGTGGTGGTGGTCCCGTTGTCGGTGATATTCAGATATTTGATTGAATTTCCCTATTATCTGTAGACCGCTTAGGTAATTGGAAGGAAGTGTTTGACTAGCGTGGGGACTTAGAAAGCTGTCATGAATACTTAGACTAGAGCTTTTGTAAAATACTCCTGAAGAAAATAATTGAAGAGTGAGAGCAGAAGGTAGCAGAATGCTGATTAGGAGCTACTGTCTGATGTAATGAAATGCATCTTTATAGCATTAGGGTGAAGGAAAAGAACAGTGGCACAGATGGTGAATTAGGAATCAATTTCCACTTGTAACTACTGAATTCAGTTGATATTGACAATAATAAAGCTTGAGTCTCTCAACTGTGCTTGGTTTTTTTCACGTGTGCCATATCATTATATTAGATTGTTTGGTGATGTTCTGTTTTTCTGTGTTCTTCTAAAGTGCGCTGTCTATGGCTGGTTGTTGAGAAGCAGATTGTGCAACCACTCAGTGTAATTTCACGCCTGAAGTTGAGGGAGGGAAAAAAAAAACAAGAAGAGATCTCTGCTAGCTTTCCGCAATACTTCTCATATCTGACAGGTAAATGCGTACATAATTCAGTCTAGTGAAAATTATGGCATCCAGGGTAAATGTGTGTTAAAGACACACCTATCGTGCCCTGTACGTGAGCCTTACAGTATATATGGCAACTTGCCCAGTGGGCGTGCATTGGGTTTGTTTTTCTAGGAAGATATCTACTGGCAGTTGAAACAGTACAACAGTAAATGCACCGTATGTTGAAGTCTTGTAGCTATTTTACTCACAGAATCCAATGCACATTCCTCAGGCGGCAGCAGCAGCTTCTAGAAAATGTTAGAAATCCTTCTGGAAGCTTAAGGGGATACTGTAAATTGATGTAAAGCTCTCAGAAGTTTCCAAAAACTGATACGTTACTTACAAAATAGTCTTTAAAATAAATGTGTATGAGTGTTTGGCAGGGAAGTATTCTGTTTGAGTAGCAGAAATGCTAGTGCATTGTGATAATATATTTTTGGAAACTACTGTGAATATTTAAACAACTTCAAAACTTACTGAAGAGTGTGTGATGACTAAGATGCTGAAGTATTATTTTATTACTGTTTGCAGAAGGTATTAATCCATAAAAAGTCTCCACATAAACATAGGGATGCCGCCCCCAGAACAACTGAAGAAGTACAGTCTCTTGTCCTCCAAGCGTTTGTGAACTCCCTGTGAAAGCACCCTACTCAAATAATGAGAAACAGAACTTCTGTTGGTTTCAGAAGCTGGCATCAGTGCGGCTACTACATGCTTTTGGCAGTACCAAGATGCCACGAAAGATAGATTTGCGTGTGTATGTATAAGTGCACATGTACATGCTTTGCTTTACTGCACTTTTATGTAGAATATGCTGTCTAAAGGAGCGAGAAGTTTCCAACAGAGTTGAGTTCCCCGGTCTGGTGTTAAGTATGCACAGAGAGGCAGATGAAGTGTTGCCTTTGGGCTGTTCAGTCAAAGTGCTTTTTTCCTGGTTTGCCCATCAGAAGCACTATCTGTTGTTCTTTCAGAATGTCAGTGAGGAAGGCAGCTGTAAGTGAGAAAAATATGTAGTCTGTAGCGTAACTGTTCTGTTGTGATGTGACCCATCTGGGTGGTTGCTTTGTGTACCAAAAGATCTTGGAATAAGTGATGAGGACATCTTAAATGGGGGTAGATCTTTGTATTTTGGGCATGTGTAGATCAGGGTTCCCAAGTGACTGTGGCATTCTTTTCCCTACTGTGCATTTTTGTGATGTTTATTGCTACAGTGGTGGCAATATTACGCAAAATAGATTATACCCTTGTTTTGAAGACCAGTGTGTACTTGCACACAGATGAACATCAAAGTCAACTTTGGTCACCAAGTGGATATTAGTGTCTGGATTTTGTAACAGGAATAACGCATCTATCCCTTTTATATATATTGAGGAATAGAATGTCTTTACATGAAAATAATGTTGTTGTGTAATACTAGAGAAGTAATGGTACAAAATACTTTCCTGCGGTGCACAAAAAGTGGTCTGGAACATTTTCTTTTCATAAGATGGGCTACAAGTGCTTTTAAATAATCTGGTGTTGGATTATTGCTAATGCCCACTGATACTATCCCCTTGGGGTCCCCCATGTTTGTTGGGATTTGGGCCTGCCATTTCCAGCCATTCCCTCTGCAAACAGTGTTTGCAAGCTGCATTGCTTTTGTGTACAATGCCTGGCTTCTCCTGCTCACAGAACCTGCTGCAGGGGACCAATCAATGCTGAGACCTGGAATCCCACCTCGGAACCTGGCATAGGCAAGGCAGGAAAAAGTCCAGGGCGCTGAAGTGACCAGTCTATCCCAAACCACAACACATGGTTTGGAGTTGAGTTCCCATTTGTAGATGTGATGTTAGCTCAGTGGGGAGATGGTCAAATGTAGGTGGAAGTGGTAGGATTATGTCTTCTGAAGGTAGCTCAAAAGCTACGACTCTTGTCATAGAAGAGTGATGTGAAGCTTGAAAAGTCAGTTGGCTTCTTCCAACAGGAAGTGAGGAGACTTTCCACATTAAAATACAGACTTGTGTGGAAGCTCATTTTCAATTATGAAAGAGGTTACAAACCCCTTTCAGTTATGAATTGGTAGTGATAAACTCAAGATGTTCTTAAAAATTTAGTTAGGCTGTCAAACTGTTAGGACAATCCATCTGCTTTGCACCTTGAGTGAGGAATATTGTTAGCTGCTAATGGAAGGAAGTTGGTTTTCCTTTTTCCTGTTGTATATTTTACTGGTAGAGAGGAGTTAAGTGGAGAAGTGATTCTGTGGTGTGGTTGTTGAGTTTTTTTAAAGCAGAATCACAGAGTGGTGAACACTTGTGAAAATTGCCTACAACTCCTTTTCCTCTAATTGCATAACTTTTTTACCAAAAGGCGGAGCCAATGGCAACAAATTCTGACTGTCTTTGTCTGCAAGTCATTCATATTAATTTATTGATTTGAATTGCACATTGCTATTTTCTGATGTATTTCAGTGATAAAATCAAGATGTTTAGAGGTTGTGATTTTTTCCTAAATACATTTGTTTTCTAGCATTTCTGGTACGTTTCATGAAGACTACAGCTTGAAAGGATAATGTATCCTTTATGCCTCAATTGGACTTAGCATCTTAGATGTAGGTAAAGAATGATCCGTAACCTGTTGTGGATTTAAGTAGCATGGAAGAGAGCCCCACCAGCCATTCTCTACAGAATGGCTTCTGTAGGGAAATGGATTTATTTGCAGTGATGCTTTTCTTCGGAAATGTGGATGGGTTTAGTCTGCAGGTAGCAGTGAATTCAATCTCTGAGCTTAATTTCAGAAAAATGGCATTACACAGAATCACAGAATCACAGAATCACAGAATCTTAGTGGTTGGAAGGGACCTTTGAGATCATCGAGTCCAACCACATAAAGAGACCATTTTTAGGGAGGCACATGCATAGCTTTTATTTTTTGACAAAATACCTCAATATGCTTTCATCCAGCTGTACGTTGCCTATAGTGCTTGCTGGTCAGCCTTTGAAGACAGTAAGGATAGTAAGGAAGGGCAGGACTTTACCACCTGTTCAGACTGCTGCTCACCGGAGTATGTTTACCTCATCTCTTATTTCACAGAATGTTAAGTCCATCTGAACTCATTTGTGAGTTCCTCAATCCAGGATACACTTCTTTTTTTTCTTTTCTTTTCTTTTCTTTTCCTTTCTAGTTTGACTACCATAAGAAGAAAACTTTATATGTTAGAAGTAGGACTGCATAAACAACATTAAAAGAGAACAGGAGTCAATCCCAGGTTTCTTGTGATTTTTGGCTTTAACTGTTGACAATCTTGTATCTGTTGAGAATATTCTAAAGGATAACTTGCTGTTGGTATGCTACTGATGGGAAACTTACTGCCAATTCATCTTTTATTTTATTTTTTATTATTATTTCATAGTGTTATTGAAGCAAGTCTAGAATTATTAATGGCAATTATTGTAACTATACTCAAAGTTCAAAAATTATTTTTATTTGCCCATAATACTAATTAAATTCTCATGTTTTGTTCAAATTGCTTTGCAAGTACCTGACATTTGTGAGTATATATTATGATTTTCAGAAGAGGTCAAAGACAAGTGTTAAACATGAAGCCTGTGTATATTGTTTTTAAAATTTTGCTGCTGCTTATGTTTTGCAGTTTAAATAAAATCAATTAATAATCGTACCTCTTTTCAGTTGTGCACTAACTTGTGGAGGTGACGTTCTTTGGGGTCCCTAAGCATCATTATATTAATTTTGATATTACTACATTCTGTTCTTATTATTGCAGTTCTGTGACCAGGAGGAAGTTAATCCAAGAGACAATAACACTGATTAACTTGGTCTATTCCAACACTGAAGACTGTTAGACTAATTATAAATACTCTCTCCGGCGTATCAGCCTCAGTGGTGAACTGGGGAGTTGCTTTGGCATCTGAGACTCTTCCAAGTAAGCTGAGGAGTGACTGAAAAAAATATTGGTCTCCTGTCAGTGATCCAGGACTGCCTACTCTCATTGGGATTTTTCTTATTGTTCCTGTAAAAGAATGGGGTTTGTGTGTGTGTTGTTTCTAAAGGCTGTAGAATTCTCTAATGAAGCTGTACTTTCTCTAAATTAGAGCAGTTGTAGCCATTGGAATTTTACTATCTCTAGGAACTCCAACATTTTAAAGGTTAGTTTAGTTTTTGTTCATTTAGATGAAATGTACACACATACTTGGATAACGCTTTGCAGAGTTGTGTAGTCTGCCACATAATTTGCATTCAACCAGACTTCATTTAAAGGGAGATGTGGCTTAGTATGCAAAGGGGATCTGTCCTTTAGGTTGGACAAACTCTCATCTGCTCCCTGTCTTTCATTTGTTTTGGGGGTTTTTAGTAGGTTTCTAAGCCCCTTATGTGATAATCTTTCAACTCTAGAACAATCAAGACAATATACTTGCTAATTGTTATTGATTGCTATTATGATTTCCTTTTTCCAGCCATTCCAAAGAGTTTACAGCTCATGGGCTTGGACAGTACTACCAGTCAAAAGCATAATAATTTTGGGTAAACCTTCTGGAGTGGCTTTGCTGTAGTTGCTGTTATTGACGTTCTCATCTTAGCTCTAATGCAAACCCATAGTGGGTTTGATATGAACAATCTATTTAAACTGTAAACCTATATGGACTTTCTTGCACAATATAGTAAAACACAAAGCAAAAGCAATGCTGTTAAGGGAGATCTGTGTGAAATTCATTTCTTTTCGTTGCTATGGAAGTCTTTGTGTAAGATGGAAATTGTGGCTCTCCTTCAAAGCTAGTTGGGAGGCCAGAGAGGGTTGGAAAGCTGCTCAGTAGGTTCTTGTTGCAAACTCACTCTTTCCAGATACCTAGGAAGCAGAGTGAAGATAATTGGGTAGTACTTTTTGGAGCAGCTCTCCAGGTAAGGTGGTGTAGGGCTGTAATCACAGAGACAAATCAGATCACGCAGAGCCAGAGGACTTGCATCCCTTCAGTGCTACTGCCCACCTCTCATTTCCCAGCTATGCCCAGCAGGTTCCATTATGAGGTGCTAAAAATGAGTCTAATAATCCAGCTGAGAGGATTCACTGATGTGGCTTTAATGGCAGCAGTACCGAGATCAGTATACCACCAAAAGGCTTATTTTAATGCCCTGTTCATTGTTCTGGACTGGGGAGTTAATGTAGCCATTTACATGCTCTCCTCCATTAATGTGGTCCCAGTAATATATCATGTGGGCAGATCTTTGCCTGGTCTCCTAGAACTAAGTTAATTTATGGACAAGCAGAGAAGATTTTATTGGTTATTCACCTAGGGAAGCACCATGTAAAATTAGACCATGTTCCTTCAAGGATTTATCTCTATTCTGCCATTCTCCCTTTCCCAAATTAAAACAGTCTTGATGCCACCCTGCTGTCTTCTGACTCCCAGAAGACTTTTCATACCCTGAATGGGTGTTGCAGTAGACTTTTCAAAGGATGGCCTTCCAAGGATTGGTGGGATTGTCTGTAAATACACACATAAATTCCAGAGGTCTATCACCAACGATTAAATTGACAATCTGTCATTACCAAGCAAACAATAAAATTGTTGGAGATCAAGACTTTATCCTTTTGGGAAGGAAGTACCTGATATTTAAAGGGCTTCCCTTCCCTTACATTTTACCCCAAAGTACTTTGGGCTTTTAACCTTCAAAACTGACATTTTTTTTCGGGCAATTTTGGTGCTGGTGGTAGTCCCTTTAAGCTTTGCTCAAATGGAATTGTTGTAATTAAGACATTTGGACATACAGTTAATAGCATATAGCAAAAGAAGTTTGCTAAAGGTTTTGAAATTTATTTGTAGTAACTTCTGTAACATGGCACACTAGGAATATGTATTAATACGTCATGTAAAGGTCTCCTGGTGCTTTTTTAGGGTAGCTTGCATAAGGCATTTCTGGTTTTCCTGATGTAAAAAATTTTAAATCACACAAGAAAAACCCCAAACAATGCAAAATGCACATAAAAACAAAGAAAAAACCCCCAAAATCCACGTGCATAGCACAAGCTTGGGATTGTTAAACTTCCGTGGCCCACCTTTATTATATGATACGCTAAATGAAGTTATTTATGTAATAACTTTTCCTGTTTAAAAAGTAAAACTGCAAGCTTGTAGAACGGCATTCCCTTTTCATCCAAGCACAAGACCTGCTGAGTGGCCTTAGGTATCCCCCGCTCCCCTTCACCAAGGGGCTTTTTCCCGAGACTCTCATTTCTTTAGCTGTAGGAAAGGGATGCTACTTTATCAAGGTTTGCTTTTGTTTGTAAATGCTTTGGCATTCTTGCATTTGTTTTCATTTTCTCTTGAATTTTAGAGATACATGTTTGTTGTTCGTATTTTCTTGAAACTGTTATTAGTTACAGTTGTGACCTGAGGCTATTAAATTTCTTACATTTAAGAGGAATAGTTACATAGCACTCACTGGCTGTGCTTCAAAGGCAACTAGAAATAGCTCTTCTCCAGTACCACCATAAATACTTCACTTACTTATCTCTTCATCTCTTCTTTTTGACTTTGTGGACCATCCTTTGAACTGATCAAGATGGGCAGCTACAGCTACAAACTGGTAGTTACGATACTGACTACAACTTGTACCCTGTCTTTTCTGACAGCTGAGTACTGTTCTTGTGTTTCTTTGCTTGTTTCTCCATTTCTAAGGGCATGGTAGTTTTTCAGAACCCCTCCATTTCCTCCCACAGTAGTCAAAAGGTCCAGCTGTGGTTCCCTCCCATTGTGTGGAATAGAGAAAAATGTGTCAAAACCTGGAACCTCGATTTCCTACCAGTACACGTCATTTGTTGTTATTGGTTTAGGGTATTGTGCTGCCAGTTTAGCTCAAAAAACCCTTCTTTCACTCCCCCCCATCCCCCCTCTACACCTCCCCTCC
>VXBJ01007792.1:261189-311027 GCA_013400055.1 Nycticryphes semicollaris | reverse complement strand
GCTATCTGGTTAAAAAGCTTGCGATGTATTAGGATCCCTTGAGGACTGGATACTGGCTCAGTGAGCAGCTGAATATGTTGGATTTTATCAGAGAAGTCTCATGACAATTCTACAGATGGGGAGACTGTCAGGTAGATGAGCTTTGCAGGATAAAGTGCTGAAGAGCTCTTAAAAAGTAAACATGGGAGTTGAATGGAGTTGTGTAAAGCCCAGAGATTTGTTTTGCTCAGGCTCTTCAACTCTCTTGACTCATGAGGCAGTGCTTGTAATAAAGCACTGGCTATGAAGAACTCTTGTGTCCAGATGTGTGAGCGTATGAAGCAGCTCCCTTTGCTTAAACATACTTTCCCTCCCCCTTTTTCACCACTAGTGTCTCTCTATCAGAGATGTCTCTTTCTGCTAGTAAAAAAAAAACAAAAAAAAAAAAAGGTGACACAGTTGCCTTTAAGTCCTGGAAGGAGTCCTGTCATGTGAGTGTCAAAACCACTGAGTTTGAATTTCTGTTACAGTGGGGCTGTCCTTTTGGATTTGGAGCTCCACATGAAAATGTTCTGTTGCAATATGGGGAAGTGATAGTTCCTTTTTATGGTATTCTTCAGCATTTTAACATCTGCAATAAAAAAAGGAAAATAAAAAGATAAAATAAAAAGAACCTGCAGGAAAAAAAGAAAGAGTTTCAATCTCTTGAGCCATTCAAAACCTGCCTGGACACGCTCCTGTGTCAGCCTGCTCTAGGTGGACCTGCTTTGGCAGGGGGGTTGGACTAGGTGATCTCCAGAGGTCCCTTCCAACCACATGTCATTCTGTGATTCTGTGTAATACAATACTGTGTTCCATTACAGATGTAGTTCTATACCAGGTAGATGATATACTACAAGGGCCAATGCTGAACAGTGTCTGGAAAGATTGATATCAAAAGGACCATAAGAGCTTTACTGGAAATCATAAATTGATTAGAAGTTACAGGAAAATTTACAAGATATGGGTATGTAGGTGTTAGTGGAGCTGCTCAAGTAGGTAGCAGTTGCATGGGTGTTTTCGGTTGTTGACTGGACTGGAGTAGGTGTGCATCCCCTTCCAGTCAGTCTAGTGTTCTCTGGAGTGGTATTTGTCACAATTGTTGCCCTGAATGTAGAAGAGAAGATTTCACAACAGATGTCCTCAACATTGAGGGCAGTGTGGAAAATCTAGCTGTATAAATGGTGGCAAGGGGATGACAGGGTATCATAAGAGAGACTAGAGTGAGCACGAGGCAGCTTTTTTTTCTCTTTTTTTTTTTTTTTTTTTTTTTTTGTGTTTTTGTTTTGCCCCCCCTGTAAGTGATGGAAATGCACTGCTCTGTCTCTGAGTTAGATCTGACAGAACCCAAGGAGAATGTTTTGTGCTCTCCTCTCTAATCTTGCCAAAGGGAGGTCAGAGGAACTGGGAAATTATCTCCTTAAAAAATTTGCAAAAGCTGAAGTTGGAGTAAAAGATTGATAGATTATTTCTGCCTGTCCAGTAAGAGTGGGTAAATGTAACCCCATATTTTCCCATCTATGTGAGGAGCTTGTTAACAGCTTTTTGTGTCTTAGATTTGTGTTATCTTGCAGGATGCCATTACCTTGTCTTGCAGGTAAGACACTCCCTGCTAGAGTCGTCCTCCCTCCCCTGCCTTCTGCCATAGACTGGATAGAATAGTAGAGGAGAGAACAGTTGCATCTGTCGGAACAAGCAGATAATTGGTACAGAATATTTCCAATGTAATTTTCAAAGGCAGAAAGAACTTAAATGTCAGTCTTGATGCCAGAAGCATCATTTCTTTGGTGGAAAGAAAAACAATCTTGTGAAATCCTTCCTCAAGCTGGCCAAATGAGGTGTTTGGAAGAAAGTTTTTACAGAGATGTGATACTTGTCCCATCTATTCCTAAACTATATATGCAGAGCGTGAACGTTGCTGTAGGGCCATGAAGTAGATGCTGGTAGTTGTAGAGATTTGTGCAGTTCAATGCCATGGG
This sequence comes from Nycticryphes semicollaris, assembly GCA_013400055.1. NCBI lineage: Eukaryota > Metazoa > Chordata > Aves > Charadriiformes > Rostratulidae > Nycticryphes > Nycticryphes semicollaris. Next base: position 309,030 of record VXBJ01007792.1, on the reverse strand, counting down.
TTGGTGGGTTTTGATGTAGTCTTCTTTTTTTTTCTTTTTTCTTTTTTTTTTTTTGTTTGCCGTGTTAAAACATTCTTCTCATATTTTCTAATGAAGATACTTTGGAGAAAATTTTTCTTCATCAGAAAGTAATAATAAAACTTGTAGACCAGATGAATTTACTATAGTACTTGTAGACTTTGTGATTTCTTCTCACCTTTTCTTCTCATCTCTTTCCTTTTCACAAGCCCCATTCATTTTGTGTCAGGACTAATTTTTTTTCTAAGCTAGCCTTCTAAACTATACTAGGCATATTTTGAAAATACTTCCAAATTTGCAAGCTACAAAGATATGTATTTCACTTGTTGTGTGGTCTCATGTAGAGACAAATTCACTTGAAATTATCTCTGTGATCCTCAATTAAGCCACTTGCCATCAGGAAACAAGACCCCAAAAAATGGATTGGAAACAGAAGTTTAAGTCTTTTCAATGTAACTGTCAACTCAAGTTTATGGCCAGAATGCCAAGGTTAAACCCCAAACTTCTGCAAAGAATGGTTTTATTACAATAAAATGTTGCTTCAAGTCCTCTTGGTTGGATGAGAGAGTGTGTACAGGTGAAGACAGGCTGCTAAAAGACAGGCTACTTGACATCTCAAATGTGAGACCTTTGCTGATGCGATAACTTAAAATGGCCTGATTTTTCAGGAAGTAGAGAGCACTTTTCTAATACCTATTTTATTTCAAGGGGGCACCAGTCTCGCATTTCAATGAATTTGAACTTCTGTCTTCAGTTTTGTCAGTTTGAGGCTTTAAGGAAGACTGTGTCACTTGCCGTAGTTGAGCATTAGTTTACCCCACAATAAACCAGGTGTGTTTGCATTTTGTTGTAGTAATAGTTTGCATTTTGTAGTAGGTAAAGAATTCCTTTACGAGAGAATTGACTTTAGTGCAAAGTGGCTGGAGGTATATTGTCCCAGACAGAGCAATGCTTAGCAGCGGGACCGGGTGGCACCACTGATTTAGTACTTGACAAACCAGGAGAAAAAGTGGAGACTCTTTCCACCTTAAATGCCAATGATGTCTTAATGCTAGGTTTTCCTTTGTCTTCTTTTAGAGAAGCTAAATCGTCTTAAGTTGTGCAAGGGGAATAGTCACTTGTCAGTCAGGTTCCTGGCACTCCCAAGGTGTTTGCCTGATGCAGAAGTCTTCTGAATTAAAATCAGCTTATTTGTTTAATTTCAAATACCAGGATATTGTAATTCCTCATCAATAGTGGAAGCAGTTCATTTAATTTCAGTGTGATTATTGTTTAGTTTTACATTAATTTCGTAGTGGTCCCACAGCATGATTTATTATTTATTTCTATCTCCTAAAGTGCTATCCAATTTACATTGTTATTATTTTAGCTCTATATATAATAACTCAATACTCTAAAGGAAGCCTCTGAATGATTTATCTTAATGCAGTATTTACCAGTGAAGTAAATTAAACAAGCAAGCATGCCGTCTGTTCTTCCTAATCTGTTTACTCTGTCTCGTGGTGGGTGTGCTCCCTTACTGAAGTTTCATTCAATGTGATTTCCACATGCCAAATACTTAAAAAAAAAAAAAAAAAAAAAAAAAAGTGGTTCATGACAAAGTTCTTGTGATTTTACAAGATAACTTTTACTGCATAGATCTTTGTGGCCCAAGAAATCTACACATCTACCTTTCCATTAGAGAAACCATTAGGATCTGCAATGGGCATCACTAACAAGTCAGATGAGGACTTCAGGGTAACGTATTTCTTGCTTGCTTCTCCAGGGCATTGCACAATAGTGACGGGAGCTGCTGTGTCAGTTCATCATCTTTACGAGAGAGTTAGTGAGCCAAATTAATCCTGGATGCAGCTCCACCGAAACTACTCAGAACTTGATTCCAACTCTGATGTGGTATTTCCACTTAGCCTGCTGTGGAGAAGCAGACTGCATTTCAGGAGGCTTCAGTAAAGTGACATGTTCTGCATGTGCAGGTCACAAGACTGATTCATGACTGGCTGATTTGCAGAAAAAGTTTCTGCATGCCTCTTTGCTTTAGAAAAACCAGGGCACTCTAGTAGTTCCTGTATTTTTAGATACTGTCCCAGAATTTTATTAGATTCTATTTTTAGTAGCATGGTTCTACAGTGTAACAAACTGAGTTCTTGGTAATCTAAGGGTCATTTTTTCTCACTGAAAGAGAAGGGTAAAAAGAAGTTGGCTTCCCAGCAAAAACTGCAGAGGCTTGACTTCTGTTGATTTTTTTTAAGTGTGCTCCTAAGAATACAAATAAGCCCATGTACAATTTGCACAGAAATATCCAAGTACATAAATCCCTGCATGAAATGTTCAATTCAGCGGTTAATATAGCATTATAACTGCAAGTTAGACTTCTCAGTACACCCCTCTCTTTCATTCCTCACTCCAATAAAAATATGCACACGTTTACGGTAGAGCACGTCTATGATGGTCTGGTGGTTCTTTGGCCGCCCTTCTACACGTGGCGAGGTTACGGAGAGCTGGCAATGAATGCTTGTACATGTTGTGTGAAGGGGAAGGAAGTAACTGAATCGAGACCTGGCTGAGCATACAGCTGTGCGTTGCGGAGCTGCCTACAACTGCCCAGGATGATGCTTCCTATCCTTTTCTTAGTTGTTCTGCACTCTGAAAAATTATTTTCACTTTCTTCTGAAGAGGAGCAGGAGGTCACTTGCAGATGCTATTTTCAGCATGAAGGCCTGCAGTTTGTTGTTATTCCTCAGCTTTTGTGCTTTAAGAAAAGCAATTTCCTACCTCTGCATTTCTTTTCAAATACTGTGTGCATGTTTGCACTTACCAAAGCATTTATCTTCAGTTGTTCCTTCGGCTTCTTTATTCCCAAGGGTCTTTTCAAATTATGTAGTCTTTTTTTCCTGTCACCTGTTCTGTATCTGTCTTTCTACCTTAAAGCCTATCGTTATTGTTTCCTACTGTGATTGTCCTTGCTGTGGGCATGCTCTCCTCTCTCTCCTCTCTTCTGCTCCACTATGTCATTCTATGCTACTTTCTTTGTCCGATATCTTCTCCTATTTTACCTGCCTGTCTGCTAACTTCTTGTGCTTGCTTGGTTTCCAGCTTCTCATCTGTCTTCCAGATTATCAGGTTGTTTGGGGTTTATTTGTGTCTTGTGTTTTTGGTTGGTTTTTTGGGGTTGTTGGTTGTTTTTTTTAATTTCAGCATTTGAGTTGTTGGTATTAGGAGTGGGGTACTAACCAGACCATGCAGTATAGGCAGAACTAGTAGTGCTATTTCTTCCAGGAGACAAGATAAGGGATTTGTCACTAATTTTGCTTGGAAATGGTATCCTGAGCAGTCTGGGTTGTTATGCAAAGTAGGTTTAATTGGGTCAGTTTGCAGGGCCTTGTACAGTGAAGTTATAACTATTGCTCAAAATCTGCCTGACTTGAAATTTCACAGAATCATCATGGTTGGAAAGGACCTGAGCCCAACCATACACACAAAAAACCCCTTACAATCTCGGCCACTAGAGCATGCCCTGAGGTGCCACATCTACACGTTTCTTAAATACCTCCAGGGATGGTGACTCAACCACCTCCCTGGGCAGGCTGTTCCAGTGCCTGACCGCTCTTTCAGTAAAGTAATTCATCCTAATATCCAATCTGAGCTTCCCCTGCTGCAACTTCAGACCATTTCCTCTGGTACCATCATTACTCACTTGGGAGAAGAGGTCAACACCCACCTCTCTACAACCTCCTTTCAGGTAGTTTTAGAGGGCAATGAGATCTACCTTCAACCTCCTCTTTTCCAGACTAAACATGTCCTGTTCCCTCAGCCTCTCCTCATATGACTTGTTCTCTAGACCCCTCACCAGCTTGGGAGCTCTCCTCCCTTATGTCACTATAAGCCCATTTGTCACCTTAAAGACATACAGAAAAGTTCTCCGTCTTGATAACCTTAGTGTTGGATCCTGAGGTGTTAGAGATCAAGTGCTCCATGCAGGGAGCTTTGCAAGACGTGTCAGAGCCTTGCAAACAGAATCCTCCACAGCATTCAGATGATCACCTCTGGCAGTGAAGATAAGCAGGTGAGAGAACATGCCTTGCAGCTCCAGTTAAATGAATGCAATTTTACTTGCTCATGAAGAACTCCTCACATTTGTACAGCAGTTATGTAAGTACCTTGCTATTACTATTAAAAAAATTCTAAACAAAGCAGAACATAGTAGCAAAATGACAGGTTAAATTAAGAGAGCTGGATGCAAACATCATGTAAAAATGATGGATAGATGTTGGGAGCTGTCAAGGAGAATATCTTGAAATGGGGTTGGCAGTCATGGACAGTGCTAAAATCAAGCCTCTGGGAAGCTGTGTGCTTTGGCTGGTCAGTGAGGAAATCTATGGTAACAGCACGTATTACTGCTCTCGTGGTTGTTGGAATTAAACATAGTATAGGCACGCATGCCAAAAATATGAGAAGGTGTTACACAGAGGTGCCGACCGCAGAAAGAAAGGGCCTGAAACAGAAAAATTAGTCTTTGGTTATTTTTTTTTTTAAATGAAGGTGTGTATTTCAGCCCTTTTTAGATCTGCATATCAGAAGCTTATTGAAACTGTCATTCAGACCATAAATGTGGGAAACATATTACTTTTGGTAATTTTTGTGCCTTGTTTATTACGTGTGTTGAAAGTGAATTGTTGTGAATTCTGGTGAGAGTAGACAATTTAAGTCCTTTCTTCTTTGTGACTCTTCCTCTGTGTGGGTGCTCATGGAATGGCTGCTTGACTTGGCTAAATTGCAAGCATTTTTCTTTATCAGAGATTTTATTAAATCCCTAAATAATACATTGATAAGTGTATTAAGTTAGTGTGAACTATTGACAACAATACCTGACAACATGCCTCAGTTTTACCAGATTTATTTGCTATACTCCTATGAATTCCTTAAGATAAAATGCATTTTATGCAAAGCATCAAAATCATTTCAGTTTAGTATAGGAGTCTTGATTGTACTCTCTCAGTTTTATCTAAATGTAGATGTTGTATTGGTATAGTGGGCAGAAGCAGCTTTCATTCCTGTGTCTTGACAAAATCAGGTGACAAAGGAGATTTGCTTGGGTCTTAGCAAGTTGGGCAGGCTGGCTGAAGACAAGCAATTTTCTTGTCTAGTTGGCTGCTCCAAATCTTTCTTCAACTTGCAGCTCATCAGTTCCTCCTGGATATCCATGCAGTGACAAAAATAAATTGCCAATGTTTGCTCAGAAGGTTGAAGTCTTCCTGTTTGCTCTGGGTCACTTCAACTGTAACTCGCACCAGTGGAACCTCCAGGTTGCACAACTGCAGCATTAACTTCCTAGTGATACTTATCTCCTATTTATTTACTTTCAAAGCATATTTGAGTATGTGATCCTAAACTGTCTGCAAGTGTTAGATCCTGGCTCTTCAAGGTTGTATCTCTTTCTCCAGGACATGGCAGCAGCTGATCACAGTGGAGGTGTCTGAAATTATCTGGGGACACAAGATCTTCTTAGTAATTGGGGTTTCATTTTGTGTTCTTTCTACTTGTTATACCATCAGCTTTTTTGACTAGCAGATCTATATTCCATAACTTGATCTGCATGCAAGTTTTCCCCAGTGAAGAAAGGCATTGAGTAGGATAGGAGAAGGCTTTTAATTTTCTGGCCAATTAGGAAGTTCAAATAAAAGTTTATATTTTATGTATATGGGGGTGGTTTTCCTCATGAAGTTTTAAATTGTCCATGTACACAAGATGTTGGGGCTGTGTTAACGACTGAGCCACTACTTGTAATTTTTGTCAGGAAGAGCTTCTGTTGTCTGTAGAGGCTGATGCAAGCCTTGTCTGTCTGCCTAGTGCTTTAGTAAAAGTGTGAGGAAGGTTTCATGAGAAGAACTGGAAATTGGGAAGCATCAGGTGGGAATCGCGTTTACCACCCACTCGCTTGTGTGGCTTTTAGAGTAGGCTGTTCTTGTGATTACTTTCATACAAACTTTTTCCTATATGTTGCTAGGGTCCCTAGCTAACGTACTCCTTCATGACAAGATTAGTACTCCTGGATCACAAAGGTACTAAGGCTGGGGTCACTTTAGTTCCAGCAATATGCAAGCTGAGGAGAAATTGGCTCTTCCAGATCTTCATGGCCTCCCCAGAGTTGCATGTATGTACTAAGCTTATGTTAGCACCATTGCAAGTAGTGCCTTTCCTGGCCATGCTTTTTTAGCATGGTAGAACTCTTGATCAGTGCTGAATCTTGCAGGGAAAGTGTCAGAGGCATAACTCATAGAAATTAAAGTGACGCAGAGACAACATGAGAAACCATTTTTGAGCCACAGATTGCTCCCTGTTTTACCCAGTGAATTGTCGGGGATTAGAGAAGAAGCTGAGAAAGAACTAATTCAGGTCAATCAACTCTGAAGAATGTACTGGAACCTCTCAAATTATTTCTAAGTTATTTCTTTGCCATGATAATTTTAATGACTTCTAACCATTCGTTAACATTACCAGACATCATCTGTGGGGAAAAAAGAACACTGATGGCACTGGAGAAATAAACCACTCATGCTCAGGGCAAAACCAAGCATTTACTTTTGCTAAACACCCATTACAGAGAGCCATATTTTGTAAGAAGTCTATAAATGGTGCTGTAGTGTAGGAAAAACTATTAACCTGTTCTATACAGAGAAATATGAGCATGGGAACTTCAGAATCCTCTGTCTCTCTGGTCTATAATGCCTCTATAAGAAAGAGAAATGCCTCTGATTTAGTTGATGGCTATTTAAGTATAAAGCTTTTTGAGGTCATCAACCCTTATATCTGTTATGTATCTGTAGTGACAGGATAGTGTAAAGTATCAGCTGGAGCAAACTCCAGTGATTGTTGAGTTTTGCTAGTTTGAATACATTGTGAATGTTCCCAAGGGCTCATGCAGTCTATCTGTAATGTTGAGATTTTTCCCTCTGAGCCTTTAGAAGTATTCTTTTCCCCTCTCATTGATGTATTGAATTCTTTTGAGGGTGTAGGGGAGTGGAGAAAGTGGAGAGAAAATGTTGGAAATGGCAATTTTTGAGAGTTTCTGATAATTGTTAAATTCAAAGATAATTGATCATGATTAAGGTTCTTCCATTAGTATACCTACGCTAGAGTTAGGATGCCATTTAAGCTGTTCAAGTGGCTAATGTCCAGCTGATTCATATTCTGTGTAGGATTGGCTCAGTCTCATTGGACGTGAGAAAAAGTGTCAGTGAAAGGAAAGATTTTTATCCCTATAGTATTTCAAGGGTATTCCCTTGCCCTGGTTACTGTATGCATTTCTTTCCAATAAATCTGTGAACTCTTTTTGCCTCTTCAGACTCCCTATAATTAAGCTTCACCGATCTCTAAATTGTTATAAATACATGTTTCCCCCAAATATTTCCATTAAAAAAAAAAAGGTTTATAATAGAATGAAAGCATCTCTGAGCCTAACCAATCTATAGTTATTTGCTGAGATACTTTACAACTTGGGTCTCTGTTGTCAGTGAGAAGGACTGCATGGTGGTGGGACTGTTTGCTGTATTCTGACCGGTTATGCTTCTGCGCAACTAGTGTGTTGCCTATATGGATGTAAGATACACTGAAATTAGAAAAGGAGGATAAGGAGGAGGTGATAGAGAAACTTCAGGCTCATTGCATCAGGAAAGTTAACTTTCTTTCTGCTTTGCATCTCCCCACCACGCCTTCCCACGCACATACTTCCTTTGCTCTAGGGTGGTGGCTAGCAGAAACCCTCTTTGTATTAATGAAAGCCAGGCTGAATCCAGCCTTCTGCTACAATTTCACCCCAAATAGCAATGACAAATGTTGCCAGACCTCTTCAGAGAGTTAGTTTTAGTTGTAGTTCTTGTCCTTGTGAAACGTAGATGTCAACCAAATATATAAGGTACAGGCGTAGCAGCAGCTCTGGCCTAAAGTCAGAGAAGTGATTGCGTGGCATTAGTGTCAGTCCTACAGCTACAAAAAGTCATTTTCTTTGAGTGGATGTAAACTATGGGTATAACAAAATAAATGCCTCCTGTACTAGCTACCATTGCATGCACACATCATGTCATGTTAATAAGAGGGTTGACACCGTGAGGAAGGAAACTGAAAAGTAGTGCGAACAAAGCCTTGGTGAATAGGTTTAGGCATTTCCCTGCACAGCCTTACAATTTGACTCTAAAAGTAGTTTCCAGTATTTGCTCAGTGTGAGAGGACTACAGGAGAAATGTGTCCTCGTGCTTTCTTTTTTGGAGGAAATCTGTCAGGTCAGGTGCACTGGAAATGCAGCCTGTTTCTGTCTGTATTTTATGGGTTTATGGAGAAAGGGAAGCATCCAGCGAATGCTTGAAGGGCCCTGGGGATTGCAGTATTCATGGCTGTGACTGGGAAAGGCTTGAGGTGAATTACTGCTGTGGTGAGAGACTCTCAGAGAGAATGTGGGTGACTTGTATGACTACCTGTTCAGGGAAAACTTTTCCTACATGGTACTCCAGGGACTGGGCTGTGGCAGATCTCTCAGTATGAAAACCAAAAGGATCAAGGTTAGTTTGGTAAGGGCAATCTCCCTTTCTCTACTGATGTTTGTATGTAGAATCCTCCTGTTTCTTTAGGGATCACTCTGTAGGAGACTATACTGTAAACATCCATACCACTTCAAGAATGCATTCCAAAAGAATAACTTAGATGGAAAAGGTGGCCATCACTAGTATGTTGCAGAACATTGCTGCTCATCAAACAGCAGAGCTGCTGGTCAGCTGCAGCTCAGAGACCTGAAGGTAATCAGGACCAGTTACACTGGATGAGGATACAGACTTGTGGTTGGTGGTTGTGATGTCTGATGCTAAAAATATCATGAGATGCTGGTCAGTAGATTAGCTAAACAAATATTGATAAATAGGGAGATATGTCCATAGTCTTTGCCTGCATCAGTTAATTTTATATGCAGTTTCTCTGAATAGAGGGGTTTTTTTCACAAATACTTTGTATTATTTCAGCAACAGTATTGCTGAAAGCAGCTGCCAAGTAGAACTAGATTAAGTGTTTTCATTTGAACAGTTTATTAGCTGAAAAGTGCAGATTTATGTTGACTGCATCTACTTGTGAATTTAGTTTGAACTTGTCAAGTGTTTGTGAAAAAGGAAATGGCAAACATAAAAATATTATGACATTTAATATAAAAATATTTTTTTTAATGTCTCAACATTTAATTTATTCTAAAATAATCTCCTTTCCCAGTCAGTGAAAGCAAAAACTTCTGGTTACCAGTGGAACAAAATATTTTCATAGAACAATTTAGGTGGGAAAGAAAGGGTCTGCAGGTCTGCAGTTCACCTCGCTGCTCAAAACGGGGTCAGCTTTTTAAAATTTTTCTTAACATTTCATTTTTTAGGGTCACTTTGGACATCCTTCTACAACTGTAGCATTTCAAAGGTAATTGAAGGTGTTCCTGCATCGTCAGGGGCTGGCTCCCTCAGTACTTTCTGCAGCCTTTCTGGTCCAATGAATTCATGTATGTCAGAAATTTTGGAGGCCTGAGGGCAGACCCTACCATTGAATACCACAGCAAAGCAGGCATTGACTGACTACTTCAGCCATTTTCAGCTTTGAATTTAAAAAAACTCTTTGCAGAAGTGCTTCTGGGATGTTTTGGGGAGGGATAATTTTCTGGTCCAAAAACCAAGGATGCTTTCAGATTTGCCTGAAGTGATTTTCTTCTCCTTCTTCTGTTTCCAGATTGTTCACGAACAGCCTCCTGTTCTTTCAGTTTCTCAAATGCCAAATTTGATCTGTGCTGTGGCAACGCCTCTGTGGTCCGATTCTTTTTCTGCACGCGTGTTTGCATATAATATCAATATTAATCTTAATGTCATAACCTGATACAGACAGTATTATATTCTGTCAGCCGGCATTATTCGGTATATAATCAGATGTGGCTTACGGAAGAGGAAATTCACAGAAAAGGTGCATTTTCACATTCCATTTGTTTATCTGCTGAAGGGGTATTTCTTTATGTGTTGGTGAGAGCAGATGTTTTGTGATAATTTTTGACTATGTGGCTATTGCTTAGTTGCCTATAAATATAAAAGACTAAATTTGCTGATCCAGATGGTTGTCCTAGATTGGTGTTCTGATACAAATAGTCTTTTTATTGTTCTTTGCGTGAAACCATGTGCCTGCATTTGACACATCATTAAAAAACAGCGTTGGTATAAAACTAGAAGCTGTTTTGCTTTGTGATGCTAGCGATATTGAATGAGAAATTAGAAATCTTGTCATTCTAACTCATTGCAGTAATACTTAGCACTTCTTTTTCTCTTTATCTGCTTGGAATTTCTATTGATGTTAAGTGATGTTAAAAGTTGCCTGCAGGCTGGTACAAATGGCTTGGTTTATAGGTAAAATTTCATTTACTTATTTGTTATTAAGCATCCTTTGCATTATACAAATGTTTAGCAACTTTAAAACTGGACTTGGGAATGAATGAAAGATGATACGTCTATAAACATTTTGCTTCCTATAAAAATTGGGGATGAAATACAGCAGCACTCTGTCATTTATTGAGACTGAATTTATGTACTGTTCTGTCCAATTTTCTGGAGTGATGTGCTTTATAGCTCCCATTCAAAACCTCTGAAAATCAAGCCGCCATTGACTTCATGCGGATGATATTGATAAAGACTGAGCTGCTATCAATTTGAGATGCTGTTAATTAATCTTTGCAGTGAAAAAGGGTCGGAACTTCACCTATTTCTTTCTCTTCCCAAAAAAACCTCCACAACAAACCCAAAACGCAAAAAAGCCAAGAGAGAGATAGAGAAACCCATGGCTTTGTTAGAGCCAAAGAGAAGGGTAGTACCAGGCTGCCTGTGGGGAGGCTGTGGCAGCGTGGGGTGAGAGGGTGGTGGGGCTGCCCACTGCAGTGCAGGCACTGCTGCAGTGCATGATGGAGAGTCTGTTGGTTAGACCTTGGCCGTAACAAGTAATGGGGACAGTGTGTGAGAGTTTTTAAACTAATAATGTATGAAGTGGTCAGAAGACACAGGGCCAGGGCTCTCGCCTGTCTAGGATTGGTTGTTGTTGTTTAAAGAGCAGCTGTGTAGGCTTGGTTTCAGTTTTCTTTCCTTTGACCAGGGAAAATTTCTTGGTTCTCTTTTTTGTACAGGCCATCCAGCTCCTAATCAGTCTGCTGATTGGAAATGCTATGCTTGATATAAGCTCACAAAAAAGTGAGAAGGAATAGTTAAAGAACCAGTATCTAAAGTACTAGTTACCAACTCAGATTAAAAAAAACCCAAAACCAACCAACCAAACAAAAAAATACCAACCAAAAAAAGCCCACCATAAATTCCATGCATTTAACCTGTAGTGCTGCTTTGTATTACATGGTGCTTTATTTTAGAATACTGCAGTGAGATCAGACTTATGTGACGCTTGTAGATGAATGTATTTACTTCTATAAAAACCTGACTCTTGAAGAGCCCGTACTTTAAAGATTTGGGAACAGGAGCCTTCTGAAGTCTAATCCTCATTCTCTAGCCTTGGCTATTGGCTTGAATAATCAGTCAAACCCTTACTTTTCCTACGTAATTAATGTTCTTAGGGGTATGATGAGGTAAGTGATGACATTTGTTTTTCCTGGCTAATTCTGCAATGTGATTTCAAATCTTAATGAAATGTCCCAAGGTGTCTTACCCTTTTTCATTTAAAAACAAAACAGAAAACTGAACATCCCCCAACCAAACCCCCTTTTTACAGGAATGCTCATTACCCTTGAAATCAAGGGAACTGTATAGGGCATAAGACTCTTGCCCTATACAGTAGTCTCAGTTATCTATATCGTGGCCTGCATTAGCACTCTGGTTCTGTGTCTTGGGAATCTATTTTCCTCAACTGATTGACACCTAAGGTTTGGATGATCTGTTCGAGTTACTGTGGTGTTTACGTTGTGCTGATTCTAGAATCTATAGATCCACATTTTAAAGAGAACCTGTAAGTATTCTGCTGCTGTGATAGTTTTTAAATAATATACTTGCTTATGGTAGGGACTGTATAAATGTTAGTTGTGATACAGCACTTTTTTCAGCATAGGATCTGAATGCTTTCTAACCACGCATAGATTAATTCTCACAGGGCTCTTTTGAATGATCGAAATTAGAGAGAAATATCGGTTTGCTCAACACTGCAGCATACCAGCTGTTCCCCGTCTAGAAATTAAGACATCGTGGGCAGATGTCACAGGGAGAGAGGTGTGTATAACCTACCCATCTCTGTAACAACCACTGCCTCTTTTCCTAATGGAAAACTGGAGAAGGAAATAAAGAGGTTGTGAGGCTTTTATGTTGGTTTTGTGTGTATACCTTCTAAAAGGCAACACGGAATCACAGAACGGTCAGAGTTGGAAGGGACCTCTAGAGATCATCCAGTCCAACTCCCCTGCTAAAGCAGGATGGCCCAGAGCGCATTACTCAGGATGGCATCCAGGTGGGTCTTGAAGGTCTCCAGAGAAGGGGACTCCATACCCTCCCTGGGCAGCCTGTTTCAGTGCTCTGTCACCCTCACAGGAAAGAAGTTTTTCCTCATATTTGAGTGGAACTTCCTGTGTTGCAGCTTGTGCCTGTTGCCCTGTCACTGGGTACAACTGGAAAGAGTCCTTAATAAGGCCTCCCCTCAGCCTGCTCTTCTCCAGGCTAAAGAGTACCAGCTCTCTCAGCCTTTCCTCATGAGGGAGGTCTTCCAATCCCTTAATCATCTTTGTTGCTGAATGCTGGGCTCTCCCCAGTAGTTCCCTGTCTCTCTTGAACTGAGGAGCCCAGAACTTGACTCAGTATTCCAGTTGTGGCCTCACCAGTGCAGAGTAAAGGGGGAAAATGACCTCCCTCAACCGACTGGCCACCCTCTTCCCTATGCAGCCCAGGATTCCATTGGCCTTCTTGGCAACAAGGACATTGCTGGCTCATGGATAGTTAACTATCTACCAGACCTCCAGATCCTTCTCCTCCGAAGTGCTTTCCAGCAGATCCACCCCTAACCTATATCTGTGCCTGGCATTCTTCGTCCCCAGGTGCAGGACCCTATACTTGCTCTTGTTGAACCTCATCAGGTTCTTCTCTACCCAGCAATCCAGCCTGTCCAGGTCATGCTGGATGGTGGCACAGCCTTCTGGAGGGTCAGCCAGCCCTCCCAGTTTGGTATCATCAGTGTACTTGCTGAGGATACACTCTGTCCCCTTGTCCAGGTCATTGATGAATGTGTTGAACAAGACTGGACTGAGTATGTCTCTTGGGGGACACCACTGATTACAGGCCTCCACTTTAATGTGCTCCATTAATTACACCCCTCTGAGTCCTGTACATAGCCAGTTCTCAGTCCACCTCACTGTGCCCTCATCTAGCCCACACTTCCTCAGTTTCCTAATGAGGATGTTATGGGAGACAGTGTCAAAAATCTTGCTGAAGTCAAGGTAGATGACATCTGCTACTCTCCCTTCATCCAGCCATCCAGTCATAACATCATAGAGGGTTATCAGATCAGTCAAGCGTGATTTACCTTTGGTTGTGACCACTTCCAATGATTTCCTGTTCTTTAAGGTGTTTGGAGATGACATCTGAAACAAGTTGCTACATTAACTTCCCAGGGACAGAGGTGAGACTAATTAGCCTGTAGTTTCTGGGTCCTCCTGCCTGCTCTTTTTGTAGACTGGAGTGATATTTGCCTTTTTCCAGTCCTCAAGCACCTCTCTTGTTCTCCGTGATCTTTCAAAGATGATGGAGAGTGGCTCAGCAATAATATCTATCTGTCAGTTCCCTCAGCACTCGCGGGTGCATGCCATCAGGGCCCATGGATAGATGTCTAGTTTGGCCAAGTGGTCTCTAACCCAGTTCTCCTGGGGAGGATTTATACAGAAGTAATGTTTTTCTCAGAGCAAAAGGATGTCTTTCCAAACTCACAATGGAAAACAAAGTATACTTGTCACTTGGCTTTCAAGCGGAAGTGAAGCTGCTGGAGAGATTTGTGGCTAGCTCATGCCATTAATCACATTCTACTGGTTTTACAACTTAGCCAGAGGCCAACGCATGCTATTGCTTGATAGTCAAACAACTTTATTGCTTAAATGTCTCTGGAACAGCTCGAACTAATACTAATCCTAATACAACTACGTTTTTTTTTTTTTTTTTCTTTAGAAACTTTACAGTTCTGGCAACTACTACTACAAGAATTGATAACCCTTGTAACTGAGATGGCTGATGAACGTGTATAGGCTATAAAGTCACTGCTTTCCTTCCATGTGCTCGATTCATTATTTGTGCTCTGGCACTGCTGTCAGAGCTCTGGTCTTTTCAAAGTGAGCATTAACTTCTCTGTGTTGGGCAAGAAAAAGAGACCTCCCCCAAATGCTAGTGCTGCCTTTCCGGGAATAAGTCGTCTTCCTAGTGGGAAGAGATCTGCTGTCTTTGTCTTTTTTTTTCTCCTGGTCTGTGGCTGTGCTATATTAATTCCTTCCAATTAATTCTCTGTTGTGATCCTGTCTAACTTTATTGATACTAGAACTACACCTGGATGTTGTATGAAATGTACAGGGTTTATATGAAGGTATACGTATGAAACTGAGTGACTTGGGGGTTATGTTTGAGAAGAGGGATGGCATCAGTTTGGATAACAGATGCTGTTTGTCACGGGAAGCTCTGGGGGCAGAAAGGTGTGGATGTGTTTAAAGCCACGTGTGCTTAGCTTTATCATTCTCTCCCCTCCTTCTCTCAGGGCATTTTTTCCTTTACATGCTCCTTAACTTACATGAAAGCTGTGACTTTCAAATCTGAATTTCAAAGGTGTTCTCAATATTTGCCTCAGATGTCATCTTTATCTGTAAATCCTCAACTGTTCTTCAGTCTGCACTGCTGATCCCTCAGCTTTCCAGAAGCATGTGATTCTTCCTTGGTAGCTCCTTAAGCTAAATAAGGACTCTCTTTGATGCAGGTCTATCATTCTTCTCATCTGGGTGTCTCAGTTCAGGTAAAAGGAACCAGAGTGTGCTACCAGTAGACTGGAGATTGATGTTGTCTGTAAAAAGCATTTGACAGTGTCCCACACAGCATCCTTGACTCTAAGTTAGACGTGGATTTGATAGATGGACCACTTGGTGGATAAGGAATTGGCTGGATGGCTGTACTCAAAGAGTTGCGGTCAACAGCTCAATGTCCAAGTAAGACCAGTGATGAGTGCTGTTCCCAAGGGATTGGTATTGGGACTGGTGCTGTTTAACATCTTTGTCAGTGACATGAACAGTGGGATTGAGTGCACCCTCAGCAATTTGTCGATGACATCAAAGTATCATCGGTGGAGCAGTCAACATGCTGGAGGGAAGGGATACCATCCAGAGGGAACTTGAGAGACCAGGGAGGTGGGCCTGTGTGAACCTCATGAAGTTCAGCAAGGCTTCTCAGTAGTCTTGCGTGTACCACTTCCTGTCCTTCTCACTAGAGATTCTCAGTTCAGGCAAAGGGGACCAATGTGCGTTGCCAGTTAGGCACACACAGTTTACCAGTAACATCTGACAGCATAAGGTCTCCACTTGCAAATGTTGGTATTTGTTTGTATTTGTTAACAGTATGATTTATGCCCATATGGTGTTCTCCTAGTACACATGCGGTTCTCAGTAGACCTATAAATACTAGCTAATAGGCAATCGAGAATTAAAAAACTACTCTGCTGGCACCATAGGTCAAATATAAAGCGCCGAACTTCAGAATGGACGTAACATTGTAAAAAGAGAACTAAACCTCAAGAGTGTGTGCAGTGTTTTGTACCCCCTGCCAGAAGGCTTGAATCCTGCTGCTTTTGTAATCACAGTTGGACATAATTTCCATGATGCTGACTGTTATGCTCTTAGAGGGAGGTTGAAGCTAGTTCATGTAATACCCTAGCAACCATGGAGATAACTCTGTGTGCCTTTGTAAACACCTCAGGCACTCAGATGCCCCAGGGAAAGGTACCTTAAATGAGAAAGAAATTTAGTCTTCTGTGATGCTGCTGGTCTTTGCCCTTGGTATCTGAGCAAAGCAGCCCTGGTAGCAGGACTCTTCTGTGCTTATACCGTGCTGTTAGTGAGGACAGTGCAGTGTGTCCTAAACAACAGTTTGGCTTTGGTGGTTTGGGTTTTTTTGTTTGTTTGTTTGTTTTTAATTCAACGTTTGGGATTGAAGATTTAAAGATCTTATTCTCTTATTCTTCCTCCAGGTTATTCTTCCAACTCAGCTCTCTGTTTAACTCTCAAATGTGTTTTGAGGAAAAAGAGTCCCTTTCTTTGCCACTTTTTTCTGTGTTCGGAATGAGGGGGACAAAGATGCTACCCTGTTGTTAGAAAGTGGCCCCTGGTCCTTTCCTGAAAGAGAAATATGTGCCATTGACATGAGGAACTGTATTGCCACCTCTCAGCTGATTTGTCTTGCTTTCTGATCTCCTTCCTTTTGAGTCTTAGATGAGAAGTAGCTGCAGTCAAATTATTTCATTGCCGTTATATGCATGCCTATGTGACACAGCTTGCTCCAGTTTTTTGAGCCTTATCTCCAGCATCTTTTTCTTACTGTCATTATGATTTATCCACTTGTTTCGTAGCATTTATGGCGGCGGGGTGTGTGTGTGGGAATTTGAAGCTGAACAGGAAGAGAAACACCAGTTGTCTTACTGTTGGTAATGTAGTCCATCTGTGTTTCAAGTAAGGTACATCAATGGGAATAGCGAGAAATCAATGGGAATAGCGAGAAATCAAACTAAAGAGTTCTTTAGATGTGGTGTTGGGAGATATGGTGTAGGGGAGGACTTTATAGAGTAGGGCAGATGGTTGGACTTGATGATCCCAAGGGTCTCTTCCAACCTGAACGATTCTATGATTCTAAGATTATATCTGCCCAGAAACAATTAGAAGAATTAAATCTCTAGCTTTCTCGTGGCTGCATCCTGCTTCGATTAGCTTTCTTGTGTCACTGGAAAGCTAATAAAATGTAAAGCTGTCTTAAAATAGGATCTGTTTACCTCTTTATTACTGTTGTGGTCTGCAAAAGTCTCTGCAAAGTGTTGCTGTAAGAGTGAATTTAAAATTCTGTCCCATGGTAAAACTTTGTGAAGTTCTGCATGTTTCTTGAGCTATCGACTCATTTCTTAGGTGGCAAACTGCATCCATTAAATGGATGTATCTGAAATGAACAGGTATTTGCTATTAAGAGGGTGAATCTGGGTTCTAGATTTACTTTATTTGTGACTGAGGTGTGGTCACCTGCAGTGCTAAATATATCAGCCGGTGACACTTTGGAAAGTAACAGGTTGAGTATTGTGATGCCTTTGTACTTACATAAACCTGCCTGAGCAGCTGCTTTAGTGAATGTGGTTGTTTCCCTCTAGTGGCTGCTCTTTGCAGTCCCTGTAGCAGAAGCTGCCCCTGTGCTTGCCTTCCTGCCTTACACTAAGAGCTCTCTTGAACTCTTGCTTTCTGAAAACCCAGCGTGTACAAATGCTTCCTTAGGCAAATTGCAGAGGAGTCGAAATGTAGCAGCTTCTGAGTTCTTTATACCTGCGCTGAAGATTTTGTTAGGAGCAGACATACACGGTGTTGTGACCGATGGTGCAGTGTTTTATGTGACTGCCCTGTTGTAGAACCAAAGGTAGAGCGAGGCTGCCTGAAATCACTTTGAAGTTAATTTAATTAAACTGTTGTAAATGTTTAATTTTAAAAGCATGAATACTTGATAATTTTTTTCATACTTCCATGTCCTTTTTTGACACCCCTGCTGGTTTTGAATATAAAATAAAATCCCTTTCCTTAAAAGTGGAAATAGCTCCCTCAATAAAAATGGGAAACCGTCTATTACCATTAAACATGAATAGTATCTTGAATAGATAATAAACCCCTTCATTTTATTTTTAAAAACTTTTTTATTAGCTTGAAGTTGAAACATTTTGAATGCTTTCAAAGTCAGAATAAAATTTTCCTCAGAAGAACTGAAACTTCTTTTCACTGAATTTGTAATCTATTTAAAGACTGTTTGGGGGAATCAATTATCTGTTAATGCAAATGTTTTCCTGATGTGTGTTAAAAAAGATTCTGCTGTAGAGATGTGCAGTGGTTATGTAGTCTTTTAAAGTCTTAACATTCCGCACCAATGAAATTGAGGCAAAGAAGGAGAATAACCCACTGCTCTGGATGGAAAACCCTTGACATGGCGTGACCTTCACTATATATGCAGTCAAATAGTCTCCTTTTGTGTATTCTGAATCACAAATTATATTCCCATTGAGTAAAAGACACACAGCACAGCTTCTGTGTGCTACGTCTTGGTTAAGAGCCATATGAACAAGCTGCTATCCAGTTGAAAGCTGCCTGATTCCATGATGAGTCTTATTACAGCCATCGGTCTGTTCAGAAATACAGGGTGTCTGCAAATGAAAGCAACAGTCATTCAAATCTGGTGCTACGTGTATTTATAACAAAAGCAAGGAACTTTTTTTTTTTTTTTTAAGGCTTTTTAAAATGGGTTGTATCCAAATAGTTAAACCCAGTTTAACTAAGTTTTTTATTGTCAGGTTTATGGGGAGACTGGTGGTCTTGCTACTTTTGATTTATTTGCTGAGTTAATTCCCTGAACCTGATTAGTTTGGCTGTTGGAGGGAATTCTTATTTGCACTTGTGAAGCTAGTTGGTTCTGTAGATATTTAAAGGATTTTGTGTATGCACTTTTTATTGCTGTATAAATGTAAAAAAATAAACTTTCCTTCTGGGTAGGCTGGTATAAATGATGCTCAACTTAATTGATTTCCCAATGAAGCCACTCTATAAATCTGTAAACATAACTCTTCTGTAAGCCCTGCTAAAAACATTTGTTTCGTAACTGTATGTTGTTTGGTCTAATCTGGGGTAGTACGTGGAGGTGATCCTGTTCCTTGAGGAAACGGAAAGGTTGGTGCAGGTAAGGTCACCAAGGAAGGTATTGATTCTCTGTAGGGAAGTGCAGCTGCTTATTCCTAGTTGGCAGCTAACCTTTTCTTGAAAACGGGATTCTAAAACCTGTATATGAGCAAAACAAGTGTGTATATATGTGAATATGTGTTGATTTGACTGGGATATTTACCTAAATGTCTGAAATGTACTGAGAGTCTGGGGTTGCCAGTTGTTTCCTAGCAATTAACAATGCTCCTGGAGTTGGGCAGTAGAACCCTGTCAAGAAAAAGACCTTCCTAAAACACTTTGTCCATACTAGTGCTGCCTGAAAACACCCAACAGAATTTACCCTACTGAGTTAGATTCAACCAAAATGTTATTGAAGCTTTCCAGAGCAGTTGCCAGCTCTGCTTTTGATCAATGTTTGTGTTTTGATATTCGCCATATCCTTTGTGGGAACTTGCTACATATCAGTAGGCCATAAAGGTGTGTGAATCAACGGCAGCATCTTTGGCCTTAAATCCCTTCCTTCCCCCTTCTCCCACCTTGTTCAAACCTGCCTGTGCAAATTGTGGCTGAATATCTTTGGACCTAGAATATCTTCTGCCCCTCTTTTGAAAAGACAATGTAAGAAAAGGAAAATTCTGGGTTTAATATGGTAACAGCTGCATAAAATATCTGCCATATTGTGTAACTATGCATAATTAATTCATGCATATTAGTAAATATATAGTCCGTATATAGAAGACAATTATCTTCCAAAGCAGTATATACATCAATTAAGGATGAGAAACAAGTAGGGTATTCACTTCTTAACCTCACTCGTTTGTGCCACACTGTTGAGGCTACAATGAAGAATCCCACTCCACGATTGTACTAGTCACATCTAAATTTTTTTAGGGAATCACCGGATAATGTCTAAATAGAGTGGATGAGTTTCTTGCAAGCTTTGAGAGGAATTATCCAGCCTCTCTCATGCTTCATTTTCATGTTTCACAAATTGGTGCACACGTTTGTCAGAGCAAATCGCAACTTCTCTAGTCATTCTGTAAAAGTGTAACTAAAACCAACCAATACCATCCCCTCCCCCCAAAAAAACTAAACGACAAAAAAAGACAAAGAACCTTCCCAGCCCCTCCCTTCCTTGGAATGCTGTTGGCATCCCTGAGGCATTTTGCCCTGTAGAAAACAGAAACAGAAATGTGTTTTGCCACTGGACAAAGCTGAGATGGCAGCTGAGCATTTTAATTAAAAAGAAAAAAAATACAGATAAAACCTTTTTATTGTTACTGAGGGCCTTGTCTAAAAAGCATCAGTGTATCCCTGTAGAATTATTTATCGTTGTAATTGTAACAAGGAAGAGCCTTTTCCATTCTCATCAATCTGGCGATGTTCTTTCTGGTTGTCTCTTCCGCCGTTCTGTAAAATTGAATGACCTTTTCTGTAATGTTGGATAAGATAGGCAATAATGAAGACAGCCTGGTTTCATGAAGGTCATTTTAATCATATAAATGGATCAGATAAGGACAGCCCACACCATGGGTAAAAGCATGCTTTTTGATCCCCCTGTTAGGAAGTGGTGAGGGGGATTAACCTTCTTTCTCCTTTGCCTTTCCTAGAAGGGAAATTCTCGGTGCTGTTAAACGCTGAGGGTAGCCAACAGCTGGTGTTTTCCAAGCTATTGTTTTAACTGCATCTCTCCGACCAGTAGTTTGTTCTAAATGAGTGAGTTCCTGGGCGCTGGATGGAAAGCAACTTGGCCTTTTCAGAATGCGTGAATTAGTTTTTGATTCTTTATACTTTGGCATGTCTATTCTTGGCACTTTTGTATAGCCTTTTTTGGACCAAGCTATTAATTAGCAGCAGCGCACTTTTTATATAGAGATAATGATGGGGACATCCTGAGCAGATTGTATGGAGTTCTTCCATGTTTGAAAGCATATACTAGGGTGGGGTTTTTTTAAGAACAACATGCACACAGGTTTTGAGTAGGTGTCAAAGGATTCATGAGAGCATGAGGAGGAGTTGCTGCAGCTGAATCAAGTTATATTTGCTCCAGAAGCCTGAACTGCAGCTCAACTAATATTTTTCCTTCTGACTAGGTAGTGTTTGCTATCACAAAGCACCAAAGGATTACTCTGCCTCATATGAGAGGTAGTGGTCAATTCTGTATGTTACACAGTTCCTCAGAGGATATTAGGAAGGGGAATGGGATGACCAAGAAGGCAAGAGACTCTTAAGTAACTATTAAGTTATTGCTACAGTAGAAACTTTCTTATTCTTTCTCATGTTGTCTTTTATTCTTCTCACTTGTAAAAATTAAATTGCAAAATTTACCTAATGCCCAACTGCCATCTCATCAAAAGTGTTACAGAGTGTTTCCAGTTGTCCAGCTCATAACATTGCCGCAGTAGTTCCTTGTCGTTCCTTGTCATTCCTTGATCATAAAAACTGTCACACAAAAGGAAGATAAAAATCTTTGACTTTTTCTGTCTGTCCAGATAACCTTCTGCTTTGCTTCCTTCTACATCTGCGTTATCCTAGTTGAAGGGTGATGTAGGTGCAGATAGCTTGAAAGGAGGGGAAAAGTAACAAACCACCAAGCCCAGCAACCTTGGTCTAAACTCTTGGGTTTGTGTGTTTAGCTGTAAGACCGCAGAAACATCTTAGTGTGCAGGAGATTATATTTAGGAAGAGCATTATCCTTCTGCTACCCATGCTCCATTTCCTTTCTGTTTTCCCTGGTGCCTTCAACTGCTGGAATAGGAATCTTCAAGTATTCTTTTAAAAGTTTTCAGACATAAATGTCTATATAGTAACAGCACATGTACTAATCATGCCTAATGGAACGAAGTTTGGCATCCAGATGTGGGAGTCCCTCTATACACACACAGTTCCTGGAATCACTCGGAATTCAGTGGGAGCTTATGCAGGGAGCAGAAACTCATTTGCACACTGTCAAGTGAAACATGAGGGCATAATTTTGCTGCTTTTCGAGCAAAATTGGAAAAAAGGTTGGTATTATAAAAGCACACAGGCCCAGATGAACTCCACTATCTTCCTACCTGGGAAGTGACTGTGTGGAACTATAGTAACTGATGCAGTATATTGTGATGTAGGCAATAATTGCCAGAAACACTATTTTTTGATGTGTACTCTGGGATAAAATGTACTCGCACACTGATATAAATCTAGCATTACTTTCTTGGACTCTATTTAATAGAGTTTTGCTTGTCTGGTTTCAAAGAAGTTAAGCTTTCTGGCCATGATATAGCTGCCTTGTACAGCTGGATTTACATTTGTGGTACAATGTGACTTTGACACATGGGTGAGCAATTGCAGAGGTTAAGGATTTCTCTTGTGAAGAAGATATTCTATGTAACTGCACCACATGATTCCCCATCTTTTTAATCCAGTAATGGCTCTTTGATTGTTCACATTGCAGTAAAAATACTTTTTTTTTCTTCTTGGTCTATGGTAAAATTGTCTAGCAATGGGCTTTATTTGAAAAATTAAACTCCCTTTTTATTAATGTGAACAGCCTGATTCTTTAAGGAGAATAACAGAATATTCGTTTGGCTTTGGTCTGCTTCCATAGGATCCCCCTACTATGTGTGCAATATCCTAGCTGAATGAGACACCACCTTCTTTGCCCATCTTCCCCCTCAGTAAGAAGCAGTTATGGTAATGTTGCTAATTAGGCAGTGTGCATACTGTGGACTATGTATGCTATGTAAGTCCCTGGGTATTTTTCCTACCCCATTCCTTCAATTCTGTCTCACTATGAAATGTGCTACTCTTGTTAGTTGCCACCAGGGCACAGGTTAGGGTGGGCACATCCCCTTATTTAAAGTTTCCATTGAAGACAAGTACAACGTCTTGTTCTGTAACCACTCCATTGAAAAATGGCCAAAATAAATGCTGTTCTTGGGCCATGTGAGTGAAAAAGAGTGATTTGCTGGTGTTGAACAAACGCAGAGAAATAATCTGCCTATCTGACGTTAGTTTTATGAGTGCAATAAACTGAGCTGAAGCGGTGTCTCTTGTTGTCCCTGTCTCGCTCTTTTAATATGTTCAATATGTCTAATGTGTCTTGCTTTTCTTTTCTTGGGTTCCCCTTTGGGCACTTTGGGAGATGGGCCCAGACCTGACGTGCAACAAGTTCTGCTTGTCCTCATTCTGCATTTCTCTGATATACCTGTGTCAAAAAGCAGTCTAGTACAGTACGGAAATGAGCACGGCTGCTTTTACTTTGGCACACTCCGTTGTTCAATTTCACTTACCATTTGACACGAGTGAGGTGTTTCAGTCTTGTAATCTGAGCAATTAATGTTTTAAATAATTGCCTGTCAGCTGTGATGGGTGAGCAGCAAAACTGGACAAATACGAGTAGCACTAATGCTGTGTTCCCAGGAGCATTGTTTGCAAGGGCAACTGTGGTTTTGCTTTTTGGAGAAGAACAGGCTTCTCTTTCATTTTTGCCCTGTAATTCAGGGGGTGGACAGGCTGCTTTGCCAAAAAAACATAGAGCAAGCAGCCAGGTTGGTGAGTGGTTTGTCNAAAAAAAAAACAACAACCAACAATTCAAGCACCTTGGGGCTACTGTAAATCCAGATTCTTGGGAGAGAAAAATTCTGCTGTAATGGCTCCACTCTAGAGATGTTTCTGTCACCGGCTTGTTTTTCTAATACTGGAGTGAGTGCCTTGTATAAATTGATGTTTGGAAATGAGTGTCGTAACATGAGAGATTTTTACCCCTGTATTAAATGTATGTGACCCCTCTGGGCTCTGCGGAGGAAGGCAGTTCACCAAGTAGAAGGGCTTGTGACCCCTGCTCTTTTTGAGTTGGGACAGTGTAGGGCTGAGGGTTGATTACAGATCATCATACACCTATGCAATCTAAGAGCCTGTATCACACCAGGTTGATTTTGGTGACTTCTCCCATTGAGAAAATGCTAAAATATCTGGGTGTCTGGCTTTAACTGTGGTACCTGTCACCATCCCCAGGCAAGGGACCTGAAACACTTTATGCTGGGCAGAAACTCAATGATAACGAGTGGCACACTGTCCGGGTAGTTCGGCGAGGAAAGAGCCTCAAGCTGATGGTGGATGATGACGTTGCTGAGGGTAAGTGCAATATATGAGTATATTTTGTCATTAGCTTTGTATCTCTGTTCACAGTCTCAGCCATCACATCTTTCTCCTTGTTCTTGTGTGTAGTTTGTTTTCCCTTACAGTTATTTCTTATATATTTAGAGTTACTATGTTGAAAACTAACGTTCATTTCTGAGAGACTAACTGTTCTTAGCCAGCACCAGAAGCTTCTGTGACAACCATGACGACGTGTGATGTGGGATTAGGGGACAGATGAGCTTGTGCAAACCCAAGCACTTTATCTTGTGCCAGGCTGTTTGGGGTGCACTGTGAGTACCCCTCATTCCCAAGCTGCAAATTCAGCCGTTCCCAATGGTGTGGAATCAAAACCAATGCTCCCTCAACTTTTTCTCTGCACAAACTTTTCCTTGATGACATTTTGATAGACGTTAGCGAATATGGATTTCTGTCTCTGTTGTTTTGTGTGGGTTTGTTTGTGGGTTGTTTTTTTTGTTGTTGTTGTTTTGTTTTTTGTTTTGTTTTTTGTTCTTTTTTTTTTTTTCTTAGAGTTCCTATGCTCATGGCTCAGAGACATTCAGAATAAAAAGCAAATACAGCTGTTTGTTCCCAACTTGGTTTCAGAGGTTAGAGAGGATCTGTAACTCACAAGAGTGTATCATATTGTAAGGTACACTATGATATTCATGTCAGTCTTTTTCTTTTGTCTTATTTTTTTTTTCCCCCATCCCTGCATTTCCTCAGCCTTTTGAGCTCCTTCTTCTTTCTGTAGCAAAAGGTAGTTGAAGGGGGGAAGAAAAGATCAATTGCACTCAGGAAAGCTGGTGTCTCCCAAGTTATAACATTTGCATTGAAATGAATACGGTACTTTATGTTAATTTTTAGGTGATAGTTTTCTAGTCCATTTTCCCACACTAGCAAAAGCCAGAAACTTATTTTTCTTTTATTGAAGGCCTAAAGTTCTCATAGCTGTATATAACTGTAGGAACTGGTTTTTGAGGAAAACACCAGCAGTCTGAAGGACTCGTGATAGCATCACAAAGAGTGATAACCCTGGATGCAACACCGATATGAGTTGAGATCCATGCTATTTTGCCAAATGCTGACGGTCCTCTCTTCTAAGTAGCTCAAAAGGCAACTAGAAGGAATGTTTGCCATAGGCAGTGCCAGAAAACTGTATCTTATCTCAGCAAAAGTTTCCTTTCTACTTTGTGAGTGCAATTCACTTTAGGTAATGTGGTACTTATTTGGAAAGCCACCAGTCAGGATGTTGAGATAAGCCCCAAGAAATAAGTTTGCACGAAAATTATTTGATATGTATTTTTTCTCTGAAGTAAACATATATTGTGCTGTGTAGTCTGAGAATTTGTAAGAGAAAATCAGAAGAATGTGAAAGAAGAATCTTTCCCTCTCCTTGTTGGATTTGGTAGAAGCTTGGTCAACATGCTTATAGGAAAATTAAATCTCATTAAAGAGGGAACTTTCTGAATTAGTTAAACAAGCTGATTAGTTAAACACGCTGATTAGTTAAGCACTTAATCCTGTTTCTGCTTTTAAGAACCGTTGTGCTGGATATGCTTTTTTATCAAACACCATGAGGTGGCACTGTCTGCATTAACAACTCAATTCCCAAAAAGCCATCTGGTTTTTTTGAAGTCTTTTTCATGAAACTGAGTTTATAAATAACGATGATGCAATCCTATACTAAAATAGGATGTGCATATGTACATGTATATGAATTACATAATTAAAGATGCATTACAGCTAAAAATATCTGTTAAAAGAATGTCATCATGGCAAAGTCAAAAGTCAGGAAAGCCGGAGTTAAAGATTTTCTGTGCAGTCTGCATCCCACTTCCCTGGGAAGATGATACAGTGTTCAGTGATGTGGTCACATAGATTTTTCCACAGGGTTCTTGCAGTCTTTAGGCATAGATCAGAAGTCTAAATTGGGCCCTCAGTAGAAATAAACAACCTATTTGATTGCCGCCGCCTGCCTTATTGCTTGTTTGGAACAATGCATGCCAACTAAATTTTACTCTAACTATAGAGCTGTTGTTTGTGTGTGTGTGTGTGTGTGCTGCTCATCAATATGTTTATACAGAACTAAGAAGCTGTAGCTGGATTTATTCCCGTGTCTGTGTTATATGAAGTGAGTAGGCATCTTTTTCCCATTTTACAGGTTTGGAAACAAGGCACCACATTAAAGTCGTATGTGTTTGATACCAATTTGGCATGATTTTTCAGTCATTTGCATGCACAAATATTCAGTGTGTCTGTAAATGGGATGCTGTTAGCTCAACACTGCTACTTGGAAAATTAGGGCTAGACAATTAATGACCACCTGTGAAAAATTTGTAATGAAGTGACTGACTTGGCTTCCTGCAGGACATCTAAAGGGGAGACAGAATCCAATTCTCTGGACAGCATTTTGCTGCTTAATCAAAAAATCCTCCTCCAACATTCCTCTTTCCCCCCACCCCCACCTCAGAACAGATCTCAGAACATCAGTGATAAATGAGACACAAATTTAGCAGTTGTATTCCTCCCTACAACATCCTGCACCCAAATACCGCAGTAGAGGCTGGATTTTTTATTCTGTCTGCTACCACTTGAAGTAAAGAGCTGCTGATTGCTGTAGTAGTTACGATGCTCTCTACACAGCACAGTAGAGGAATGAACTCTGCAGGTGGGGCTGACAGCTAATGAGTTCAGAAAATACTGGGTTCACTCCATGATTTCTTACGAAAATGCATCTCTGTCCTGGTTCTGGTCTTGTTTTGTCATGTCCTTTTCAGCTTTTCACTGAACTGCTCGTAACTTTCTGCTCTACACTGCTATTGCTGTCCTGTTGCTCTTACTCCAGCCTCCTTTTTCTCCTTCTTCACCTCCTTTAAAATTCCGAGATCACTCCTCCTGACTTCTCTCACTCCATTTCTAATGCCCTGCTGTATTTGGGTTCCCTGGCCCAGTGTACTCCAGATCTTACAGAACTGGGTTTATTTCCTACTTGAGCAACAACTTCTTTGCATTTATCTTAACAGTAGAAGAGCTGAGGAGAGGTGTTTTCTTGCTCCTGTTCCTTGATATATCTACGTTACATTTTTCTAATATTTTGATTTAATGAAGCAGGATTTCTTTAAGAAGTGATCTATTTTTTTATTATTATTTTTTAAAAAAACACAGTTCTTGTTTGAAAAAATCAGAAATTTTTGTTTCATAACACTAAAACTGAAACAGCCCCTAACAATCACAGTAGTGGAAGTGAGATGGTTTGTCTAAACAGAGTTTCCCATGTGTAGTTTTAGTTCCTGTGAACTGGTATTTTTTAAACTAAAATAGTATGATTTCTGGTAAAAAAGCTGCTTCAAGATTTAAAAACGCATACATTAGTATTGACACTTTAATTTCGGAGTAGTCAGAAATCTGTAACTCTTCAGCTGCTTGTAAGTTTGTCCAGCTGTATCTGCTTGGGTTGAAGCTTTCCATGTCGATGGTCTTTGCATAATTGTCTTTAAATTTAGATCCACTGCTAAAATTGGGAATAAATGAAAAAATAAATTGCTTTGCATTTTCTTTTTGTATTTGGAACAGATACTTGAAAACATATTATTTTTTTTTTTAGTAACAACTGTGCTTGTTTGCTATCTTTGCAGAAACTTGATCACATTTGGACAAAGTATAAGCTGAAAAATTGCTTTTGTTTGTACATAATCATGAGACATGAATCACGAATATTTCAGTGTTCCAAGAGAACCAAAGCAAGAAAGAGACTATTAGTCCACTTGACCTGGCTCTTTAGACAACCACAAGCCAGGATGTAACATCCAAGTTTCTCATAAGCAGTGCAGGGGGATGAGGAATGGTGGCTGTGGTCGGTCTGTAACAGCTCCTCTGCTGCTCCTTCCTCCTTATACTTTTTCCCGTGTGGGTCCCTCCCACGGTTGGCAATCGTTCATGAAGCGCTCCAGCATGGGTCCTCTCCACAGGCTCTCAGGGAAACCTGCTCCAGTGTGGGCTCTCTGAGGGCTGCAGTTCCTTCAGGAACTCCACTTGGAGTACTGTGTCCAGCTTTCCAGGTTTGGAGTCTTCCACACAGGAAGAACCTGGACTATTGGAACAGGTCTAGTGGACAGTAATGAAGATCAGAGGGCTGGAGCACCTCCCCTATGAGGACAAGCTGAGAGAGTTGGGGTTGTTCAGCCTGGAGAAGGGAAGGCTCCAGGGAGACCTTATAGCAGCCTTCCAGTATCTCAAGGGAGCCTAAAGAAGAGCTGGAGAGGGACTCTTTGTTAGGGAGTGTAGTGATACAACGAGGGGTAATGATTTTAAAATGGAGAGGGGAGATTTAGACTGTATACTAGAAAGAAAGTCTTTCCTGTGAGGGTGGTGAGACACTGGAACAGGTTGCCCAGGGAAGTTGTGGCTGCCCCATCCATGGAAGTGTTCAAGGCCAGGCTGGATGGGCTTTGAGCAACCTGCTGTAGTGGGAGTTGTCCCTGCCCATGGCAGGGGGGGTTGGAACTGGATGATCTTTAAGGTCCTTTCCAACTCTAACCATTCTATGAAATACCCACCTGCTCTGACATGGGGGTACTATACAAGGTGCAGTGTGGGTGTCACTTCCCTCATGATCCACTCTGTGGGCTGTCAGGAGAATTATCACTTTGGTGCCTGAAGCACCTCCTCCCCTTCCCTCTTTACTGACCGTGTTTGCAGGGTTTCTGAGGGCTTAGGGGTTTGGTTTTTATTTTTATTTTCCTTTGGTATTTACTCTTGGGCAACATTTTGCCCTTTCCTAAATATGTTTTCACAGACCCATCATAATTTTAGCAGAGAGGCTCCACTGTGCCCTGGGGTGGGTCCACTGGAATCGGTCTCCTCTCTTCACAAGGGTCGCCCTGCAGCCAGCCCACAGCCAGCACCTCACCATATAAACTCAATGCAGCGCTGCAGAAAATCTCCTGAGAGAAATAACAGCGGTGTATTTGTAGCAGAGCTTTGAATCATGGTTGGACATGGAATGATGTGAAAAAAATTACATGTTGAGCAATTGCTCATGAATTTCGTATCATTCCTGTTGTATGCTACCTGGCATGAGGCCTGTGTAGAGAAGATACTTGCGTGTGTGATGAAATAGTTAAATCTATCTTAATGAAGAGCTACAGAGGAGTAAAATAAGATGGTTTTTAATGGTTTTCATTCTGATGTTGCCCAGCTTGTCTATGTACTGAAACTTGGTTTTTAGTATACAGCTACATTTCATCTGTCTGTGTGGGTTCTGTGTCCATACTGATCCCCGGCCTGCTTACTGAAAGTAAGAGTAGTCTGACATAGTATACTGAATAGCTTAAATACTTTAATTGAGAGGCTAAAATCTGTCACAGTATGGCAAATAGCCCAAGCGATAAGTTGATGACTGAAATGGGATGGGACTGTTTAGTTTCAGGAAGAGGAGGCTGAGGGGAGACCTCATCACTCCCTACAACTACTTGAAAGGACATTGCAGAGAGGTTGGTGCTGGTCTCTTTTCACAGATGATTAATGATAGAATGAGAGAGAATGGCTTCAAGCTACAACAGGGTAGGTTTAGGCTGAACATTGGGAAAGAATTTTTCCCAGAAAGAGTGGTCAGACACTGGAATAGGCTGCCCAGGGAGGGGGTTGAGTCCCTGAATGTATTTAAGAGTTGTTTAGATGTAGTGTTGGGGGAAACAGTGTAGGGGAGGAATTTGTAGAGTAGGGCTGATGGTTGGACTTGATGATTCCAAGGGTCTTTTCCAACCTGAATGATTCTATGATTCTATGTAGGGAGGGCTCTTTGCCTGTTGCATTCCTGTGTGTTTCCCTCCTACTCTGCTCTCAAAACTAGTGAAATAACATCAGGCATCAGGACAGAACGATGGAATAAATATTAGTAGGTTTATTATTTTTTCCTGCTTTTTGTTCTGTTCTTTTTATATTAATCTAAGTTTATTGAGTGTTTTGAGGAAGCACGTTTGTAAAAGTTGTTTCAGAGGTGTCTGAATTGTTTCGCAGAACATGGGATCAGATAGATCACTGCAGGCTTTAAGGGAGAGACACAGTTGTTTTTGCAGACAAGAAAGTCTGTGAGGCACATAGAAAATTACAGAGCTTGCTGTCCATGGACCTTCTCTCTCCTTCCAAGTTAGGACAACTGCTGGACTCAAGCTTCTCCACCAAGAGTCTGTACATTCAATCTTATGCAAGCTGATGACCAGATAGGATTAGTTAATACTGCAATTAGCCTGGAAACTGGAGGGTGAACTGCTCTGTATAACCTGTAACTGATTCCTGGGCTTTCTGTATGTTCCTCCTTGTTTCTGTCCTTCAGGCACAATGGTTGGTGATCACACACGCTTGGAGTTCCACAACATCGAGACAGGGATCATGACGGAGAAACGGTACATCTCTGTCATTCCCTCCAGCTTCATTGGCCACCTCCAGAGCCTCATGTTCAACGGGATGCTCTACATTGACCTGTGCAAGAATGGTGACATTGACTATTGTGAGCTGAAGGCACGCTTTGGTCTCCGCAACATTATAGCTGACCCTGTGACATTCAAGACCAAGAGCAGCTACCTGAGTTTGGCCACATTGCAGGCTTATACATCCATGCACCTCTTCTTTCAGTTCAAGACCACCTCAGCTGATGGTTTCATCCTCTTTAATAGCGGTGATGGCAATGACTTTATTGCAGTTGAACTAGTCAAGGGGTGAGTGACTTCCTGCTATATTCTACCAGCTTATTTATAGATAGACTTACTTGTAGGTAAACTTAAAATGCTTGCATAAAGAGAAATCCACCTCATACTCATGTTTTCTCTGTTTGCGGACGGTTATGACAAAACACTGAAGACTCCTAATTTTTGTCACTGATTTCCCCTGTGACTTAGGGAAAGACACTTCTACATGAATGTTTTGAACAATTTGGGTCTACGTAGGCTATGGCTTTGTGCTGTTACCCTTGCGGAATAGGACAGAGGAGGAGGAAATGTGCTGAGGGTTCTGAGTCTCTTTTCCTCCTCTTATTTATTTTTTTTTTTTTCCTGTAACAGACCTATTATGTTTTTGTACCTTCACTGAAGGGAAAAAAGGAGTACACAGGATGCTGAATTTTTATTTCTGCTTGTGATGTTTGAGGAAAAGTGAATTCAGCTTGCTTTTGAGACAATATAGTCTTTTCTCAAACCAATAGCTTATTAAAAAAAAAATCTCTTTGTTAGCTGACGAAATTTTTGTCTCTTATACTCATGTAGTCACACTGGACATGTTTTCCATAAATACAGTTTACTAATCCTGTTTATTTCAGTGTAACTATAGTTCAATCTGTTTTATTTTTAACTTTGCACACATTTCTGTAAGTGGGACATTGAGTAATAAAAAAAGAAAGAGTCATGAGCTCCTGTGCTCCATGGAGGGTTGAATTTTGTTGTCTTTTTTTTTTTTTCCTTTCTAAGTAGAATATTTCTCTTCTATTCTCAGTTGTATTTCTGTGTTTGAACTATATAAATAATTCAGGGTAACACTCCCTTGACTTCAGTCTTCGTTAAGGTCTTTATTTTTTGCCGAGAGCTTTGCTAATTGTTTTCCAGCTGTTTGAATAAGCCTAGAATCTCAAGTGAATTTTACTACAATATTTTGAGTGAGTTTCCCAATTAACTTCTTAAGGGAGTTATTCAAAACTCAAAATTAACCTGGGGAATCTGTGCCCCAAATAAGCAGGTCTAGTGTTGCTCTCCAGTACATTTATTGGTATTGCCAATTAAAAAAAAAAAAAAACTATATGCACAGACAAGTGTTTTGTGGGTGTGCAAGAACTTTGTGAAAAAGAACAATGCTTTATGGTTAGAATCTGATTAATCCAAATGTTGTAATCTCAAAGTACTGATCCTTACTCATTCTTGTTGGAGAGGAAACAACTATATGTTTTCAAATCAGTGGCTAATGTTTTGTCATCTTAGACCTTTCTAACCCAGAGATACTTCAGTTAGTGAATTTTGTGAGTTAATTTATCAACTCTGGCTAGAGTAAGAGTCAGTAGCACTGGAGTTCTTCCACATTTTTAACTAGTTCTTGCTATGTTTACAGGTATATACACTATGTGTTTGACCTTGGAAACGGACCTAATGTTATCAAAGGCAATAGTGATCGTCCCCTTAATGACAACCAATGGCACAATGTTGTCATCACCAGAGATAACAGTAACACACACAGCCTAAAGGTGGATACTAAGGTGGTCACTCAAGTTATCAATGGTGCCAAAAATCTGGATCTTAAAGGTAAATTCTACATGACTGACAGTTCCCTCCTTTATTCTTGTAGGAATCAACCAGTTCACAAAACAAAGGTTGCAGAAACTGTGTGTTACAGAACAGCAAATCTGGAATTTGCTGATTTTTGCTTTCAGTTTAATTTTTCTCTTTGTTTGGCAACTTCCTGTAGCAGAATACTTCATCGTATTTTGCATTTTCAGAAATTTATTGTCATACTGCAGTTTTTCCTAGTTAGGATGCAATTACAGCTGGGGTTCTTGGGTTTTGTGGTTTGGGGCTTTTGTGGGTGGCTTTTTTGTGGGATTTATGGGGTTCTTTTCTGTTAACGGAGGCAGAAATTACTTCTTGCACAGTATCTCTCTCTGCTTTTAGCTTTTCTGAGCAGCTGTTCAGCTTGCTGTATTCATGTCTGGTTGTGGGCGGAAGCCACTCTACAAGGTACGTAACTTCCTTCTTGTATGTTTACCCCTTTCTCCTCTAGGTGATCTCTACATTGCTGGCCTAGCTCAGGGCATGTATAGCAACCTCCCAAAGCTAGTGGCCTCACGTGATGGATTTCAGGGCTGCCTGGCATCTGTGGACTTGAATGGACGCCTGCCTGATCTAATCAACGACGCTCTGCACCGTAGCGGGCAGATTGAGCGTGGATGCGAAGGTATAATTGATTTTAGAGAAGTTTCCCTTTCAAGCACTCTCCTCTTATTCCATTGCTGCCCCTCTTGCATCTATTTATTCACCTTACTGTCCGTTTTGTTAATCTGCTTCCATTGTGACATTTTTTACTACACTTATGTCTCCCAAGTGCTCCCAAAGGCAGCTTAAAGACAGTTAGTCTCTGCAAGAAATTTAGAAGCTGTGCTCATGCATACTCCGTCCACTATGAGGTGGTACCTCCAGTTGTGTAAAGCATGGTACTGGAAGGGACTACTATTTACTAGTACTTTTCTCAGAGGTGTTTATTAACATTACAGTACTTGAAAAGAGGTTCTGAGCCTTCAATTCACTTGTGCTTCAGAGCGCCCTTTTTGAGGATCCAGAGAAGTAAGTATTTTGAAGACCAAGTAGAGGCAGAGAAAATGGGAGGTAGAAGGAACTGAAGAGTGAAGGTTGGAGCAAAACAGGAGTTCCTTTTTGAGGAGGTGGGTCTCCAGTGAAAGCACTGGAGGCATTGTTTCTGTTTTCTGGAAAACCTTTCTCTTCTGTAGTTTCTCTTTTCCAGCCAGTGTAAAACAAATACAATGAATGACCTTTTGAAGCATGTAAATAGCGCTGATTTCTTGAAGGTTCTTTAAATTATTTACTGTTCCGCCTCAGCTTCCATTAATTGAAAGAGTATAGGTATTAGCAGCACTGAATCAGTATCATGCATGTGGCATCAATTCCCAGAGCACTCAGGATAGTCACCATCAAAAAACCCCAAGGTTTTGCTGGCAGGGTTAAATGAAAATCATCATTAGGTCTAGCTCCACTGAATACCAGCCTGCTGCGTTGGTACTAGTCACTAGAGGAGGATAGCTTTATCAGTGAAGCTTTCTGGCATGCGTGTTTGTTAAAAAGATGTATGCCTCGAACTGATCCTTCAAGACAGGACTTCATAAAGTGGAATTACTCCTTGATCATATTTCCCTACTGTGCGAAGATTACAGGTTACGTCATGCTGAAGCCTCACCACTTGTCTAAGCAGTCAAACCTCTGGCTGTGGAACCAGTCCTGTCACCACTTGTGAACTTGCCGGTTTAGACTGGCCCTTTCAAACCCTTTAAAAATAAAAATCCATTTTGGGGTTTTTTGAAAATGTCTTTTCTGATTCTCCTCAATGCATTAAAAGCTCTTTAATATTAGTAATTTCTGGTAATTCTTCTAGTTAAAATTAGCTTAATCTCTTGGCTATATAGCCTGCATGTTATCCATATGAGCTCTTCTCCGTTAGAGGACCTCTCATTAGACCAAACTGTTGTTCTATCTGTTGCTCAGGAACCGAATTTTAATGCTTTTCCAGAAGATTCATCACCATTATTAGAGCTATGGTGTTTCCATCTCTTATACCCAGCATACTTCTTTGATTTAGTGTCCTATTAGTGAGGTTGCATAATGTAATTGCCACCCACAAAACATGCAATGTGGTGCTTGCTTTTTCTGTGTGACAAACTGGTACCAGCACAGCTGCTGCTTGAATTTGGAGTGAGTTCTCCTTCTCTTCTAAAGCCCTTTAAACAAGACTCAAAGTTGGAGACAGACCTAAAAAAATGTGTGGGAAGGTCAATGACAGCTCTAATTCTGCCTTTGGAAGAACTTGATCTTGCAAAGCAATGCCCATGCTGTCTTCCTGAACAGTCTCTGCTTAGTGGCAAGGGAATTGCTGAAGAGGAAGCCATTCTCTTTGCCAACAGGTTTAGGATTAATAAAAATCCCGAGAACTAGGTCATCAGAAAGCTGTTTTGTTTGTTTTTTGAATCACAACAATCCCCAAGGCTTCATCTCACATCTTTACTGCTGTCTGCTGGTGCCTGTTCTTAGAGTTGCCGCTGAAAATCACTTCTATCTCCCCTTACTCTAAGGAACGAAAATCTCTTAAGTATGTTTCGTCCTTATTTAAGTTTCCCCATTTTGTTTCCACCTGAAATGATCTTGATTGCAGTCTTAACAACATTGTGAAGAGCTGAAGTCCCAAGCACTTCTTGCTGTTTCATGGTGTTTCAATGTGTTTGTAATAAACAGTTGCAGAGTTTTGGGGTGAATAGTTGTGCTGTGTGATGATTTGCAGGATGTGTCATTGTTTCACCATGAAGGGCAGCGGGACCACATACGTGATGAGGACATGCATGCTTAAAGAAATGTCATTCCATCCCCACGTAGGAATCTTGCCTTCCTAATGTGGTGTGAGAGAGATTTCTGCTATGCTTGCCTCTTGTTGTAGGTTTACTTTCAGAAGCAGAGGAGATTACAAAGTGGCAGGTGTTTTCTCTGAAAGTGTCAGTTTGATCTCAGGACAGAATCAAAGAATGTGGGGAGGAAGGAAGCTTAGAGAAGAGTAGAATGCTAGATGCAGGTCAGCAGACAGCACTGTCCCACCTTAGACAGGCCAGTACCACCATGAATGGGTGACATTGTTGCATCCTGTCTACATTTGTTATCTCCATTCGGTACCCTATTCCGTACCACCTATTAAGATTCAGAAGTTTTAACAGGAACATAATATTCTTTACTGACTTGGTTCTACTGCCACCTCCTTTTATTCAGTTTGAACAAGACATTGAACTTCCTTGGCCACGCTGTTCCTCTGATGTGCTCAAGCACAATTCAGCCTTGCTGTGCTCTACATCACAAACCTAGCATATTTTACAATTACCTGCATTCCAGTGTTGGGTAAGGCAGCTTTTTATTTTAGACTTTGAGAATCCTAAGGCTTTCTTAGGCCATATATAGGAATCATAAACTGAAGTAGTGCAGGTGTCCTTGAGACTGAAAGTAGCTGGTATTTAATAGTGTATAGCAGTGCTAAAAAAATACGTGGTTCAAGACCTAAGGCAAGAGTTACTTTATCTCTACCTATTAGTTTTATTCCTATAATTTCCTTAAATTATCAATGATGAGATTTGTTTAGGATAGCACAGCTAAGTAACGTCTTTACCCCATTAGTTGAAGTCTCATATTCCTTCTGCATTATGTGGCTTGTGTGCTGTACAAAATTAAGGTTTCAGCTCTTGAAGTCTGCCACTCAAGCAAAGGTGTGCTGGATGAGATGGTAGCTGCCACAGAGGCCTGTTTGGTGTTTTGACGTGTGCTGTAGGACCATCTCTTTTCACAAAAAAATTTGTTGGTGATTATCTGGAAGAAGAGAACCAAAGAGTGTCTCAAAAGTCAAATGAGCCCATGGAGTTAAAGCTGCACACACCCCTTGGTTTTTTGCTTGTGGAGGTCTGGCTTACTTTCATTGCTCTTTTGCAATTGCTGTCTTTCTGACTTTTTGGAAAAAACAGGCAGATCTTCAGAAATCTTCAAGGTCTGCTAAGGTCTGCAGTGGCAGCTTGTGTTTCCCTGAAAGGTATTTGGCAAAGCCAGAAACCTTCTTGCTGCCTTGTGAGTAAAATCTGTTTTCTGCGCTGATGTGCTGCACACAGCCATGAGAGGAATGAAGTGTCAGGATAATGACAATATACCAGTATGTTGATTCATTTTCCACAGAGTATCTTTAGCTCTTGTTCTAACTGCAGCTTTCATCACAATCTTTTATGTAACAAAATAAATTCTCAGAAAGGACTTCGTGTTAGGGGCCCACTTCTGCTGGAAGCTCTTAGGCACATCTGCTACTGACTTTGGGCCTTGCCCTCCCCACCCATAAAATAGGCACAATGAGAGATGCATAAAACATTAGAAACTGAAGAAAAGAAGCCCTCTGTCGTGACCTGGTTCTCTCCAGTCTCCAGCTCAAAAACCTATGGACTGTGGTTGGAATTTTTCATACAGCTCCTGAGTTTGAGTAATGGATGCTATTTCCATTTCTATGTCAAACATATACAGCCTGAGAGAAAGGATGTCTGCACTGCAGTAAGTATCCAAGAGCTGGAGTATGGAAGAACGTGTTCCATTTGACCTTCTTTCCCTCCTTGAAAGTAAACCAATTTAAACTTTGGATCAGCTCCTCCTTGATTCTAGACTTTTAAAATCAGTTGGTTTTGCTGAGCTCTTAATTTCTGGTCTTACTTCTAGACGAATGGAACAGTTTATTCCATTCACAAAGGTCAAGACTGAGCGACTCACTGCTTTTTCTCAGTGCTTCCGGAAGAAGTTAGGCAGATGTCCAACCATTTGTGGAATTTAAAGATGTCGCTCTAAATATTAATGAACACTTCTTGCATTTGAGGTGTTTTTTCACCTCTTCATTAATTTGCCATATGTTCTCCTGTATTTGGATGTCCTTGTGTTGCTTACTATAGGCACTGGAGCTATCAGAAATTCATCTGCATGTTCTAAATAATCACATTCACCCGATTCTGCCCCAGCCAAACAAACATAAGAGCGGTGGTTAAAGAATATTGTATATAATCTACAAGGCAGTTTACTTTGTGCTTTAGAGATGTGGCTTCTTCCTCTCCTCTTCACCTTTCCTTGTCTGTTCCACTGATAACAGCCTCTCACAAAACAGAGAGATTTTTACTAAACTGTCTGACACTGTTCCAGATGTTTTGGGACTTTTTTTTGGTTCTAATCTAATCTTCTTCCTGCACTAACATCATAATTTTGTGCTACTCTCTATGAAAGATTGTAGTTAACCTTTGGAATTCACTGGTGCATGAAAACCATGAATGACACATATAGGCTGGATAATCAGAAACACATTTTGCATACTAAGATGTATGTGGGGAAAAAAAAAATCTAATCTCATGCTTAAAATCTCACACCAGGATGATGTAAAAAAAGATTTCAACCTTCATCTGCTTAGTAGTGAAACTTCAAATCTGGTGATACTTCACTTTCTCTGTGGAACCAAAGGTTGTCTGTTGAGGAGAGGAGCATTACTTTAGTCCATGATAATTTGGCAGCTGGCCTGTTCCTTATGCTTTTGTATTCTGTTATCAAAGTACTACTGGAATTATGGAACGAGTGTAAGCTTTGCTCCAAGTCAACTGCAAAGAAAATGGGTAGCAGTGCAGTTAGGAAAAGTGTTTGTTGCACAGAAATTACTTGTTAGAATACATGTGGAAGCAGCATGGAAAAAGGTGTCCTCCTCCTATTTCTACCCATTTTCCCTTTCTTTTGTATTTTGTCTGAATAACTTAGGGGGTTTTATGGGTCTCTGTAGTAGAGCAGTTCCAGTTCTTCCAAGAGGAAGAAAATTTGACTACCTGAAAAGGGAAGGTAATTGCGATCTTGAGTCATTTGTGGGCTGTAAAACAATAGCAAAGATTCAAAATGTTAAAATTGATAGGAAACACAGGAAATGGCATCTGTACATGCCAGTTCTAATTTACTGGGTTGTGCATGTAAAAGGAGACAGTGGGAGAAAGGGAGAGCTACCATCCCTCTTCAATATCACCTGTGATAATAGAACTTATTAAGAACAGGAGATAATAAAGGTGAGTATGCACTTCTTAAATACCCATCTTTTGAGCAATGAAGTCAGTGATTTGGTGTTTTGTTGTTACCATTGTGCTGTATAATAGAATGATGTAACCTTCATTGGCAAGGGATTCAGGAGCTGCTGCCTGGACTCCCATTTCTGTCCTCTGCTTTTTCCATGCTGAAAGAGAAAACTTAGAATCAAAGTAGAACACGTAGAAAAATCTATGTGGCTTCCTTATGAATTGGACTCCATTAAAAAACATAAATCTTGGGGCTGAATGGAAAAGCATCAGTGATATTGCTTTGTTTAGCTTTTTTTTTTATGCTGTGCAATTTTCAGAATGTGTACTTGGATCTTCAGTCAGTCGGACTTGGTAGATTTATGATTCTCTTTTGCCTTGTGGACTATGATTTGACCACAGATAGCAAGATCATTCCCACTTAGGTGAAAGAGTGAGCTTGTACTACTGTCATTTCTGTTGATTGCTCTGAGATTGATGAAGATTATATGGGTCTAAAGCTTAGCTGTCTCTTTGCCTGTTGATGCAAGTTTTCTTAAGGATGTGTTGACATCCATAAGCAGTCAACAGCTTATGAGGGGGCAAGGTTTTACTGTCAATTTATATCCAATGTCAAGTTGAGTTCTTGGGGTAAACAGAGGTTGTCATCTTCCAGAGTTATCAGTCCCCTCTGGTTTCCTGGCAGTAAATCCACTTTGGACAAACAGCCATGGCAATATGTACTTTTATGAGAGACAGGAGAGTTAAGTTCAGATCCAGAGCCTGAACATAGAAACAAGAGAAAAATACTCTTGACTAATGTACTAAAGTCAAATAGATTTTTTTACTTAAATGGATTCTAAGTATTTCTCAAATGAGACAAAACTCTCTTAAATTACTGGTAAATGCTGAGAGATGGGTGTTAAGAATGTGATTTTTTTTTCCTTTTCTTTCTACTATCTGTAAATTCTGTGCTTTCTTGTGTGTGAATGAAATGCATTTCCTCTCTTGTATGTGGTTTTGTTATCTGTTGCTTGGTTAGGTTAAGGTGATCGTGTCCCTCTGTCCTTGTTGCTTACGTTATCATTCCTGCATGTTATGATTACACGCATTGGCTGTGATGGTTGTACCAATTGCTTTTCTTTATCTAAAGTGTGATGTGACCCTGATTTATCTGCCTTTATACTAACCTGTTGTTTATTGTTTTTGCTTCTTCTGTTTTTGTTTTGTTTTGTTTTTATTTTTTGCTAACAAAGTTGAGTTGACCAAAGCTGACCTGCAAGGTAGAGAAGGTTCTTCTTCCCCATAACTGGTTTGAACTGAAAGATGCTTTTATATGTAACATTTGGTGCCTTTTACTGGATGCAGTCACACCTCTAAGACAGGATCAGAATGACAAACCCCAGCCCCTCTGGAAGGGGATATCTGGGTTGAAGAAGGATGTGGCAAACAATG
This sequence comes from Nycticryphes semicollaris, assembly GCA_013400055.1. Taxonomy (NCBI): domain Eukaryota; kingdom Metazoa; phylum Chordata; class Aves; order Charadriiformes; family Rostratulidae; genus Nycticryphes; species Nycticryphes semicollaris. The sequence continues at coordinate 269,146 of VXBJ01007792.1, read as the reverse complement.
GAGGTGTTTTTGTTGACCTGGGGGGTTTGACTGTATCGATCTCTGAATATCCATAAGAGCACAGGTTGATTTCCTGAAATGCCTAATGATTGTTCAGGTAAATAAATACTGTATATAAAGACACAGAAGGCCCTCAGAGCTTCACATATGAATAAACTGACTTGGATTCTTCAGCTCTGATCTTAAGGACTGAGACCAGAACTTAAAAGCTAATTTTTAAACTTAGATTTGGAAAAAAACCCCTACAGAAATAATTTTCTGGAATTTCAGTTTAAAAAAACCCAAACAAACAAAAAATATCCCCAAAACCCCAAACAAACCAAAACAAAAACAAAAAAAAAACCTCCCACAAACTATTAACTAAAAATTCCCTTAGTAGTTAGATGACATTTTACAAGGCATAATTCATCAAACATACAAGTGGTCGTGCCTGATGCTTTTGTACCTCTTATAGGCCTTTTTGGATAGTCTCTGATTTTTTTTTCAAAGCAGATAGGGCTATTTCATTATGTTGATCTTAACATGAAATTATTACTAGCGTCCTTTTACTACTCTTGCCTGCTAAGGAGAAAGGGATCAATATATGATATTTGAGGTTGCCAAAGGGTTGAGGATGATATGTAAAATATGAAAGCTACTCAAGTGAAAGCCATTTTAGAGACTGAGAGTAGCATCAATAGAAAAGGGTGGTGGGGAGTGGAATTGGGAGAAACCAGGGAAGATGGTTTAAAAAGGAGAGGCCAGAATGAGAACATTCCACTTGAATTACAGGGAGACGATGGGGTAAAAAGTGCTGACAGAAAACCGTCTTCATGAAGGCTAATTCTTGGGAGACATACTGGTTCGTGATATGGTTTAGTGATGGCTTTTGTCAGTATTAGGTTGATGGTTGGTCTAGAGGATCTGAAAGGTCCCTTCCAACGTAGGCAATTGTATATAATGAAGGAAGGATTAATGGTACAATTATATAACCTATTTCCCTGGAACATGAGTGAGGAAACCTGATTAGAATTTAATAAGACTTTTATACTGGAGAGATGTTTTCTGTGGTGTTGAAAGTCTATCCTTTTAAACATGGTAGTGAAGGTATACTTCCCAACTCATCTAGAGACTGTGATATAGAGTACAAGTTAATTTGTTCCTGAATATTATGGAAGTTAAAGAAAATGCTCCTCCTTTTTAATGGAAAAGGAGAGAAAGATCTTAGGTATAAGGGGAAGTCAGAGGCACTGAACAATGTGTCTCTAGCGGTCCTGAAGCCACAGATGGCATCTGTTATGGTATCAGACTAATCACCTTGAAATTTTGTGTCTAAGCCATAGATTTGTTGTGGGAGAACACATGTAGAGTGTTCCTATTTTGCACAGGCAAAACTTCTCAATGTTTTCCATATCATTGGAATTAACTTTAACTGGCTTTAATCATAAACTCCTTTTCTGTTCATGGTGTTTGCAGTGAAGATCTGGTAACATTGCTGACCTGATCTAATGCGATAGATGCAATTTTCAAACTAAAATAGTCTTGTTCCATATTCTGGGTGTAGGCAGGTAGCAATTACCTTTGCTTCAGAATATCATCTGGTTTTAGGTAGGGTTTGGGATTCTATTACTCAGCAGAAAAGGATGAAAATATATTTGGAGGATCTAAGGAAATTTTAATGGTTAAACAGTTGATTACTGTAGCAGTTCTTAATAGACAGAAGCATCCATTTACCCATCAGATAAAGATACTGTCAGCCTGAGATAATTTTATCCATTGCACGTGTATGAAATATTGAACCTGAAGGACTTAGTCTAGAGGTAAGCAGAGGTTAGGGTGATGTACTGGTCTCTGTGCGTGTGGAAAGTCTAACTGCAGTCATCTTTTTTTAGCATCCCTGGCCTATTCTCAGATGTAAAAAGTTGAAGGGCTTTGTCTTACAGAGGTTAGGGATTTAGAGATGTTAGATGCTGCCTCTAGGGGGTTTCTGAAGTTCATGTAAATAAAAATGGTAAAGGACAAGATTTGAAAGAATAGGAAAGATACATGGGCTGGGACTCATATGAAGAGAAAAAGCATCCTAGAAGTACATTGGGGTGTAAATACCTTTAGGATTAACGTGTTCTGTGTCATCCATTCATACTGTAGCAGGGAACTGGGGACATGGGTTAGACATTGGGGAGTATTGTGTCTCTCTGGCCACATCCTATGCTTTTCTCTCTAGTCACTTGCGTATCCAACAGAATTCAGAATACATGCCCAGGAGTTACTGCTCAGTTGGGTTGTGGGTTTTTGGTTTTTTTTTTCATGTCCATTGAAGAGGATGCAGCATGAAGAAGAGGCCCCAGAAAAAAAACAGATTTGTTATTTTGATATTTCCAGAGTTCTTAGAACCTAAAGGCTTGTTACAACTGTGAAGATTATTCCAGCTCAAACTCATATTGTTACAGAAGTCTTAATCTTATGGGAGTATTTGCCCTTCAGATGGATACACCTGATCACATTGAAGCCTAAGGGGAAACTTTTGTCTTGAGTACATCATGTGGAATATTGGCTTTTCAGGAAACCAACCATTGCTAATTAGATTTGGCTATTTCGGAATAGGCCATGAGGCCTGGTACTTTTGTACTGCTGTGATTTGCAGTGGGGAAGGGTGTTTTTCCAATTGACTGTATTTTTCTTTTACATATATAGCCTTTTCAGTTTTTCCTTCTGCTTTTAGTTTGTGTCTGAATGTCTGAATACTGTTTATTTTCTCTACTTTATTTGCATTTCCTTTTCCCTTGTGGCATCTTGGGTCCACGCATACTCCCTTTTATGCAGTTGACTTTTTGTTGTATTGTTGGGGTTTTTTTGTTTTTGTTGTTGTTCTTCCCTCACTAGCATGTGTATGAGCATTTAGCTGAAGACATTTTAGGTTGCTTAGAGTTGGAGAGTGGCAGGGTGACAATTGGGAGGACGATAGGTATACACCAGGTTTCATGGAGGGGGAAAAAAACTTCATCACCTTGTAGATCGCCATTGCTACTGATTCCCTTCTCTTGTCACCTCGAGGTAAATATGCTTTCTGTGGGAAACTTGCATGTTTGTTATTTTTACTAGTTCCAGTCCCTGACATTTTTAGACCAACTACATATTTGGAACCAAAGGACTCGTAACTGACATTAGGTGAGTGAGAAGTTCAGGGTCTGTTGAGGTACTAGAATAAATGGCTGTATTTTTTGAGGACTACAGAATGCTGGCTTTTGAGTTATTTCTGACAATGGGTAACTTTAAATATGGAACCTGCCAGATTTCTAGCCTTATTTAGGTGATGAAAGGGATGATGATTTCTTAACGAAATCTGGAACTGAGAGACCTCAAAGAGCTGGCCTTGCTGTCCTCGACAATCCCTTTTGATTTGCTAAGTTTAAGTTAATGTGACTGATATTCCTGCTTTTTACCACTTTGACTCAAAATACAGGATCTAACTTTCTGAATAGTGCACTGAACTTCGCTAAACTTCAGTCTTTTACATTTGTGCGAAGTATTTGTGAACATGCCACCATTGGTATTTGACAGTTACAGCCTATGAGAGATGGTCCATCTGCTGAAGTGATGGCTTCATGAGATTTAGTCTCCATTTTGCTCACATTTTACTCAGATTTCTTTTTTTTTCCCCAAATTGTTCTAAAATTGGCAAACCTAGCTAGAGTAACTTCATTTCCTCCTTAACCTGCACTGAGAGTGAGTCCTGGAACAGGCTTATGTTCTTCCTAGTGCATATGATTTCTGTGATCTGATGCATCTGAGCTACATATTGCTACTGGGCCTACATATTGCATTTAGAAAACCAGACTATCACTGGTTATGAAAGAGGAGTGCTGACAGAAGTAGATTGTAGATTTATCATAGGTATAAATTGCCCATCGTAAAGTCTGACTGGTAGTGGCAGAGATATTTCAGTGCTTGATGACATTTGCAAATTAGCACCTATAGGGCTAAAGCAGCACCTAATTCAGCAAAGATGGTAAAAATGTCTTGCACGTGTTACTTTTCTGTCTCTCGTAACCTCTTTGAAGGTACAAGGCAAAAAGGTGGGAGCATTTAGGGAGATGAAGAGTGAAAATGGACCTATGATGTCATTGAACCTTGCTTGTTCCAAATCTTCATCTTACTGAGAAAATAATGTTAAGGCAAATGGTAGATTCAGTAGGAGTGAATTTTTGATGTGTGAAGGAAGGTGTTATGTGCAAGACCAAGAATAGTTTGCTTAGCTTAATGCTTATTGCTAGTCATAGTCAAAGCACGACTTATAAACCGACTGTGTTATAATCCTGCAGCTGTTATATAAAGAAACTGATTCCCTATGTAACTTGGAAGAATGATAAACACAATACTGTCTTTTTGTCCTGAAGTTCTTTTCTCTGCAAAGAGCTTTCAAATGACACAGCAGGAATGACTTCTCTTGCCAGAGAAACGCGCCCACCTGTGGGATGAAGCATGGCAGTTCTAGCAACGCACAGCAGTAGAATTAGAATTGTTTAGTTTCAGGGCAAAGAGAAACCTACCATACACCTGACATTGCAGGAAAGAGGGAGACAAAGTAATTTTTCCAAGCAAAATATGGATAATAGATCTGGTTACTCTATTCTGAGTTCATTATCTTCAAATACTTAGTGGTAAAACTGGTAAGCAAACCATACGTCTAGCTAGGTAACTTGGAAGAAAAGTGTAATACTGGGCTTCTTCCCACGCAAGATCTCAGATCCTGCAAGTCCTCAGATACTGAGCTGTTCCACTAAAAATCAGAGATGTAGAACTAAAGATCAAATGGACACTGTTGAAGAATTCTGCTTTGCCATCTCATATTCCGAAGGAGATGCCTCTGTTGGTAGCCACGGTTTGGACAGGAGGAGACAGAGCAAGTCATGCTTCTGCTAGCAGGCACGCTTTTCTGCACTGGGGGCTGCATTTTTATGCTATGTCTTCCACCGGCTCACTCCCCTTTCCACTGTGCATGTGGTATGAAGAAGGCAATATGTCAAGCCCAGCTATAAACACACAATAAAAACAAGGCCTTTGAACAAAAATTCACTCAACAGACATAGCAAGTGTTGTCAGAGTGTTGGAAATTTAAGAAGAAAATTTAAGTCAGCATGCACATTTTATTAATTAAAAGTATAGGGCGATTATCAAATGTATCTCAGATTATATGAACTGTTTCTGAAACTTTGCTTTTAAATACTTGAACTGCTGTAGGTGAGAATGAGATTAAAAGCAGACCCTAACACTGATGGCATTGGTATTTTAGAATTAATTGTACTGATGGATATATAAAATTTGTTGTCTTTTCTTTCCTAGTTCGTTAGCACTAAAGGGCGTGTGCGTGGTAACACAATCTTCCTGTTCTATAAGCCTTCCTGTGTTTTTGTCACTTTACTCCATAATCCAAAATCCTAATCCCCTGTGACATCCCTATTAGTTTTCTTGACACAATTCTGTTGCCGCAGATGGAGAATTATGACATCAGGCAAGGACTGTAAGAGCAGAAGTAGATGAACTCTGAGACAAAGATCCTTTTACCATGCAAATGGCCCATAGTACTAAGGAATGAGTGTAATACCCAGCATCTATGCTGTGCCGTCACGACTGACTCTAAAGACAGCAGATCAGGCTTAAAGCTTCTTTGTGGTATTGTCAGGCTTTCAAAATTCCTCATCATTGTACTTTTGGTTTTTTTCCTCTGGCTGCTTTGAAAGCCCTGTTTCCATCTTCCCAACTGGTTTCTGTAAAACACAATTCAGAAACCACAACAGTGATCACGAATTAAAATCCTTTGGCTCTCCGGGCTCTCTCATTACGAGCACCTCAAGACACAGGTACTAGGCCTCATGCAGTTTTGTTCCTTGAGCCTTGTGGCACCTGGAGAAAGGATGTTCCCATTAGATGATGCCCATTGTGAAGTCCAGATATTGATTAAAGTGTTCTCAGAGGTGTAGGAAAAGAGGAACAGCACTGTCATTAGGAATGCTGTTGTGCTTTGCTTCTGTGGAACGGTGCTGTAGCAAATTTACATCATAGAGTCACAATTGCTTTCTGGTTTTATTTTTTAAATACATATAACTTGCTTATTTATGTCTCCAGGAGTACTGTCATTCATATTTAGGGTTAGAGTCTAGATAATGGGATAGCAAAGTGCAGGAGAGAGGTATCATCTCCTTATTCCCTATCTTTGGATAACTTGGACATTTTAGGCAAAATGACAACTAATATTCTGTTTCAGGTTGCTAAATGTCATCCCTTCTTTTGCTGGGCTAAAGTCTAAAGCAAGTGTCAGACCTCAGCTTGATGCTCACATAGTTATATGTGAGCATCAAGCTCACATATAACTATGTGATATAGTTACATCCCTGTCTTTTATAATTGTAAAAACAGAAGGAAAGCGTGTACATACATGTGCCTACCAGCCCACTCTGTAAAGTCTGTCAGTGCTGTTGTGATCCTAGAAGTGATCTGTTAACTTTGCACTGTGCCAGTGAGACCGCTGGGATTCATACAGCTGTGACTGAGAGTCAGGTGGGTGGGAAGAAGAGGTGGAGGGGAGGAGAAAAGCATTGAAAAATACTGCTCAACTTTATTTCAGTATGATAACAAACAGTTCTCTTGCTGTGGCTGCTGCTGCCGCCTCTTCTCAATCAGTGAATTTTCTTTCAGGGGTTCTGTTGTCTGCTTTTGTTATACACACTTATTCTTCTACCTAGAGGTTTTGGGATTTTGGCTTTTTTTTTTTTTAGCACTGTAACAGATTGTGGAAAAACTCAGATTTTTGTTAATGTTCAGTTAAACTCTACCTACTGGTAGTCACATGTTCCTTCTCATTGCAGGAGAGGTGTAAGGAAACACAGATAGCTCAAAAGCTACTGAAATTCACCCATTCTGTTCTTGAAGTGGGGAAAGATGAGCCGGTGGGAAGAGAGGAACTCTGCCCCAAAGCTATAAAGACCAAGCCATGGTCAGATCCTTTGAATTGTTGGGAAGATCATGGCACAATGGTTAGATGTGGGTTCTACAAAGGCTCATAAATGTGGAAGTGCCTAATCTGAATATCAATGCAGTGTAACTATGAGATTCAGTAAAATTGCTGCGGGTGATGTCAGATGGAGGTTGAGGGGTTCATTTTGGAGTAAATCATTTGAAAATGCTGTCTCCACTTCGGTGTGTCCTTTCCCTTCTGTAAAGTACAGGTGGTGGTGCTGATGAGATGGTGAGATAAGGATGAAGAATAGGATAAGCCTCATGGAATTGCTGTTGCAAACAAAGAGTGTGATGGGAGAGAGACTGTGGGTTGGGTAGAAACAGTTGTTGCTTTATCCTTATGCTGTTGCCTGTACCTGGAAGTGGTTAACTGATTTCAGGCAGCCTAGCCAGTTGCCTCTCTATTATCTACTCTATTTTTTTTGCTGTTTTTTTTCTTTTGTATTTCCATCAAGTGCAGGATATAGAATAGTCGGTTCGCCAACTACAGTTGTACGTTTTATTTGAAGTACTGCACAATAGGAGCAGCTTACCTTTTCTAGAATGCTGAAGATAAAATACTCTCCCAGGAAGTAACTTCTAAACTCATGTTCCTATAATCTAGGGCTTGCAGGTTCACATCTGCTCTCGGGTGATTCACAATCCAGCTACCGCCTTGTGGATGTCATACGAGCTGTCATTCAGAGTCCCTCTGATCTGCAGATCATTTTTGTGCTTTTTGCTTGGGTTGTGTCTTTGCAAGGTTTATCTGGGTAGGGTGGCAACAGTTAGCTCCAAATCACAGAACAATGAAAGGCTGGTCTGTTAGTCATTGCTTCCTTCTCTGCTTCCCCCAAAGGTTGTGGAAATCAGTCCACAACAGAGAAGTATCGTTCTGAGGACTTTGTTGACATGTTTCCAGAGAAACCTATGTCATGGCACTAGTTGGGGTCTTTGGGGCTTTTTTGTTTGTTTGGGGTTT